>OX457028.1:64477988-65070488 GCA_949752745.1 Protula sp. h YS-2021 | reverse complement strand
ACATAAATGTGGTCTGGTTCGAGGCTGTGAAATTCGCTATGGTTTGAAACCCAGTCTTAACCGCGTCTAGGCTGAGTTTGCTTCAAATTAGGTCTAGACTTAAGTTGTGAAATCGGCGCACTATGTGTGTACCAATTTACTTAGTGGAGGACATCTGTGATAAAGGAACGCTGCAATAAGTAACAATGAAAAGTATTTAATGATAAACAGTGAGTGTTAAGTATTTTTCCTCACAGTGCCGTAATTGCAGTTTTGTTACCAGAGCTGTTCTGTTTCGTGAATCAAACACTTGAACAAATAACGAGCCACAGTCTCGGCCTTGCATTTACACGCAATGCTGATCAACAAGATTCAGGGGATTCTGCTATAAATTCAATATGGATCTCCTCGCAGCTGGCTCGTAGATTAGACGAGTCCTGGATCGTGAGGGCGGGCGAGGGTTCCAGGGCAGCGGGAGGCCCTGCACTTGTACCCAGCGAATGAGACGAGGCCCCCACATTCAGGCCGCCATAAACGGAGTCTGCACCTCCCCACACTGCAGAAGTCGTTGCCATGGACTCCACTTTTCTGGGCTGAATCACAGGATACGGGCATACTTTCTCAGGTCTCTCAGCACCTGCCTGTGCCGTATCTGTGTCGCTCTGACTTGATATACTCTTTTTCCGACTAGCTATTTTTGGGGAGTTACACTTTAGAGATGTTTTATGTGCTTCGAAGTCAAACCTCGACATAGGAATTTGAAAATATCCGACTTATGTCCAGTTTTTAGGTTTTTATTCGATTTCGTAGCTAAAATGCCTTCGTTAGACGCATCGCTTGTTGTTTTCTTTTTTCTTAACTTCTTATAGGTAGAAACGGAATAAGCATTCTCTGTTCTATGAGCTGACTTTCTGAACTGCGTGTCTTCTCCGTTACTACGTATTTCTGTGCATTTTTTCCAGATTTATATTTTTGCCTGAGTTTCGAGCCAGCCCTGGTCGCGTCAGCTCGGCATCGTGTGTGGTTCACTGTTCCAAATGTCGATGCGATCGCTTTCGCCGACACGAAAACGCCGTGTGTCGGGTTCGGTGGTGACGTATTTACGACCACATCCTGTCTCGGCCATCGCCAAAGTCACGAATGCCATGTTGTGCTGTAACCTCAGGCGATTCACTGTGCACGGAGTCCAGGGTACGGGGGTGGCAGTGAATGCACACTGCTTGACGAAAAATTCCACGGATTTTCGGGGCTATAGTCTCCACTGCTATCCATACTGGTTTTCCATGAAGTGCACATGCACTTTGCACCAACTCCCGCAACGAATCAAACGCAGGCACACGCCTGCGACGCCAATGCTCTGACTGACGTCAGCGCTGACACATGAGGACACAGGACTCTGTCTTGTTCCGCCATGGGGGAGCCTTGACGCGGCCTGCACCAGCGCTGGCGTCAGCGGAAGCGCTTCGTGGCGGGCTAGGCATACCCTCTGTAACGGCGGTAGTAGGGTTATGACGTCAAACAAACACACCTGTAACAGACAATTGCCAAAAAGTAAACAGCTACACGACTAGTAATTTTAAGTTGTTTTTTTTTCTTTTTTTTTTTTTTTTACATTTTTCTTTAGTTTTCTTTACATGTTCTTTTTTCACTCTTTCTTTGTTTTACACAAATGCTAACAAATAATAGTCCGTCAATGGACAATTCACATTCGGTTTTTTCAATGTGCTGTAAAATTCTTACCAAAACTGCGTTCATGGGGTCTAGGAAAACTCCCCCCGGGAAAACTCCCCCGACTATTCCCCCCTGGAAAACCCCCCCCCCCCCGTAGGAATATTCCCCCCGAGGAACACTCCCCCCCGCCCATACTTTATACGGCCATTTCTTTCCTTCATGCAACAAATGTGGAAGCAGTTCTGCAGAAGTACTTTTTCAAAAAGCCTTGCGTAAACAATAAAATGACTTGATCATAATATAATTATTATACCATTAATATACCCTCACTCATCATATCATTGCGTAAACAATAAAATGACGATCGAAATATTTTTTATAATTTTGATGTATCCTCACTTTTCACTTACAAACGGTATGCAAATAACATTTAAAACTTGCTTCTAAGCAGATGTGTCCCATTTTTGAAAATGTCAAATTACTAATCATTACACCAAGTCATTACACTAAGTCATTACACTAAGTCCCAGGCATTCCGTTCTCAGAACTGAATGTCATGTGCTATGCCTCGGAGGAAGTCAATCACATTGCGATTCTGAAAATCGCGCACAACTGATCCGAGATCGGAATCGGGAAGAAGCCACCAGTTTTCCTCTTAATAATACCAGTGACTCCGGAAGAATTCAGTACTTAAGCCCTACTCTGGCTTTATTAAATGCAGTCACCCACGATTGCAACCGCCAATAAATCCCCAAATAATAATTGCAACTGAAAGTTGATTGACAGTAAATCCTCGGTCGGTAATTGCAATTTGACGTTCATTGAAAGACTGCATATCAGAAGACCCCGCAGTAAATCCTCGTTCAGTAATTGCAATGTGAGATCCCTTGATGCTCACTTCCGCAACCGCTAATAAATTGCCAGTCAATAATTGTAATTGGGATTCCATTCATAGATTGCATATCAGAAGACGCTATTGCAATCTTTGGCTTTTCAAAAGTACTTTTGAAAAACTGTTTCCACATTTGTTGCATGAAGAAATGGCAATATAAAGTATGGGCGGGGGGAGTATTCCTCGGGGGAGTTTTTCCGGGGGGAATAGTCGGGGGGAGTATTCCGGGGGGGGGGAGTATTCCAGGGGGAGTTTTCCTGTTCCCGCGTTCATGATATGGGTGATAAAAGAAGGGCGTCAGATTTACGGAATACCTTTCGCCTAAACCATTCTCCCGAGAACCCGAATACTAAATGTTTGTGGAAAAAAAATGCTCAGTGGCTGCGTGCCTTGTTTACATAATTATCATTACAGATGTAAAGGACCGTGACCTTCGCACTAAACCAATGAATATGCGTGACACATATGAACCAATCGTGCGCAAGTAATCTGTGCGTTGTTGATTACACAACTCCACCTGTGACTCAACAACCGGAAGTGATACCTTTGAGTCAGTACTCAGTTGGTTACTGAGCACAACATGCTCCGGGAGCTCCTCCACGTAGATCATGGGCAACCCTCCACCGATGTCGCTGACATTTTTATCCGTTTCTGAGTCTTCGTTTGACCTGCAACACGAATTATGATATGAAGTGGCTAGGTACATGTAATACCTTGCACACACATCGGAACAATTACTAAGTCAAATGTGAATTTTATGTCGCTTTGAATCTGAAATTGATTATATCTTAACAGTGAAGAACTCTGTACGATCTCTGTACTGATGAACGATTTCAATGAAAAATTTACAGGGTGGATTCCATGAACTTTTTTCTTACTTTTTGGACCTTCCCTCCCCCTAGAATTATATTCTTCACACTTTCTTTCTGTCTAGTCGGTTTATTTTATTTATTATTCTGTGTGTGTGTGTGTGTGCGTACGTGTGCGTTCTCTGTGTTTAATTTGCACAGTTTTTCGACCTCTGAACGTCGGAGATCCTTTGAGTTGTTTGGTTTTGTTGTTCGGTACGTTCGAAAGATACCACTGAACTGTGTTCCAAAGTGTGCAAGCGAGGACCGCATATGACGTCATAACGCAAAGTCTTCTGCTCCAAACAAAATCTCGTGCACAAAGTATATGCAAGAGGAGAAGTGGGACAGACTTCATCCCATTATACAAAATATAGTTTGGCGGTTATTCTTGTTAACAATATTGTGTTTTCTTTGAATTTATCATTACGGACTAGGGTTATATTAGCAGAAATGGAAAACTTCTTTTACTTCTGTAAATGGACAAATGGGAAACGTTGTTGTGGAGACATGTGTTTGTTTACGAAAACAAAAAACTAAATAGTAAAACAACTGAAAGCGTACGATATATCCCTTTACACTGATGTTTTTGTGTGCACTGGTCGTTCTGGTTTTTCCCCAAGACTTACGCCTTGGAGAGGTCCCTCGGGCTGCATTCGTGCTGTTGCTTCGTATGTTTGTTTACACTGGCCGCTGTTTTGAAGGTGAGCCAGCAGACAGGGCAGGCGTACGGCAGCGCCGTGGTGTGCTGCTCCTCCACGTGATGTCTCAACGCAGACATGTTGGAAAACACTCTGAAAAGAGTGTAGTAGAACGCTGTGAAACGCCACAAGGTTCCAGCCTAATAAAACAAGCTGGTTAGAGTTCCTCGCCTTTTTGGTTACAGAATACTGCTTTTTCATACTGCACAGGTTGTTCCCACTAAAAAAGTAACGTGGAGATGGAAAGTAAGTTATCTCTTTGCCAACTTCAAAAATAACACGCCATTCCACATTTTCAATTTCACTATATATTTTTCACCGCACATACCGACGGCTCGCTTATAATACTGACCCTTGTTACTTCAAAAATACATATACTTAAAGTATTTTAACAATTGATCAAAGAATGTAGGCTTGAGCGTGTTAACAAACTCATTCAAGTGCTCAAGGATTGCGCCAATTTGTCCAAAGGGGCACTGTCCTTGGCCCGACCTGGCTCATTTACAATAACGACCCTTATTTGTTCCCATACTACCTAGCTTTTAAAATATTATACTTTGACAATCGATTAAAAATTGTAGGATTTGGACGTGTTCACAAGAAAAGACGGAAAGACAGACCTGACACTAATGCCCCACTCCGTACTACGCGGCGGCGGGGGACTAAAACTGAAATGTTCAGGGGTACACGTATCACATGGTACACGTAAAATAGTTCTTTCAAATCAAATCGACCCCCAACCTCTCCCACCTCCATATTTGACAGATACTTTTCAGTACCGGAAACAATTCCCCCATTACAACGGCCCCCCGTTAACCCCCCCCCCCCCGTCCAATTAAACGATTAATTACCTCTGTCGTGCCTCTGAAGACCAGAAAATTATAACCACGTGATAGCACCACTACTGCTATAATAAAAACCACCCAAGCACACCCTCCTCACACCCGCGATCCCCCCTTGACTATATAACAAGAGCAGTCACCCTCCGCAGAGCTGGCACTGGGAGCGGCGGGTGTCGTGAACACCACGCAGGTGCGTCTGCAGCTGGTACTGGCTGACGAACGTCTTGTCGCACTGCGGGCAGGGGACAGCCTTCGTCTTGTGCGTGGACAGGTGCCGCTTTAAACTGCTCTGCAACAGACACAGCAACAGGACGGTCAAAACGACACCATGTGAAAAGAAACGTCAGAACTCGCCCATCCTTGGCAAAATGGTCGATAACCTGAAGAATGATATATTTTGTTTGCAATAGTTGCCGGTTCAGTAACTGCGGTTGTATAATCCCAAAAAACTGGCGTACTGCACCAGAACTTTACAGCCTTAATAAGTTAATTCTTACACGAAATGATACAACAATACACAGACCGAGCTGCCTCTCAATGGGGTTGTTTACTCACGCTCTTACAGAGCATGGCAGCAGAGATCGGGCCGGTGTGAGATGTAGAATTGACCCCCATGGAGATCTGACCCCCCGGTCAAATCTACATAGCTATCAGCCATGTAATATTGACCCCCTCTATGTAATATTGACCCCCCCTATATACCGTCTATTCTGGAATAGACTACCGAAGTTAAAAGTTCTCTGGAATAGAACGTTTTACATTTTTCATACACATTACATTGTAGCATATATTACTTACAGGTTTTATAATATTTAAATTTAAAATTACACAAAAACGTTCCATTTAAAGGATTTGAAGATCGGTAGTCTATTCCGGAATAGACTACCGTAGTTGTAAAATGCGGTAGTTCACCCATGATAAAAAATATCTGTTTTCTTATTTGCTTCATAAATTCTTATTTTAAATAATACACTGTTTTTAGCTCTTAGTAAGTAATTGCGGTTCGAAGCATTACACATAAATTACAATTGCATCGCGGCATGATCGACTCTGGGTATAAAAGCACAATGCATGAAAGATGTATAGAAGTCTTTGACTCAAAGGATTCACATGGGCCCGGTTAAAACTATGGTAGTTGCAATTCTAATGCGACATGTTCTACTCTGGCTGTATAATATAATGGATAAAAGAACTGTTCCCGTTCCCTTTGATTCAAAGGACTCACATGGGCCCAATTGAAGATGTGGCAATTGCAGTTTCAATGCGTATAATACATAAAATAAGTGTTCCGGTTCCCTTTGATTCAATGGATTCTGCATTACTGTACGAAGTGATGTGCAGTTAACGATAATAATTGAAAAACTTTAAAATTACAGGGGGGTCAAAATTCCATAGAGGGGGTCAATATTACATGTCCAAAATTGTGACCCCCCGGTCACATCTACATATGTAGATCTGACCGGGGGGTAAACATTTAGGGGGGGTCAAATCTACATATCACACCGGATCTCCATGGGATTGTTTACCGTCGTACAGAGCACGACAGGACAGACCAAGGCAGGCTATCAATGGAATTGCTTATTTACTGACGTGGACAGCATGAGAAAACAGACCGGGCCGTGTCTCCCTGGGATTGTTTACTTACGGTCGTAGCGAGCATGACAGCACACACCGGGCAGGCTCTCCCTGGGATTGTTTACTTACCGCCGTAGCCAGCATGACAGCACACACCGGGCAGGCCCTCCGCGTCGCTCTCTCGTGTACTCTCTTCATGTGAGACTGTCACGTGTACGACAAAATATTATACGTCAAAACCTTATACGAATGTTCACCCCTTAAATAGCCTCCATTTTAAACAACTCTTATGTTGTTTTATTATTCTGATTTGGTTGTTATTATTTCATTATTATTATTATTATTATTTATTATTATTATTAACACAATAATGTTTCCATTTTTAAAATGCAAAAAGTGTGCAGAATTTTTACCCTTTACTATATTCACACAGTCCGAAAATGAGACAAAAGACATAATGGAGGAATGTAAGGTCTCCAGCAAATCAATTCTGTCAATCCGTTTAGGGAAGGGTTTGTCGACTCAGATCAAATCAAGGTCATATGTGACCTTGAAATTCAAATTTATATCCACTCAGTGAAAACTTACAGCACAACTGCAAAAGATTGCTTCAAAAATTTAAGGTGAAATCTTTATTTTTTATATATACAAATTTCATGAAATTTTTCCCTTTCCACAGTGGAAACTCATGCAAGCAGTAATGTACGTGTGGTATCAGGGCCACATTTGACGGTTGACGGTACTGCAAGCATGGCAGTCTCCCGTAAATTGCAAATATCTCGCATTGAAAGACCTGACCTTGAGCGAATGCTTGTGTTTGAGCCGCACGCCGCACACCGGGCACGGCACGGTCACGTTCTCGTGCACCGTCCTCACGTGATACATCAGATTGCCACGCTTGCTCGCAGCGAAGTCACAGCTGGGGCACGAGAAGAGTCGATCCACCCCGCCCCCATGCCGCAGCTACAACCAGCAGCTATACTAGATAAGACTCAGCTATACATTCAAAATAGCCGCATCGATGTGTGCCGCAACTAAAGGATCCAATCTACCTTACATAAAATATAAAGCGATTTGAATGGTGCTCTCGAAATGTAATTTTTTTTGTAAACTTGAAAGTAGTATTAATATAAATATGGCAATTAGCACACGGTCCCTTTAGCCTAAGGTACCATAACTGCCTTTGGCGTACAGAACCATCTATTATCTGTCCAACATTTTATCAGACCTTGACCTAAATTAACTCACATAATGTCTAAGCGTGTGTAACTTTATAAACTTTTGAAAGCATAGCGCAACTAAATTAATGTATGTTTCAACCGTGTCAGTCTCAACATTAAAACACACCTTTACATGGTAAGTCAAGTTGCCACTGTGTCTGGTGGAGAATTCACAGTGCGGGCATTTATACGGCTTCTCTCCTTTGTGTCTGCGCATGTGCCGCTTCAGGGAATTCACCGTCTTCGTGGCGAACGAGCAGAGCGCGCACAGGAGCGGCTTGCAATCCGCGTGCACCCTCTCCACGTGCCGCGTGAGCGCGTGTTTCAGCTTCGCGCTGAACGCGCACAAATTGCACGCGAACGGGCGCTCGGACGAGTGCGACAGCTCGTGGCAGCGCAGGTCGGTGGAGACCTTGAAGGCGGCGGGACAGTGGGCGCACGTGTACGGTCGCTGGGTGCCGTGCCGTGCCAAGTGCTTGTTCAGGTTGCTCACGCTCTTGGTGGCGTAGCGGCAGTGCGGGCACGCGTGTGGTTTCTCCTCGCTGTGGCTGTGGGCTATGTGTTTCTTCAGCGCGGACGGGTGCTGACCAACGTAACCACACTCACCGCACTCGTACCGTTTCTCAGCTTGCCTTTTTGGAGCTTTAGCTGTTTCTACTTCATTCTGTTAATTTGTATCTGTGGAAAAATGCCAAGAACAGCTGGGAACACGGTCAAAAACTATTGAAAACTGATTGGAAATCTGGGCTAGCACCAATCTCCGGTGTTACTTTAACTAAAATACATAAATAATTTGAACTGTCGATTTTTTTAAAAGTTGTACCTGTTGCTTAAGTATTTAGCAAAATATAATGCAAATTATTGAACAGCAGATCTGCCACGATACTTGACAACCTCTGCCATCTCAGCAACACCAAAATAATGTATTTTAGCGGATAAGTGACAAAGCTGGCATTTTGTCTTAAATCTGATTTATATCAAAGCTCGACGCACGGTTTTTGTTTCGCTTTCGTTTCACAAAATCATTAAGTCTATCTAATGGAACGTGACAAAAGACTGACCTTCGCTCGTCTCTTCATCTGAAGTCATTTTTTTTTTCTTCATAGAGGTAGCTAACGAACCCAGAAACATGACACTGCTGCAAAAATACACATTGTTTTATTTTTATTCTTTAACGTGTAATGTGTTTATTTCCCGTAATGTGTTTGAGAAGGAGTTTTAGAAAGAAAATGGGCCAATCAACAATAAGGACACCAAAGCATGTAGCAGAAACTAAGTTGTGCCGTAAAAAACAAACAAGAGTGTCCAGAGACATTGTGACCAGCCGAGCTCTAGTGAATTAAGTATCAATAGGCTCGTACGACAGTGGCAGTCATATTTCAGAAACCGGTTACTGAAAATTCGTCAAAGGCGGGCATTTGCCTAATCTCTGGCGGATCTCAGAAAAGTAATTTCAAAGAGCTCTAACACTGGACTGTGCCTAAAAGTGAAAGCAATCTCACTAAAATTACTTGCAGAAGAACTAACATTTACACTTCGGCATCAGGCCAATTTTCTGCAGATGCGAAAAAGAAATTAAAGAAAACATCACATGAAGAGTAATATTCTAAAATTTACAACAAATCCAATCAAACTGCAGCAGGCTACGCACTTTGGAAAACAAAAAGATTTAAAATTCCGTCAATTGGCCAATTTTTTGAGAATCGTCAAAAAAGTTAGTTTTCTGAACTTCTGATCTTGGGAACATTCCTACAAAATTTTCAAGGAATCCTGTCACAATTTTGGCAAAAGAAGCATTTTGAAAATCGGCTAATAACACAGATAAAAATGACTGAAAATCGGCTAATAACACAAATAAAAATGACGCCCTACAGAAATTTTTTAGCCAATTTTTAAAATGCTTCTTCTTTTGATTAGATCATTTCAAATTTTGCAAGAATATTCCCTGGTTGTCTTCTAAAAAATAACTGGTCGAATTGCCCAAAAAAAAAACAAAAAAGAATTCCCCACGATAAAAGCATCGAGAGAATATTCGTGTAAAGATTTGAAAGGAATCTAACCAAAATTGATTGAGACGAAGCATTTGAAACATTAGCTAACAAACAATTTCAAAATGGCGCCATTTGTCCAATTTTTTTCGGACCTACAAAAACATTTGCAAGGTAGGGCACACTCATGCAAAATTTCACGGTAATCAGTTCAAAAGTGTAGCTGAAAAAGCAATTTGAAAACTGGAAAGCAATAAATTATAAATGCCCCCATTTAGACAATTTAAATGTCCATCAATTGGCCAATTTTTGGCGGATTGCAAAAACTAAACATTCAAGAGAGGCCTACCTAAAAAACGTTCGTTTAAATTTTGAAAGGAATCCGTTCACACGTGCATACAGACGACAGATGACCCTGTACATACAGACGACTAGCTCCAAGAAGCGACAGGCAACAAGATTTCCACGTATCGCTTCAAATCATCGCTATATAACGATATCCAAGTCAACTTCTAGCACCTCTATAACCACTTTGTTCGAGAGTCACCGACACACAAGTCTTTATTAGCGTTTGCTAAATGCCTCAAAGTACAACGGTAATGATATACAACTTCTGTGCTACACTTTCGTTAAAAAAAGACCGACCGACCGACACGCGGTCGATCGCAAATATTCCTCCTGTGGTGAATAAGAAATCATACGGAAATAACCACAAAACTTCCGCAATAATTGACATTTGTTTGAATACGGTGAGCACTGTTTATTACGCTAAAAGTAACAATTATTTTCGCAATTATCCACCCAAAACTTTTAAACTAATATTTCAAAAAGAATAAAGAAATTAAAAGTTAAATAAAATGGGTGTACAAAATAAAGTTATAACTTTGGCATCTTTCAACTATTTTAGGATTTTTTTTATTTACTGCTTTGATTCAGACTCAAGGTCCATATTTTGAATCTTCACAATACCTCCCAGTAATACATACTTTATTAACATGTTTGCTATACATCAACCTTATACGACACATTATACCATTTGCACATTAAATTAGATTTTCTCATGATATCACTGATGTAATGATGGTAGAATTGCATTTTCTGATTCGAGTAACCTTCTGTATGTACTTTTAATATACATCCATACCTTCATCATATTGTCTAATATTACGTAATTCCATTTCGGGTGATATACTTTATCTTATATGTAAATTGAAAAAAAAACACGAAAAATATTATAAGCAATTTTGAACTGATACATAGTCCCTTTCTTATCACACGATCACAACTGGGAAGTGTAAAAGTTACTGATATATGTTTTAAACAAGATAACTTTTACATCTTCTGAACAATGATTAAATTTATTGATTATTGCATGACCCATAGAGTATATACCCCTAGTTTGTCGCTTAACACCCTCATCATCACTAAGAGCATCGCAAAAAAAAATATGGTTTAGGTACTTTTGCATGTTATAATACATTATTTTGTGATATCCTAAAGTTATGCTTTGTATTCGATGTCTTTATCCTTTTTACTTCAAAATATGACACATTTTGTTTGTGTTTCATTAAAAGAGATGTCTAAATTAATAACATATAAATATTTTACACATAATCTACAATCTCTGTACGTTAAATGTCTGGTCATTTGACTGGTCACATGATATTTAATGGCTGGAATGTAAAAAACATTTGACAGCTGAGTGCGAAAGCTAACTTTTCTGCACTTTAATGCAATCAAGAAATAAAAGATACACAGCCCATCGAAAATTGTGCCTGTTTTACAAAAAGAGTATAATGGGCATGAACTTTCTGTAAATGGTTGAAAAACTGGGACTGGTATGTAGTCATATGAAGTTGACCCCTATTCTGTATCTGTTGTAGTACAGCGGAGAAACCTATACGGGTATATATGCCGCCGGGTGAGGAGGTGCTGCGCTAATACTTAAGTTATGAAAACATTAATTCTGTCAGTTTACTGTCAGATATATCCACTGTTTTTGACTGAATGATATCCTCATCTAATGAATTCCAGTCCACGATAGTTCTCACAAAACATTAACTTTTGTACTGAGCCGTCGAACAGTTAACAGCTTCAAAACATTTACTATGATTTCTTACACTTTCACTAACAATATCAGGGTTCGCGTTGGCGGGGTTTTTGTCCACTTTTTGGGCATTTTTTACGAAATGACTCACTTTTTCGGAACTCATCCAGTCTTTCTGGACCAAACTGAGTCACACTTTAATTTTTTGACTCACTTTCCTGTGAACCCAGCGCGAACCATGAATATTATCCGGGATGTGTCCAGAGAGCGACTTGGCTTTAATTCTGGGGGTTTTTTGTGTTTTTTTTTTTTTTTTTTTTTTTTGCTATGTGTCAAATGTAATTGAGGGCAGCTCTTCGGGTTACTAATTCTGGCAGGTCGAGTTCGGTTAGAGCGCTTGATATAATATCTAGGTGTTCGTGATCTACAGTCATTCAATATGAATCTGGCAGCTGGACATTCTTGATGGTGTCAATGTCCTTTTGCAGGTATGGGTCCCAGACGATTGCTGCATATTCTAACACTTAACGGACCAATGAAACATAGGCTATTATCTTGCAATTTTTAGGGTAGTGCTTCAAGTTACGGCGTAGAAACTCGAAAACTGAACGTGCGTTATTGGAAATTTTGTTAATATGTTTTGACCATTTTAGATCATTTGAAATTTGAATGCCAAGGTATAGATTATGGGAAACGGTTTCTAATGTGCGGAACAATGTAAGGCTTCGTAGCTCTGACAGAGAGATGTACGATATTATTTAAGTCAGAGCTGAGTCGGAGCTAATAGACAACGGATGCCCCCTCATAGATGTGATAAGACAAGCCCGACGAAATCAGTTTGTCTATACTCGTAAATCAGCTGATCAGTCTGGCCAGTTTTATTTTTCTTGACAATACACGATTCCATCAGCTTTCTTGCAGTTTTATAAATGTAATCTTCCGAGTGTGTGGTATGAAGGATATGCAACTGAAATGCTTGTGAACCATATTTTGATCTTGATTTCGGGTCTCGTACGAGTACTTGAGTGGACTTTCTTCGGGAAAAGGGTCGTCTAAGAAATTATAGATTTCCTTCAATAAATACATAATCTTAACTGACGAGAAATTTCGACCAAAAAAAAACGTTGTCGCAGTATGTATCAAACTGGTAGGCCAAACTCCTCGAATCCTTTATTGATTTCGAGTACCCCCGGGCGGGCACAGTTTTTGAGCGATAATGAAGGTATTTACATCTCCTCACAATACTCCTTTACTTAGCACAGCAAGACCGATATCAGACTGTTCCTCATTATATTCTTCATAGCATTTTAAATCAAAGTAATTAATTATTTGCGGAACACGAGGGTGATGTTGCGTTTTGCATTTTGGCCAATGGCACATTTTTTTTTACGACGTATCTTTTTCGATAAAAGAAGCACTCAACAGAAAAATCTGCAAATATAACAGGTCTAGAGAAATGGTTAGAGAAACTAGATGCTCGAGAAGCATGAATCCGCCGGGTTCGCACAAATTGTATACTAGATTATGACGTTCCTCTTGAAAACTGTTCCAAAGAAGACCATACAGCCTTGTGGTCATTGAAGTAGACGTTCGTAGAGCCAGTGGTACAGGGTGGGTTTGCTGTTCATTTTGCTCGGATCCGGTCGAAACCTGGCCACTACACTGTGGAATGCTTAGGAGCAGCCCTGGGTAAAATCTTAAATGAATCCATCCACTAATGTGGGCTGTAGGCGCGTGAGACTGAAAGTGCACAGACGGTCAGACGGACAGAGGGAAAACTATATCCGTCCGGTGCCTTGGGGATAATGACGAGCATCCCAAGTTGCAATATACCGAAGATCAATACAATATATTGGTGATTTGAAGATCTAACAGTAAAATGTAATGGACGAAGCATAGCTGCTTTCAGATTCTGTCATTTTTTACCGCCATTTATTAAATACCCGTGACATTTTCCAGATGCAGATAAATTTTCAAAGAGAATAGCTTTTGTTTATATGCATAGGTTTATTGTTCATGCTTACACCTTGGCACTACTACTTTATCACGTGATCAGATTTGAATGATTCAAGGGGGTTCTGAATAAAGTTACCAAAGGAGTAAGACGTCTCTCTCTATCTGTTTTTACGAAGACATAACATGGTGTCAGATGTGGTTTAATAATGGCAAAGTTTCAACCACCGACAGCCTTCGACTTCAGTAAGCCACAGCACTGGCCAGAGTGGAGAAGCCGTTGGCAGAGATTCCGTTTTGCCTCTAAGCTGAGAGAAGAAGAGGGAGAAATTCAAGTGTCCAGTCTTATATACTCCATGGGAATGCAGGCTGAGACGATTTACATTTCATTTGCCTTTGCAAATGACCGCGAGCGAAACAATCACGATGCTGTAATTGCAAGGTTTGACGCTCATTTTGTGCCGTCAGTGAATAAAATCCACGAACGCGCCAAGTTCAATGCACGTAAACAACAGCCGGGAGAAAACGTTGAGGCTTACATCCGTGCGCTGTATGAACTGTCTGAAACGTGTGGATATGAGGCGAGAGCAAAAGAAGAGCAGATCCGTGATCTTCTGGTAGTGGATATTTCAGACAAGGAATGCTCAGAACGACTACAGCTGAAGGATGATCTCAGCCTTGCCGATGCCATTGAGATATGCAGGACGTCTGAAATGGTAAAGTCTCAAATGGCAAGTCAACAAGCTGCGTCTAACCTCGATGCGGTGCGACGGAAGGGATTCAAAGATCCCAGACCGAAACAGTTTTCGGGGCGAGGTAGTAAACAATACCCCCGAAAGATGCAACAACCACAAACAGGATCGCAATGTGGGAACTGTCGATATTTCCATGCAGGCAAGCCGTGCCCTGCAAAAGGTAAAAAGTGCCGATTCTGTGGTAAATTCAATCATTTTGAACGAGCCTGCCGAGCCAAGAAAAGGAATCTACATGAAGTAACTGAAGATGATGGTGACTTTGCGAATGATGTTCAAACCCCAGCATTTTTTCTGGGAGCTGTTGATTGCCCTGATGTTCGACCGTGGGAGGTATTGTTGAATTTGAACAACTTACCTGTTAAATTCAAGCTGGACACTGGCGCAGATGTCACGTGCATTCCAGAAGCTATAAACTTTGTCAGAATCGTTGACACTGGCGCATTGTAAATGTATAAATTTCGAAGTAAAAACAAAATCAGATAATGAAATTTGTTAAAGTAATGTTTAACCGCTTATTTACATGTAATACTAAATTATCAATATGAAGTTGAATATTAGAAGTGCGTATGAATACAGCCAGTATGTTAGTGCCGCCATAACATACACGAGGGAAGCAACAAAAGTTGATAGTGAATTGCTGAATATTTTGTGCATAAATTAAACTTTTGTATAGTTAAATATGCAAAGTTCGATTAAAATAATGATATTTGGGGACATATATTGATAAAACATGAATGGATATTGATAAATGTAACTTTCGAATAGGATATCATATTTTCGCTCACATGTGTGAAGGTGAGATATGGAGTTTTTTTTTCTTAAAAAGAGGGAGATGTTTATATGCATAGGTTTATTGTTCATGCTTACACCTTGGCACTACTACTTTATCACGTGATCAGATTTGAATGATTCAAGGGGGTTCTGAATAAAGTTACCAAAGGAGTAAGACGTCTCTCTCTATCTGTTTTTACGAAGACATAACAGCTTTAGACAAACTGACAGAGCTATTTTAGGGGAATGCAATAAATATGCATTTATTATTTCTGCAATTTCTCAGTTTAGACATAGCCAAATTTGTCAACGAAACGGTAACTGAAAAATTCACATTGATCGCAGGAGATATAAATTTCTTAATTTCCTTTTAATGTTGATTTTGTCCCCACAACTACTCTAGAGTAATTTATTAACAAAACCAAAGCAATATAACAAAAAAGCTCCAGGTTACGATGTCAGCAAAACACACGAGAGGATCCAAGATATCACAATATTTCAGTTTGCTTTTGTTTAATTTCAAGTGAAAGTGTACTTAATATCGTGATTTTTTAAATGTTGAAATACTCGAACAACTAAATGAAACACGTCTCCAATAAATTCATGCCACAATTTCATCTGTCAAACATGATTCAGTCTCAATAATGTAATGAAACTACGCTATACCAACCCTACTCGTCCCCTGAAAGAAAATAGCCAATACACAAGCAGGCTAAAACTGCATTAATTGAAAAATATACATCAAACTATTTACAAGGATTGTTAATTTTGACCTGTAAATCTTAGCATACTGTCTTAGTACTTTATATTTTGAAAGGAGCACAATTGTTTTTTCATTTGAATAAGTCCGACCTGGTACATCCATTATCTTTACTGAAGACGTTAACAAAACACACGTTAATTGAGCGATTGTGTTTCGTTTAAATGCTGTTCATTTATGCAGTATGTTATATGCTAAATAAAGCCAATCCAGGTCTTTTCCCGCCTTGTGTCTTTTACACTAATGTGCATTTTAAAATAAAACAATTTACTCTTTAAATATCAATGCAGTTACATTATGAATATAAAAGGAACAAACTACATTTGGCTTTCACTTTTTCTTGAGAATTAACCTAACATAGGAAAGAAGTTACACAAATTCCGTCTCTAATTTATTATAAATTTTTAAAAGAAGGAATTTTTGAAGAATCGAGAAATGCGTAGCAATACAGCAAATTTGATAAAGGAATGCTACTTGATGCATTTTATATGCCGTACCTAAAATGAAATATTTTAAAAATTTCAGACAAACAGGTATTTGCAACAATTCACCTAACCGATAATTATATTCCTATGCTGAAATGTGGACGAGGTAAATTTTCTTTCTTTTTTTCTAGTGTTAGTCTAGGACTGGGGGTGGGTGGAGTGGGCAGTGTTTTTTTTCAAAGTCTTATTGAAAAGGACAGTTAGCTGTTTGAGATCTTCCCTAGATATTCAAGACACCAACGACCTTAGTTGTTGTGTATTTTTTCACAGTTCATTTTTTATAATACTTATTTCCTAGACTGTTCTCTGTTTTCAGCCATCTTACTGCGATGAGAGTTTAAAGAAACCGTTTTTTGATTGTTGATTGGCTGTTTATGCGATTCCCTGGTTGACTTCTCTTGTCCCTATTTTTGCTGTAAAGGCTTCCAACCAGGTCTAGTTCCTTTCTCATTGGTCAAAGGTAGCCCTTTTTCTTCAACTTTTTTTGGAAAATGAAGTAAGATTCATTTGTCTCAAACGATGTTTGGTCACAACATAGCAGCCTCATGGTGTCTCCCACAATCGATGCTTGCCCCAGGTAAATGAGACGTAAACTCGTGTTTGCATCATTTCCATTGCTACTCTCTTAGCCAAACGCGTATGAGATCATTAGTGTCTTTGAGTATGCACACCCTTGTTCTGCAATGTGTATTTATGTTTAGTATTGCAGACAACGTCTGTTAACTGGTACACGTGAAAGATACCGCGACGTAAACGACAGGCGCCAGTTGAAAAGAGTGTTGACTTATCACGACAGACATCGCGATAATCACCGAAGAAGCCTTGCAAGAACCAGAGTGAGTATTGCACACGTCAATAATGTGTGCAGGCACCGTGCCACACGCTACAGACACCGTGGCAGTGCGACAGTATTGCACGAAGTTCTGCTTGCACTGTATACGTATCATTTATATTATGTACGCGTCATCGAGTATTTCTGGTTTGTAATTTCTGATGCACACATCGTCTGTCATGCGTGATCTGTATATTGCGATAAATAACTATCGGTTCCTTTGTGTTTTGTTTACTTCTCTCCCCAAAGAATACAACCCTGAGAGCTAATTGCTTCCTTGCCTTTACCCCAGGCTTTATGTCAAAAGGAATAAATCAAAACTAATACGAGTTCACTGGTTCCTGATATCAAGATCTGCAAGAACGATAAAAGAGCTAGTGATCCTCATAATCTACGCATAATGTGTTTGAGAGATTACAAAATCTCCCTGAGTGAGTGCCTGTTCCTGGATTACACATTGTTTCACTGGTTTGTGAGTAAATTTGAACGGGATGTCCACAGAATGGCTGGCAGTGTCAAAAGCAAGACAGGTGATGGCATTTCTTTGTGATCAGGTTAATTAAGACTGTCTCACACCTGTAAAGATTGATTTAGCAGCGTTAGTTAACTTCTCTTGCCCCTTCCTGAGTTGTAATGCCATCGGTCGTCCTCACGCAAACCTTCAGATGACTGGATAAGTCAATGGAGTCTGTGGGGCAACTAACGCGGAGGTTACATACCTAGCTATGAAGAACTACCATCTTACACTTTAGCATTACGCTTGAGAACACAAGACTTTCTGAGATTTTGTTGTTTGATCCTTGCTCAAGGCATCAATAATAATCTCTGACTTAGGCAAACTCGCTTTGACATTGAATATACACCTGCACAGACTGCAATAAGCAGGACCGAGCTGGTGATTTAAAAAAAGCTTTCTTTGGCTAAGGGCGCAGACGCTAGGTGCAGGGCAGGTGTCAGGGGCTAGTCTAAGGAATTTAAGAGCTTATACCCCTCCACCGTTGCAAATGATAAAGGGAACGTATGCCAAGACTAGGTATGTCGCGACACAGCCATTCCGCAACTCAAGTTGCGTAATCTACGAGAAGGCAGAGAATAGGATACGTTGTATGGACATCGGGTACGACCCACCGTGTCAGTGCATAAGGCATGCTCGTGCGACTTCAAGCACCTTCTCGCAGAACGAACCCTATACTTTAGAATGGAAAGTGGCTCGAATCGTTCAAAGGTCAGTTGGTGGATGTAACGCAACTCTCTCAGGTATTGTCATCACACTTCTCCTTTCGGGACGGAAGAGATCCAAAGGGTGGTGGGCATGTTTGATGCTCTTCAATCGTGCCACGGTTGAGGGTATCTGCGTACTTACAGCGCACCACACTACTCCGTCATCCAGGCAGTTGGTTTCCCTGGCTGTCAAGCCCTACCTCGCACTATCATTCTCGGATTTGGAAAATATTTGGAAGAAAATGCCCGTAAAATGCAGTATTAATTCCTTAGCAGAACATTGTGTATGACTGTGTTTTTGACTTCATCTTGAGGTGCACCTCGGATTTGCTGAAGTGAAAAATCCCCGGCCATGTATTCCATAGCTTAGCTCAGCTCCGCCGCGGCCTAGTGCTCTCGTACACACATTTTGCTGGTGAAGATGCGACTTAACACAACAATCCTTCGTTGCTATGATGTTTGCAGACTAGCGCAAAAAGAAAAATTACACTCATCCACAGTGCCATTTCAGACCCCTCCCATCGTTGTCCTCTGGGAACGATAGAGGAGACGAATTCACAGCGGCATCGTGACATGGTTCTTCCTAGTAACTTTGTTTGCCTCAGAAGTCAATCTAGAAAGAGACAGCCATACTTCATGCATCCACGCCTCTGCAGACCACATTCACAAGATACGCTCAGCTCATGCTGCAAGGTAAAAGCCAAGGAATGTGTCTCGGCACAGAACGCACGGCCCTGCTTGACATGGAGCCGTTTGTCTCAGAAGACAATCTGTTCTGCTTCTTGATCTCGTAGATACTGAAACAGAAAGATACCCTTTAAAAAATCTTCATCAACTGAAGACGTACTTAGCCAATTACAAAGCCAAAAGTGAGTATTCAAGTCCAGACACTTCTGTCGTGTTCTTGTCGGGTATGCATCAGAATGATGAGATAGCCATCGGAGAGGTCTATGAAAGTCACTCACGTGATAAGACATTCTAAACGACTGATTCCGATTACATTAGGACCAGAAAGACCTTGTTATAAATCCCCGTCGGGGCTAATGTAACTTCCTCTTTGGTGTTTTTTCTTACCAAATCTGTGACCAAATTTATGAAGGATGCCTGGTTGTACGAAGGTGACGAAATTGATGTCGGTGCGATCGCCAATAGGGACATAAGTGGATAAACTCTAGAGCCACTGAATTGGGAGGGCGCCCCTACAAAACAGTTTCCGTGCCTCGATATTGTTTTCGTGAATACCAACCAGACCTAACCGGTTACCTACCAGATGCGTTTTGTACCAGATTGTCTATTTCGCGGTTGTTGTGTTGTCGGATGTTGTGTTAGAGCTCTATGTTAAGCAGCGTTCGTCCCCTCCTTCCTGAGTCATTTCGGTAAGGCTTACTTTGAACATTGAAGTGTGTCATTATGGTGACTCTGGCCTCGGGCATGCAAGTTGAGATACATGCACTTCCGAACAAGGTGACACAAGATCATGAGGTAGCGTTGGGTTGGTATCCCCATCCCTTTTTACTGTGCAAAATGCATATGTTCTCAAAATGGTTGAGGTACCTTTTACAAAATTGGAATCCAGCGCAATCTGGCACACAGAGGTCAAACTCGCAGTCGCTGTGCTACGCAGTGATCTTCTGGCTGTACGAAAGGGCTGGTGGATATCCGAGAACTTATGAGGATGTACTCAGTAGATATCTCATAAACTACGAGCAACATACGCAAAGAATTGTCCTAACTTATAAGAATATGCCACAGTGGGACGAAATGAAGTTTGAAGACAGCTTAAGTTTCAAGTCCATGATGTACCGCAGTGTTAGCAAGAGCTTTCTAAAGATACTATTTATTAACTCAAACATTTAGTCTCCATCGTGGTAGAAAAGCGAAGGTAGGTAAAGGTTCCATGAGATATTGTGTTTATGAGATCATAGCAGGCGTCATTAGAATGTGTTCTAAAGACGAAGATTAGGTGCGTCGACTTCCCGGCCATTCCACTATCTGGAAATGCATCGTCTGGGTCCGAGAGCGAGTATACAGAAGCAGGCGACTTCTCTAGCCCCATTCCCATTCTCTAAAGGCCCGAAATCCCTACTACTTATTGCAAAAAAATCACACCCAGTAGAAGAAAGAGCTAAAAAGCATCCTAGTCACCGTGCCGAACCAACTCCTCTGTTACCATATGGTGCATCACCATGTGACTGCACACTGCTCCGCCCAGTCAACACATCCTGGTTTCGTTATGCCACTAAACAACCCGAGGCATCTGTGTAAGATTTTAGGGATATTTTACGTTATAGAACAGACATTTGTCGTTACTCCAAAGGCACCAACGACGTCGGTCTCCTCTCGCAGCTAGCTGAGTTTCTAGATTTGATCACCACAAATGCGTTCAAGATGCCGTTCATCTACAAAGGCTCGACCACACCATCCACCAAAATCATGTCTCTGTGCGTCCAAAGTACAGAAAGTTATGTCGTCAACCCGCCTTCCAGCGGAATATGTTCTTATAATTTTACCGCAGAGCTCGCCGCGGTAATTTTTTCCTGGGTAACACAGGTAACTCCGCAAACAAAGACACTAAAAACTGACAGATGACCATAATCTGTCTCCAGGACAACTCACTACATACTGGTGTCCGCACTTTCCCTCGAATTAGAATGTGGAAAAACACGGTTAATGTGTCAATGCTCAGGCCTATGGCTGGAGAACATGGACAAGTAAAAGTTCCACCCAAAACATATTGTTCCTGAGAGAGATGGACTTGGTATGGGCTGGACCTTCACAATTGAGGAGCGAATGGCCAAGATAAATGTGCTGCCTCTAAGGATATATTGGTGCACTTTGCAAGTTGCACACTCACGTACTAGTCACCAAAAGCATGCAAGATGTTGAAATGGTGGACGACCCATCGGAACCTGATTTAAGAGTTTATTCCAAACTCTGGCTGCCTTGACACAGTTACAGATGTATGCCTCAAACCAAAGGTGGGGTTCTCCTTTTAAGGAGAGACTACGAGGTGTGGCATGTTCCCAAGAGGCGTTCATCCTTCAGATCAACTCCAAGTTGTGAGGGTGGTGCTGTGTGCATGCCAAATGCTGGGGAACTCCCTTTGGGTCACGAAAGTGAGGTTGGTGAGAAGCAACCATACTGTAGCAGTGTAGTTAACTGATCAAGGCGACCAAGTTCAGTGATCTGAAGCATTGCTGTTCGACGTCCATCTGTAAATTTAGCTACTCCTGGTTCAATTATAAATGTAGACTGAACGTATTGGTCAGCCTATCATTCAGGTTAGGATTCACTAAACAGGGTCTTCAGTACAAGGCTTTTCAGATAGTGGAATAGGCGTCTCAATCGAGGCCAACAGAGGTTGAGGTGGAGACTCCTGGCTCTTAGTCTACATCTTCATACCTTGACGCAACGGCATTTACAGTGGACACAATGATGACCAAAGGGCCGGAGGGACACAACGGTACCTTATGCGTTTCTCCAGGCCGCCATATAGAGGAATGTTCTCCTCAAAATTCTTGATAGCGTTGCGATTAGATCCACTGCCACCAGAATTGTTGTGGTTTCCTTCATTGATACATCTAATTTGTGTAGACAGTCGACCAAAACGATTGGTACCTGGCATCCTGGTTCAACTGACGCGTGGAGCTGTTCAGTATGATAAATTTATCAGTTCATCAAGTGGTGAGGATTCCTTCATAGGGGCAAGGGTGGCATGAATACCGTGCTTATTGATCAAACCAACAAGGTATACGTAGTGGTGATAGGAGAGTTTCTATTAAACCGGTTCAGTACACAATATTTGCAGGTTCAATCTTTCAAGAAATTACGCCTCACCCCTTCTAGGGTGGCGGTGCATTGGGATCTGGTCACAGTCTTGGAAGTTTTTATCTCCACACTGTTCATTCGAGTGCATTTCTGAAATGCTGTCGACTCTCAGGTTTCCTGACTGGTGGCGGAACGAGAGATACATTCTGCTGAACGAATCTGCTGAAGATCATGTGGTTGGGGTTCAATGCTTCTCTTCCTCTCCCCCTTCTTTCCAGACAAGCCTCTGATGTTTCCAAAAACTGTAGACGCTCTCCAAAATTGCAATCGCGAGATTGCTTCATACCGAAAAGGTAGACCTGCAAATCACTATGTATCACCGTGCCTCTGAAACTCAAAAAATGATACTACTGAAGCGTTTGTTCATTTCTTTTCTTTTATAATAACAAAAGTTTTTTTTGGTTGCACTATTTTTAAAGCGTTGATCCAGGTTTTGATGGGATTGGGGGGGGGGGGCGGGGGGAACAAAAGTAATAATAAATCCCCATTGGTAAAAACTCAACGAGTTTGCCATAGCATACTTTTATCATATTTTCTTATTTTTTCTTTGTTCATTTTATTGATGTAGGCTTAAGGTTTACAAAAATATTTTGTTTGTCTGTTTTAGGCTGAAATATTGCACAAATGGAAAATGGTATGTTACAGAAATTTTTACCATTACTGAACAGACCACAGTCGGACATTTGAACACAAAGGACATTTGAAAAGCATAATAGTTATGTAAAATCACTTAACCCAAATGAGCCTGAAGGTGAAAGCGTTCGAGCTTTCGAACAGGATGTTTTTCCCATCATCGCAGAAGCTGTGATTAATTCTCTCTGCTGAGTACATTCATAGAGGGCTTAGGAACATAAAAAAGTTCACGTAAAAGCCTTGCATCTCCCACCTTTTACGTTAAACGCCGTGCGGGCAGGATATAACGCGAAGTTCAAATTTTTTGCAAAATTATGCTAAGCATTCTGAGGCTATTCTGAAAATATGAGACTCAATCAACTGTTTCAAAACCAGGTAGATCGAGTAACTGCATATGCAACAGCACAATAGCAATATTTAAAGGATGAATTTTCAAGCCTTCCAGTTCACCGTAATTCTAACCCTTCAACTTGCAATTTATTACATTAGATGCAACACTATGCTTCAGCGTTCCCGCTAACTGCTATAGATAATCTCCATTAGTCTCCACAATTGCTGCTGCTACACTTCAGGTGCAGTCTTTACAAGGATGTGGGCGACCGTTCTGTTATCAGCATAATTACAGAGGTCACTCTCGATGGTATTACCGCTTTCGGGGCTCCGATGTCGACCAACAATTACCTACACATCAATGTCAAAATCAGCATGCCACTAATGACGCTGAGTGATGGCTGCGTAAAGTTTGACACCTGGCGTAAAATCAATACATTACAGGAAGTCCTTAGCTGGTCTGAAAGTTGACCTTTGTTTTGAAAATCAAGATCACATTTTCTCTGATTCCCAAGAAGAATTCGTGGATACCGAGATTCGACACCTTTACACAGAAGTGCAATATCACAGGTACATTTTGTCCACATTGTGTCAGTGCCATTGGCTGAGATGCAACACCTTTACATGAAAGTGCAATATCACAGGTAAATTTCGTCAAACACTACGTCAGTGTCATTAGCTGAGATTCTCAAAAGGCAAAAAACTTGAGATCATTTAGAGCCTAATGACAAGTTTATTTCCATTGCCCTCAAGGACGGGTTCCAACATATAAATTGAAGCTATTGAACATTTCAATATCCCAGTGGAGAGTTATTTATTATGTTTGGAACATACTGCCTTTCGAACATTGTTTGATTTTTCAACAAGGCTGTGCATGTGGAATATTAGTGTTAGCAAAACAAGCGCTTACTTATGTTTGTGAATGATGGTTTGTTAATGGCAAAAACCATAAAACTTTCAGGCCCTAAAACACTTTCTTTTAAGCCTGAGTCAGGATCTCAGCAATGTACTGAACTTTAAAAACTCTCATTTAGAATCTTCAACTTCTTTAAAGTTCATCCTGTTATTATTTTCATACTTCACGAGAGTATAGGATTTCCCTTCTATCTAGTCACACACGTGAATTTAAAAAAAACTGCAGAAGAGGCCTTTCAAATGAGGTCATCAAGGCCGAATTGCCAGCCATCAGCTTCGAGCAGTATATGTCCATCGTTCTCTCCTGAACTTTCAGCATTATCGGTGGAAATGTAAATAACACCTCCTGAGGTCACCTGTACATCAAAGCATCGACCACCAACGCCACTAAATTCAGATACAGAGATATGTATGCTTGAAGACGATGGTTTAGACGGTTTGCTTAGACGTCAAGATGAGTGGAATTCCAAGGGGACTGACGCACAATTCAACGAAATCTTCCAAAGACCATTCCGTATGAACGATTTGCCAAGCTCTGTAGGCGAGATTGTCAACCAGGAAATGAACCATTTGAATTCGGAGAAACGTGGAAAGAAATTGACATGTAATTAGAACAGCCTCCAAAAAGCCCCACTCATTTCAAGGCGCATCTATACGAACCTGCTTTGATGGGGAAGGAAGAGCACGGCAATTCTTTGAAAAGATTGACTTGCTGTGTCCAGTATTTGAGATTTTACAGCGGTAACATGACGGAACGGAGTCGATAATGACATGCCACCTCGCAAAACTATCAGGACAACACCTTGAAACTCTTAAAAATGGTACATCTACACATTTGCTTTTAATTTGCTCAATTTGCTCAAACCAGATCTACACAAGAATTTAAAGCATCTGAACGAGACCGATGTGTGGTCTCGAGAGGATACTTGAATGGTTGCTACCTTGGCTTATAGTAGGCAACTGTCTTATTTTAGGTCCAGTTTCGATTTTATGACCTGAGGGGTGGAGGCCGCCGACAATATGGGTCGTTTCTTGGCGGCTTAAGTCTTCGGTGTGCTCTTCTGGCGCTGTCTGGGTCGGCTCTTTATGAGCTTCTCCTGTGATTGCTACCCGTGCTGCGCCATTAGCTTCCTTCAACAACGCATGAGGAAACAGCTCTGACTGCTCTCTATGGGTGTAAAACGCAAATTGCGTGCATCTTTGGTGCTAACGTCTGAGTGCGAGAGAGTGTGATGATGATGCAACACCACCAGCGTCGTCATTAAGTATTTAGTTTGAATAAGTCACCATTAAAACTGGTGTTGAAAACGGCATCTTGAAAGGAGAGAGTACACAAACTCTTACACGTAGTATCTACCATCTCTTCTGGGTAATGGGTCCCAGCTGAGCATCCCAGCTACGAAGTAGGTCACAGTCATAATTTAAAAAAGACTTCATTTGAATATTATGTAGAGGCTTTGACGTTAAAAAGTCTGGAACGCAAGAGAAGTGACCAAGATCGGGACTTCATAGCTTGGAACCTTTTCAATTCTTCCACATGCGTACGTTATGCGTTTATAATACAGAGAGCTGTGAATAAACCAACCAAGTCATTCCTAGGTTGTGACTGCCACTCCGGCCAGTCATAAAGACGGTTTGATAACTTTAGTCTCTGATGTCGCTAATAACGCCGATGAGTTCTATGTGTAAACTTGATAATAACCATAAAAAGAAAATCTGATGCAGTCAAATGAATGGTAAGACGCGAGGTCGTCGCGTCTTACCATTCATCCAGCGCACTGTGGAACCCTGATGCAGAAGGCGTTCTCATGGGGCGAAGAGGCCTATAATCTCCAGACGCCATAGCACGCGGCGAATTCTGATACGCGACCGTCACTGGAGTGGACGCTGCTGACACACGTGGTGCAAGCGTCGGTGTGGACGATATTGTTTCCCATAATCAAGTTGCTATACATGAATAAGAAGACACGGGAGTAGCAGAAATTGACTGTATCGGCATATAAACAGGAAGCGTTGAATGTACACTACATGTTTCTTTCTCGGAGATAATATCGAGCTGATGGACGCCGATGAAATGTACCCCTGGTAATGACAGTGGTACTATCGCGGGAGTAACTAGCTTTAGTCTTAAGTGTGCGCTTTTTTGACTTTTTGAGAAACAAGAATGAAAGCGTTTTTTGTCATATGAACTCGTTATTTCATATCAGTATGAAGCATAATCAGTAAAACAACCATGCCTGATGTTAAAATAATGAAAATAATGACAAGAAGGCGATGTAGCGGCATAATCACGTAATCAAATTGTCCGTCGCAACCCGTCGCATGCTCAACCCGACACTGTTGGTATCCGAGCGATTGACACGTGACCGAGTCGCTGTGTGATCGCCCCTTCTCATTGCCGACCAGTCACAACAATAGGTCTTGAGAGTGAACACTCGCTGATTGCATGATCTATGACAGGAACGACCCGTCACGCTGTCGAACGTAACAGCCGCGAGTCGGGGCAGTCACGACTGTTGCGAGTATAACCCTGATAAGGGTGACTCGACACACTAACGATTTGTCTTGGCTGCTAACAGACACGCAACTCAATAAACAAGCATGACTATGGAACACGTGACCGTGACTTTCGATTCGACAAAGTAACGTAACGTAACAATCGACAGTGAAACAAACTTGGGAGTGCCTAGTAATAACAATAGCTTATGAGAAGTAAGTACACCCGTCACTCTAGAGCGTCATAGACACATGGTCAATCACGTGGCTGTAAATGTATCGACGACAGAGCCAGAATTGAGAAGTTCACCAAAAAGCTGGTACCCTAACCCCTACTATAGGCACATGCACGTGACAGAGCAAGGGAGAATCACGTGCAGTGATACAGGGACGGTGTACGTTATTGTGCATGCAACGACCCTACACAGTGCCGAGATGGCGTACCCGCTACAAGTACAGCGGTGCTGTGACAACGACGCATACGACTCGAGGGTCGCTCAAGGGTTATCAGAAAGCGGATCCACTGCTTGGTACTGTGTCAAGTCAAACTTGTATTACTGATACGTAAAAGAGACAGTTGTTGCAGTCATTCCACAAGGCAAATCATTCTGCCCACGTGGGAATCTCAGGCTCTCCGAACTTGATTCAACGCATGGCCAACGACCCTATAGTGCCCTGTTGCTGACAAAAGGGAAGAAAAACAGTGGAGAGTTGAAACCCTCCTGTTTGCAGAGCTGACTCTATGCAAACTATGTGCAGACAATGAGTCCCTCGAAAAGGTTTTCTAAGGAAATTGCTTAGAAATCACCTAACTGTAAATAACATCTAGCTGGTACTATAGTTCTTGGTATACGGCAAGCATTTACTGAATCACCAAAGTCAGCAAGAAACTTACAATATGTGTACTAATACAATAAATAGCATCTTAAAAGTACGCAGCTTACCTTCAATTTGATCCCTCTTAATTGACAAAAATGGGCGATCAAAATTTTCCGTTTATCGGATCTCGATAAGTTGGGAATGGTTCGGTAAGGTGACTGATACAACACCAACGCTGATTGGTCAGTTGGTTGACAACGCATTGTAACACTGCAACGGGGAAACCCGCTCAGCATTCACATTTGCGGTTATATCGTTCATAATTTTTTTTATTATTGATCGAGATATCCAGTGTAAGCAAATTGGTAAACCCAATAGTGATGGCTTTAGAAAGTAATATCACCGTTCGCTCTAATTCCAACGATTTTAAATGTGATAATTGCACAACGGGCAGAATTTTCGACAACAGCACAGCCATTTAAATTACTAAAAATATGGTTCGTGGATCAAACCTGAAATCCGGAACCGTTAAAACACAAAGTGGAGCGCCTAGAAAATGTGTGGGAAAAGATTTTGCTAAATTTGCGTTGTAATGAGCGGATAGGATTTTAAATAAGATTAAGTATTATTCCATATACTTTGTGTTTTGTCATGTCTTAAAAATTTTTATGATGTAGTAAGTAAATGATGCAGTAAATTATATGGTAAATTATGTATGTTGCAAAGTTATATTGCGAAATTTTGAAGAATTATGCCGTATAAGTGTGATCTTGTGCTAATCCAAGCAGGAGTATGCAGTTAGCTGATGTTACGCATTCCTAGGCTCCCAAGTTGGAGGCTGAGCAAAATGAATTATTCATTGCTGAACTTAGCTTCCATGTATAATCTGCGATAGGGTGCAATCTACATAACCATGTTCAATTGTGGTCATGCAAACTCATGTTGTGTCACGTTTTTCCCTTTATTTTTCTTCCATTTTGCCCTGGTGGTTTATATTATTATTGTCCGGTCGAGCACTGAATAAACAATTTGACTTTGACCGACCTTGAGGACCAATGCACAGGTATCAGGTCTGAACCTTTCTATTTTTGTTATTTATGTCTTTGTATCAGACTACTCGGTCCATATACGATATATATATATATACATATATATATATATATATATATATATATATATATATATATATATATATATATATATATATATATATATATATATATTATTTTCTTTTTATATAATTATAACAGGATATACATATTCTAGTCATAAAATATACATATACAGTATGAATAACTAGCTAATAATCTTTAGCTAATATATTACATACAGAAGCACCCAATTGATTTAAATAAAGTTAAGAAAGTTAAGGCGTATGTATTGTGTATATCATATCGTACCATTTCATAAATAGCTTTGAATTCAACATTAAATCACTGCATACGGTGCTTTTTATTATTTCATTCTTTGATTTATATATGCGTCTCATAGTGATGTTTATGTATAATAGTATAAACACATTTGCAACGTCAATATTTCTATCAACCATTTCTTTGCTAATACTACATATATATTTGAGTGAAAAGAATTTACGAAAAATGTTTTAATTACACCACATAATTACACCACATATGTGCACAGCAGAAATTTGAAATAAATATTTTGAACAGAACAATTTTTACATTATATGAACAAAGTTTGAATGTATTGATCAGCTTATTACCTCTTGCATAAATGATTCTCATTTCTCTTTGCATATCGCCATTATCATTCAGAAACTCATCCAAAATATGCCCTAGATATTTATAACTGTCACAAAATTTTAAGGTTTTACCGTTTAGTTTAAAGTAAAAATGCTTTAGTTTTTTATCCCTTTCTAGTAGTAGGTAAATGACAGTTCTGCCCCACCCTGTGACGTCATAGGTCACGTGACAACCAGAACCCCCCTCCCCCTAGGGGTCTGAACAACTTTGGGTTTTATGACACCCCTTTCCCCCTTCCCCTACCCCACTACACCCTACCCCCCTAGGGGTCAACTTTCATCGACAAGGAAAATATATTTTTGTGATTTCAGCATAGTTATCTGTTTCAGACGATTCTGAACAACTTTGGTTTTTATGACCCTCCACTATCCCCCCAAGGGGTCAACCTTCAACGTCGAGGAAAATTTTTTGTGATTTCAGCATAGTTATCCGTTTCAGACGATTCTAAAACAACTTTGGTTTTTATGACCCCCCTCCCTTTCCCTAGGTGTCAACCTTCACCGACGAGGAAATTTTTTTGTAATTTCAGCATAGTTATCCGTTTCAGGAGATTCTGAACAACGTTAGGTTTTATGACCGACCATTAAAAACATTTTGTGATTTCAGCATAGTTATTCGTTTCAGACGATTCTGAACAGCTTTGGTTTTTTTATGGTAAGGAAAATTGTGTGATTTAAAAAAACTACTTGACCGATTTGAACCATTCTTTCACTAAAACGTTCAGGAAGACTTGATTGGTTAGTTGTATATATATAAGCGTAATTCCAGCAATACGGGGACCATTTTTGCTAAAAACCACAGTATTAGGGAGAATAAAAATTTAAGTAGACCAAAAGTAGGTCTCCTTAATTCTTAGCGTGTTTAAACGTTATGAAACTACATAGTAAACAAAAAAGAAATGATTCTATATCATAGTGAATATAATATATTCTGTTTTAAAATTAAATTTGTGTGTTGCCACTCGATAACAAGCTAAAAAACATATATTATTTTTTCCAAATGGTCTCCTAAGTGTTATATATAAGGCATGGTCCCCCTATGACTGGTTGCAGATCTATATGTATATATACAACAACTTGTTGAACAAACTGTTGAACATGTTGAACATGTTCAACATGTTCAACATATCGAACATGTTCTTGAACATGTTCAACATGTTCAACATGTTCTTAGACATGTTCAACATGATGCTGAACATGTTCAACATGTTCAACAGTTTGTTCAACAAGTTGTTGTATATAAAACTATGTTTTAATATTTTTTCATCATTTGAAAAGTATATGTTGAACCGAAAGGATGTATAAATGCAACATTTGTTTGAAATCTTACAATTGGCCACAAAGTCTTAAAAGACACTTAAGTAATGCTCACACTTCAGAAGTGGATGCAGAGTCGGATATGGAAATCCTGTAAAAGCACCTTACACGGACACTTTAGATGAGTCTTCTATGGAAAGTCAAAGCGTCGACATAACTGACATTAAGGCACATGCTTGTACAGAATGTGGTGCATTATACAATAGCGAAGAAGCTTTGTTCAAACATATGGTGCAGTGTGGTGAGGGTGCTGATGACAGCTGTTCAGACAGCAGTTCTGACAGTGAATCAGAAATAGACTCGGTTTGGAATGATATGGTCCAAGAGGTCTACGATGACTATGATGACAAATTTCAAGAAAGTTTCAGAATATGAAGAACAAGGGCTTAAAGATGCGCGTGAAATAGCAAGTGATGACCTTCAACCCATTTATAAGCATGGGTCTTAAACAACTGTTTATGAGACTATTCAAATATACCTAACGTCTAGAACGTAATCAATCCATTTTAGAGGACTTTAATTACTTTGTTTGACGAAAAACATTACAAGTATTCAAAGGCACTAAAGGCGGCTATAAGGAAAAACAATGCATTCTTTGAAGAGCTACTAGATAAGGAAGAGGAGGAGGATGATGACAGCAGTGATGAAGACAGTGACATCGACAGTGAACAGAACGAAACAGATGAAGAAAAAAAGACTTATTTGACTGAAATTTATAAAAAAAAACTTCATAAATCTTGTAATATTTTATTCACTTAACATATGAAGTTGCGAGAGGTTAAGGTCCCTGGCCATATATGATATCTTAAAATGAAGTATTATGTATTGTATGAGAAAAATAAAAAGTTGAAAAGCATCATATGTGTTTTTATTGAATATTACAAATATGCACAATTATGACAAAAAACAATATTTCAAATACATATTATATTAATACATGTGCCCACTCACAAGAACTTGATATAAGATTGCAAATGTTATAAAAACTGACTTCACATCAACATAGATTGATAATTAACACTTGACAAGCCTTTGGCTTGCAAGGGTTATATGAATTTGTGCGAGCAAAATTCATCCTTTTTTTCCTTCTTGACACTTTTTCCGAATTTTTGTGTCTTCTTCTTCTCTGACACTATGGGCCCTACGACCATGAAACTTGGGACTTATGAAGAGCTTGATCTGAACATGTGCATGTTACTTTTTACACATTTGTTCAGTGAGCTTTGTGCGAGCTGTCACGGCGTAAATAGATAACAAGGCGTATGCCTGATCAGTCAATAAAACTTTCAGTCAACAACAACCAAACACTTCTCGGCTTATAAGACGTATTCAAGCTGTGTTGTTTGCAATATATTATGCAAGAAATAAGCCATTGAAGGAAGTATTTTTGCGCTTTAATTTTTGTCAAGTGTTTAACATTTCGCTAGCGGAATGAGCTTCTAGTTGTAATTCATTTCATAGTCTACATATCAAGTAAAAAGACATATCAAATGCAATTGTCCATATGGGTCAAAGCTAAGTTTCAAGTTCTTGTCAAGCCTCAAAAACTTTGCTCCAGTCTTCTGCACTGAGGGTGATAAAATCATAGCATCCACTAAGCTCGTCCTACTGCTAAAACTGTATATAGCGTTCACCGTCTCGCTTAATGACTTCTACTCAACCATCTTCTGACAGTCACCGCATTTATACACATCCATTTCCTGAAGCATAAGATCCACGGACGTCATTTGCTTCTTCGGCATTTGCCAATCTTTCAATGACAACAAAACTCCCTTTTTGGTAGGATAAACCTCCCAGATGTGTGATCCGTAATATATTCACGAATGTTAACCATCACTTTTTGTTGATATTTCTGCAATTTAATATATATTTCTCCATTAATGGGTATGATAACCGGTAAATCGTCTATACTCATCTTTTTCATGGACTTTGTAGTGGCAGCTTTACTCTCCGGTTCTCGCTTCATTATAGGCTCTGTTTTAATTTTTCGCTTTTTTCACGGCCACGTCGTAGCTGGTTACTTATGTCTTTTTATCTTTCTAAGATGCGGTCGCTTTTGACGCTACTGCATTGGTAGTGACTTCACCTCAGACTTTACCATGGGCATTGCCTTAGACTTTGCTGTAGGTATTGTCTCAGGCTTTGCTATAAAATATTTTTTGCAGGCATTGTCTCAGAGTTTTCTGCAGGCATTGTCATAGATGATAGTTGTTGTTCACTCACTGCAGACATGTTTACTCTTCAGTATCTTGATACAGAATGTGTGTTACATCTGAGGGCGGGCGCCATTTATGCTCTATAGGAAGTTGTCACACTCGACGTTGGACACACTATGCCCTAATATGTTTAGAAATAACTTTACCACATGTGACTTTGTAGCAAATTGTAAGATTTCAAACAAATGTTGCATTTATTCATCCTTTCGGTTCAACATGCACTTTTCAAATCATCCAAAAAGTCTTGAAACAGTTTTATATACAGCAACTTGTTGAACAACATATTGAAAATGTTGAACATGTTCAGCAACATGCTGAACATGTTTAAGAACATGTTGAACATTTTGAAAATGTTGAACATGTTCAAGAACATGTTGAACATGTTTGAGAACATGTTGAACATGTTGAACAACATGTTGATCTTGTTTAACAACATGTTGAACATGTTGAACTTGTTGATCTTGTTGAACAACATGTTGAACATGTTGAACAACTTGTTAAACAATTTGTTGAACAATTGTTGAGCAACTTGTTAAAAAACTTGTTGAACAATGCCATGATGTTATATGATCCAAAATAATTTGAACACATCTTTTGAATGGACTGCCATTCGAAAATGTGTTTGAACGGGCTTGCTATTCGAACACACGTTCGAATGGGCGCGGTCTTCCTACATCACCAACCAACGATATATATATATATATATATATATATATATATATATATATATATATATATATATATATATATATATATATATATATATATAACAAAGAATTTCGCTTACCTCACTTCTCACCTTCCAACCAACAAACCAACCACCCAATCAAGTCTTGCTGAACGTTTTAGTGAAAGAATGGTTCAAATCGGTCAAGTTGTTTTTTTAAATCACATCATTTTCCTTACCCCCCCCCCCCCAAAAAAAAAAAAAAACCAAAAAAAAAAAAACCAAAGGTGTTCAGAACCGTCTGAAACGAATAACTATGCTGAAATCACAAAATTTTCTTAATTGTCGGTCATAAAACCTAAAGTTGTTCAGAATCTCCTGAACACGGATAACTATACGGAAATCACAAAAAACTTTTCCTCGTCGGAGAAGGTTGACCCTTAGGGGGGGGGGGGGAGTTGGTGGGTGGGGGGGGGGGGGGGTCATAAAAACCAAAGTTGTTCAGAATCGTCTATAACGGATAACTATGCTGAAATCACAAAAAATGTTTCCTTGTCGGTGAAAATTGACCCCTTGGGGGGGGGGGGGGAGGGGGGAGGTAGGGGAAGTTGCGGTAGGGGTAGGGGGAGGGGGGTCATAAAACCCAAAGTTGTTTAGACCCCTAGGGATAGGGGGTAGGGTTGTCTACTGACCTATGACGTCACAGGGTGGGGCAGAACTGTCACTTCCCTCTACTCTTTCCGTATTGAACACCGTACACAAGGTTTTAGTTTGATTGAATTTTATGTCTACTTTAAGACCAGATCTATTACTTATATCAAGGAGTTTTTGTAAACCTTTATGTGATGGTCTTAACAAGATGAGATCATCAGCGTAGTATAAATGATTTATGATAAGCTTGCCTATAGCACAACCTATTTTTGTTTTGTTCAGTTCATTACTGATTATATCCACATACGCGTTAAATAAAATTGGAGATAGTACAACACCTTGCCTGACCCCGTTTTTTGACATCGAACCAGTCTGTAAATTTTGCACCCCATCTAACTCGAACTCTTTGATTTCTATACCAGTACATTAATAATCGTAGTATGATCTTGGAATGTTTCTTTTCGCAAGAGTTTCAAACAACTTGGAGTGATTGACTCTATCGAAGGCCTTAGAGGCATCAATAAAACAGGAGTATATATAAAAACCAAGATTATTGTAGTGTCGAACAGTTTCTTTTCATTTCAGATTGCGCAAGTCTGTACTATGTTGCTTTTTGAAGCCAAATTGATTACAGGAAGTTGAAATACTAGGTGGTCTATAAGCAGAAATTTCCATTATTAAATGACCACTGAACAAGCCACAAAATCGTTATCGATTCTTTATTAAGACAGATAACTAGAAATTGCTCAGAAATTGTACTTGCAAAGGTTTTCTCACATATTTTCAAATACTGACCACTGCTGTTTCCTGCAAACTCTTGAATCTGTTTTCACAAGGTGCCAGAATAATAAAAAGAACGGTAAGTAGAATGTAACCGAAATACTTCCACAGTTTAGCCTTGTTTCGTGCAAAGACAGAAGTAACATACGATATAATTATAGAGTATGGTATATGACACATCTTTACATTAGCAATGGATAAAAAATTGACATTACCTGTGATGCAAAGTTAAATATCTTGTATTATCGCCCACGAGAACTCCCAATAGCTAGTTTCGGACTACAATTGGCCATGGACTGCATTTAATTTACTGTTATGTTTCTTCTAGAACTAAAAATCTGGCTTCTTCTAGAACATTGCTGGGAATGCAATCTTCACACACCCTTCAAACTAACCATTCAGAAAAAGATGTCACTTTCGGTGTTCCGAATAAAATGCGGAAAAATTTTGAATTTCGACTGCGAGGGAACCGAGTAACGTCGTTTAGCGACCATTAGTCTACTGGGTCTAGGCTCTATGTGGCCCGATATATCATTCTCGTCTATAGCTGAAATGAATTATTTTGAATAGCTTCTTTAATTTGTGCAAAAGAAAAAAGAATAAAAGAATATGGTAACTTATTTTATTTACCACAGCAACAAAAAAAAAAAAAAAAAAAAAAAAAAAAAAAAAAGAACACTTACTTACTATTACTATTAGTCTTATAAACAGCATTGTTCTTTATGAAGAATTTACTATTTATAGACGAATTTAAAACTGAAACCCTCTAAAATCTATCAACAATTTTCCGTGGAACGCTCAGCAAAGGAATTCTCTCATCCTGCCCCGTTCTTGAGCGGTCTGCGCATTCAGCGCTTACACAATCCAGACCCCTTACCTGAAATGCGTAATCTCTCTCTGATTCACGCTCACAACTATATATACATGTTTGCACCTGCAATTTAACATACTTTTATTGAACGAAATATCAGCGACAAACTTCTCCATGCAAAAAAAAAAGTAATAATTACTTTGTTTTATAAAAAAAACTTACGTAAACAACACAGTGACGTAACAATAGCAAAAAAGGTTCGGCACTATGCAGTGTCGGCACTTTGCGGTGTCGGTACTATGCCATGTCACCATATTTGAGGGTAGCTCTGAGTCAGCTTTTCTTTACACTTACTCGGTATATCTTTCTGTCAGAGCTGCGACGCCTTCCATCGTTCCGCTAACAAGGGTCAACTTCATTTGATCTGAGGCACGTATCCTGCATACCAGTCCCCATTGATGAAACGTTTACAGAAAGTGCATGCCCAATATACTCTTTTTGTAAAACAGACACAATTTTTAATGGGCTACATATCTTTTATTTCTTCATTAAAGTGCAGAACGGTTAGCTTACGCCCTCAGCTGTCAAATGTTTGTTTATATTCCGGCTTTTATTTGTCATGTGACCAAAGTCAAATGGTTAGATATTTAAGTAAAAGAGTTAGAGATTATCTGTAAAATATATCCTTAAATAGTTGATAGATGCAGAATAAGGCATAAATATATTTGGTACACGGTAACACCCACTTTATTTAACTTTTAATTCCATTATTCTTTTTGAAATATCAATTTAAAAGTTTTTGGTGGATAATTGCAAAAATTATTGTTACTTTTTACGTAATAAACTGTGCTTCGTGTATTTAAACAAATGTCAATTATTGCGGGAGTTTTGTGGTTATTTCTGTATAATTGTCTTTTAAAGAAAGCGTAACACAAAAGTTTTGTATCCTTATCGTTGTACTTTGATTGATTTAGCTAATACCAATAAGACTTGGGTGTCGTTGACTGTCGAACAAAGTAGTTACACGGGTGCCCGAAAGCGAGGGCAGTTGACTTGCATATCGTTATAGAGCGAAGATTTAACGTGTTACGTGGAAAACCTGAAGCGTGTCGCTTCTCGGAGCTGATTTGGGAGTTGGCTAGTTGGATTTCTGTAGTTATTTCCCATGAAATAACTGCTCCCATAGGGTCTCGAGATCGCTCCGTCACATGAATGACTGAATTTCAACGTCATATTTCTAAAAAAAAAAAAAAGACAATATAAGTGACTGTAAAGATTTTAAGCGTGTCTTTAGCACAACCCTGTGGGAATATAAACATGCCATAACTTTATTATTATCTGCCCGGAACATAGCTACGAGCTAGCTATTCCTTAAATTACTTCGTATAGTTCTCAATCAGTGCTAAGAAGTCTTTCATTATTCCGCTAATAGGGGTCAACTTGATATGTTCTGAGGCACAAATCCCACATACTACAGTAGTCCCTATTATTCAAACATTTGCTGAAAGTTCATGCCAAATAGATATACTCTTTTACAAAATGAGCACAATTTTTAATTAGTCATATATCTTTTATTTCTTTGTTAAATGCAGAAAATTAGCTTTCTCACTTACCTGTCAAATGTTTATTTACGTTCCAGTCTTTAAATCTCATTTGACTAAATTAAAGTGACCTAAAATTTAAACAAAGGGGCTATAGATTATCTGTAAAATGTATGCTCAGATAATTGATAGATGCAGGCATAAATTTATGTATGTTAACAAATGTCGGCTGTTGCAAGAGATTTGTGGTTATTTCCGTATTCTTTTCTTTTAAAGAAAGCGCAACACAGAAGTTGCATATCATTGCCGCTGTACTTTGAGGGCCTGACGCTAATTAAGCCTTTTGAATCCTTGAATCCCGCACAAAATCGCCACACTTGTGCTTCAAAGCGAGCGCAGTTGATTGGCATATCGTTATATAGCGAGGAATTGGAGCTACCCGGAACATTAAAAATATTATCGAAAAAAAGTACAGCTGCCATGTTAATTTATCCCAGCACGTCCTTTTCTATAATGTAAGAGAGACGCTACCGAATGTCTGACAGCAAATGCACCATTCAAATAGCGATACATGTGTCCGTAAATAAATTCAACAAGTATGGCAAAAAAAAGAACAAAGGGATCCATTTATTAGGAAAGGGCTGTCGGAATATCAGAATGCAATTCGGAGGGATAAAAAAAAGACATTTAAAAGTGTTACAAAACAATACCTGGAACACCTGGGGTCTCGAAAACTGGCTCGGTAGGCCTGAAATGATGATGATCAACTCAGATTTGTGATTTGTTTCTCAGATGGGTATTGCAATTTTCACAGTGAAGGCTGTGTCAATATGTGCTTATTTTGTGAAATGGTTCATGGTAATTCCACTGCAGGCAGAGGTTTTCGGTCATGAAAAAGTTAAAATATGATAGAGTTTTTTTGTCTAGATCCGCCCAGCCCAGATAAGAGGATCAGAGGTTTCACTTAATTCAGTTGATGGCGTTAATTCAGTGATGGAAACGTTAATTACGTGCATATTTGCAATATTGCTAGTACTAGAACAGTATGAGATATGGTTATGTTTCTGAAGTTTCTTGAATTACGAACTCGCTCATCAGTCGTCGGAGAATCAGCTGAAATTATGAACGGACTTGGTGCCAAGAGCACTATGGTTACACAAATGGGCGGTTTCTCTTATAACAAGTTCGTTCTGAAGTCTTCTTGTTACTCAGCACAAGATATACAGCAGGTTCCATTGTACATCCAATAAGAGTTTGGAAGCTTGAATTATTCGTACCGGCCAGCATTAACTATATATGTTGGCTCTACTTGCCCACATTTTTAAAAGCCTTGTTGTTAACGGGATTCAACAGGAAGTATTGTAGCCCGTTAGTTATCACTGTAACTGACAATATTGCCATTGAGATGTGTACTATAGTTTGAACCATTACACGCTGAACAAAATCTGAGCAAAATCAGCATTATAAAATAAAACAAATATACTAAGCAATTCAAACAAATTACATTTATTATATATACTAATTAATTCATACAAATTACATTAATTATATGTGATTAGTTTAGACATTGACTTTTAAATTCGTATACCACATGACAAATTTTTGTGGTAATTAAAAGTGAACTTTTTATATCAACTTGATTTACAACACCAAAAACTCGTTTCAGTTGAAGGTGGCTAATAGACAACCTTAGTTATCAGCAGCTTGGTAAATCCAAAGAAAAGGGAATGTATGTCTGAACCTTGAGAGCCATGGAGAAAACCCCGAAAACTGGTAAAAATCACTTTCGAATATGTTAAAGTTACTAGTGTACTACTGAAGGAAACTCAAGTTACGTTATAGGAACAGAGAAAGCGTTGATCTACATTTTGTCATCGCGGCATAATATGATACAAAATAAATGTAATGCAAGAATGTACTGGTACTGGTATTCATCGGTAAATGATTGTTTATGGAAGAATAAATAAGCAAAAAAGAGTAAATAAAAAAACCAAACAAAAAAAAACCAAACAAAAAAAAAAAAAAAACAAAAAAAAACAAAAAAAACAAATTGGGACCCTGAAATTTGTGCAAATGAAGCAATAAACGAATTATCTCGGAACGAATTGTTAAACGCCTACCGTATATAAAACAATGTGTGTACGAGTTTCGTGTGTGTCTTTGTTTGTAAAGGAAAGCTTTACTGGTGTGAGTTGTGTGGCTATGAAACCAACGTGTACACAAACTGGCAAGCACACTTGAACCGTCACTCTGGAGAGAGACCCCACCAGTGCCGGCACTGTCCGCAGGCTTTCGCGAGTGCCGCAGACCTCAACAGGTGAGCGTTGACGACACTGTCTCCGAGTACTGTCGGCATTCCTGAGTCTTTCCGATGTGAACAGACAAGCCGTTCGGCCATGTGCTGTCTTGACAACGCGCTTGATATGTATTAGATGGGAGTTGTTATACGATTCAGATACGCGGTTTCCTCTCATGATGGTGCGGTTAACATTATCCTGATAAGTCATAGTTTGTGATGCAGAGGCGTAAATTCCTTTAATGTATGTCGTTTTAGTGATGCAGTTTTTATGGGTCGGGGCAGTATATTTTACATATATTCTCCACTTTAAATTTAGTTTACGACTGTGTTTGTGTGTTATGGCATTCTTTTTAGTCCGCCGCGTAGCGCGGAGCGGGGGACTATAGTATTCGGGTCCGTCCGTCTGTCTGTCTGGCGACACTTGGAAGCACAAATTTGTGCACGCGATATCTCAGCCGCTATTTAACCCTGGCTTTTGATTGTTGCTACAGTGAAAAAAATATATATATTGAAGTTGTGCGACATCGCATTATTTTTCGATTCAACCAAAAAAATGACGAAATGGCGACTTGTTGAAAATAGGCAATTTCTTAGTATTTCTGTTGCCTACAGTGCAACTTTGTGCACGCGAAATCTCTGCCGCTATTCAACCCTGGCTTTTGATTGTTGCTACAGTGAAAAAAATATATATATTGAAGTTATTTTACTTCCAAGTTCTTTTCCAACGAGATGGTTTGTGGCGGGGGACATTCATCAGTTTCACTGATAACTTGTTTTGTTTGTCATATATCCACAAGACACGAGCGGTATCACTCGGATGCGAGACCGTTCAAATGCACGATCTGTTCGTACGCGACGAAGACTGACGGCGATCTGAAGGCCCACGTCAAGCGTCACTCTGACGTGCGACCACACAAGTGCAACATATGCGGCAACGCTTCCAAGACATCCGGTGACCTCAAGAAACACATGCTGACTCATTCAGATCACAAGTAAGCAAGGATACCTTATTTATGATTATTTAGCAAGGCTTATTTAGAGAATCGTTATTTTTTGCGATTTTGGTTCTGTTCAACGTATGCGTTTACCACCGGCTTTGCATTATTAAGGAAGACAAAGCATACGCTTGCCGTGAACCTGTAATTTCTAATTATAATTACAGCACAAAACCCCTCGAAAAAAACTACAAGCCGCTTTCAAACGTTTTCCGGTCAGGGGAACAGGACACTTACCCGCGGCACAATTCCCCCCCCCGGACTCCCCCCCCCCCCCGACAGTTCCTTCCTGGGACAACTGCTGCCGGAGGACTGTTCCCTCCCCCAGGACTATTGCCCCCGGACTATTTCCCCCGACCATTGTGCGTACTCGTCCATCCTTTTCGTTTCTCCTTGGTGATTGGAACTTGGGTCATCACGCATTGATAACAGGGACATTATACATTAGAATGTCAGTATTATGTAAATAACAATGTTAATGTCATGTACAAGAAACCATGTGAAAATGCTTGCTATATTTATGTTCATGAATGATTGTTGCAAAGTGAGAACGATGACAATTTGTAGGAAAAGCATGGACGAAAATTTATTTAAAGGTGTAAAAAGAGAGGGAGAGAGAGGGGTGGGGGTGGGGGGGGGATGGCAGTACTCTCGGGGGAAATTGTCCCTGGGGAGTTGTCCTGACCCACTTTTTCGCAACGTCTTTGTGATGACGCTATTGCCTGCCTGTGCCAGCCATTATTATACCAACGTGTCTGTGGCTGTTGACTAATCGCTGTTGACTAATCGCTGTCCGTTTTGTTTCAGGCCTTTCAAGTGCTCCATTTGCGCATTCGCCACAAAGAGCGCGTACGTGCTGCATAACCACACGCGGCGACACACGGACGACAAGCCGTACACGTGTCAGTCGTGCTCCTTCGCCACCAGGCATCAGTACAGCCTTGTGCACCACGTACAGGTGTGCCCTCGTCAGCCTGCTGGGACGGTCCTCCACACCCCCTCATCCACCCCACCCCCTCCCCCCCCCACACACAGACGGACGACAAGCCGTACACGTGTCAGTCGTGCTCCTTCGCCACCAGGCACCAGTACAGCCTCGTGCACCACGTACAGGTGTGCCCTCGTCAGCCTGCTCCCAGCAAACATTAAGACGTCAGATTGACGTCGGGTCGACGTCGTGATCCGACGTTTCCGACTTCGGACTGACGTGCCGGTTTTGGTTGTATATGAAATGGAAGCAACGTCGGGTTTTCAACGTCAGAATGACGTCGGGTTCCGACCTAAATCCGACGTCGGAATTAAGTCGGTTTTAGGTTGTATATGAAATTGGAACCGACGTCGGATTCCGACCTGAAACTGACTAGAGTTATATAATTAATAGATAATTGATCATTCAACTGCTGTTGTGAAATACATACGAAAGCATATACCATGTACATTTTTACAATCTAGGTAGAAAAATACCGACGCGCCATCAAAATTCTAAAATTTTCATGTAAAAATTACGTTTTTTCTTCCTCTTTTTCAAAATGACTTCCATTTCCGGTGAGCGATAATAATGTTCATCGCTTTTTGGTCGTTTTTGCAACGTCGGAATGACGTCAGAAAACCGATGTCGCCTGGACGTCGGAATAAAGTCGGGTTTTGGGGTAATAGGTCAGAATATGGTTGTAAAGTCGTCGCGACCAAAATCCAACCTTTTTTCAACCAAAAAAGACGTCGGTTGTTTGCTGGGCTGGGACGGTCCTCGTCATCACCTTGTCCCCTCCCCCCCCCCCTACCCCGTCCCCGTATCCCCGACGGACACGGGCAGGTGTACGCACGTCAGCCTGCTGAGAATGTCTTCCTTACCCCTTTCCTATCCCCCCCTCCACCACTCACACACATGGCCAGGGTTATATTTTTGGTTATAACCGATGTCTCTGTAAATGTGTTCCAATTGAAATATAAAAGAGGCTTTACTTACCGTACAATTTTGTAAATGATACCATAATAACACAGCCCTTGTGTTACCGAACAGCTGGTGCACAGCGGACGTCCCATCGAGAAGAGGTTCAAGTGTGATGGCTGTGACTACGCGGCGCGCACCAAGAGCTGTCTGGTGTATCATAAGCAAACTGTGCACGCGGATAAGCCGCATACCTGCCATCTCTGCAACGCACAGTTCAAGCATAAGTTCACCTTGAAGGTCAGTGTTGAAGGTCATATGAAAGGCCAGCGCTTAGGCTGTGGGCTTGAAAACTGAAAATTAAAAGAATTTTGGGATGCCAGAAAGAAAATGAATGGAATTGTAAAATCATTAGTAAAAACAATTATTCTGAAGAAGTGATTGCCATTTTTCAAAGGCACGCCTGCTTGTATATTTTTGGTTCAGCTCAACCGTGCCTGTTTTACAGCATCATATATCAGTGCTTCATAACCGCGAGGAAGAAGTGGTGTGCCCAGTCTGCAAGAAAACCTACTCTTCTAAGGTCAGTATTATCATAGATCATTTGACTTTGTTTTTCTTTCATGTTTCTGTTTTCTTTTTTTTTTTCTAAATCGTTAGTTGTTGGGAAACTATGCAGTTGCGTGATAGAGCAGAATGCTTGTGTGGAACTACGTCTATGGAAGACAACTGGAAAAGCGCATGATCTGGACTTAAGAAATTAGTGTTCTTTTTGGAAAGGGTGGATTTGTGTGTCATCAGATTCGTCTAACCGGTACATGAACATTCTTTTCCAGTCGTCGTTCTTGACTCACATCCGTAAGCACGAGCAAGGCAATCTGGTGAAGTGTCCTCAATGCCCGAAGACGTTCGTGTGGGAGGGGAGTCTGAGGCGTCACATGAGGGCGGTGCACGTGACCAGTCAGCGACAGCTCGTCTGCCGTCTGTGCGGTGCCGCCTTTACAAGCCATCGGCAGCTCAAGAAGCACATCTCGCGACACCACGAGAAGCACCTGCCGCTCGCGATCACGGACGAGAATCGCGCAGAGGTCCGCAAGTACCTGCACTTGACCTGCCCCGTGTGCTACCTGACCTTCACCAGCCTGCTGCGCCTACAGAAGCACGTTAAGATGCACGAACAGGAGACGGAGCAGAGCAGGTATGTGCCGTGGTCTGGAAGAGTGCTTTATGTGCTCTAGTGTCAACTATGTGGCATGACCACATAACTCAGCCCGCTGAGGACCATCTCTGCTTATCAGGGGAACCCGACCCAGTGGTTTTCAATCAGTCAATCAATCAACCAGTCTCTCAGTCGTTCAATCAATCATTCAAACCGTGATTGAGTTTCATTTAAACATTTATCATTGATATCTCCTAATGTTTTATGGTCGTTACGTTTTATCGATAATCGATATCTCTCCCTGTCGCTCTGTCTATCTGTCCGTCTGTCCGTTCGTCAGTCCCTCTCCTCCCCTCCCCTTTGGCTTCAAATATGTTTTACTTTATCTATAAAAGGTTGTTATTTGCGTCAAAAAATCTCTATTTCCAGCACTGGATCATCTCAGCGCCGTCGTAGGAAAGATTCTCCAATGAGGGAATTGCCAATGATTTACGTAAACGAACTGCCTGATCACGTGGTTCAAAGTCATCAGCTTACCACCCAGCCAAAAGTAAGCGCCATTGTAATTCCTTTAAATGAAGTACTTTTCTGTCTTTATATATAGAATATGGGAAATACTTTAGGGGAAAGTTAAAATGTTGATGCCATAAACAGTATATTTCTGTTTACAAAATATATTTAATCGGGGTCAAATTGGCTTTGCTTCGTGCAAGATATAAAAGTTTCAAGCAAATGGTTGCTTATTTGTAGGTATGCCTTACTGATCTACGGATAACGCTGACAGGTGCAGAACGCGCCAGGTTACACACCACCAAGTCGCTGCTTGTCACGAGTGCCTTCATTGACAGAGCGTCAGTTTTGCCCCACCACAGCGCTCCGGTACCGTCCGGTTGTTTAGAGTCTGGTCGAGATGCGGCTGCGAGCCCGGTAGAAGTCTCTTCTCAGTGTATCAAGATGGAACCCGAACCGGAAGTTTCACCTGACGTCACACAGATCTGTGACGTCAGTTGTAGTCAGCCCTCAACTGCTGAGAGTTACGACTCTGGTTTCCTGATCCGTGACGTCAGGTCATGTGATCAGGCTACTGTTGGTGTTGCGAGACAAGTTCGTCCAATAGAAATCAAGCCAGCCCAGGCGTTTTCACTTCGAGAAATTGTCGAAATGTCCTTACCTAAAAGTGGTGCGTCGAATTCAGGCCAGGAAAACTCTCCAAATAGTTTGCAATCGAGGATGCCTTCGAGTTCTTATAACGTGAACGCATCCTCGGAACATACAGCAGATGCTGACGAAAATGTGTGCTGTATTTCTGGTCCAAATGATAGTGGTCCCGAGACTAGCTGGAGAGAACAGGATCCAGACTTGAGGAGAAAACGAGATATAAGATTGCCTCGTAAGCTGTGGTTTGATCTACTCCAGGACGGCCATTTGACGATAAAACCAACAAAGAAGAAAGTTGCGACAAAAACCACGAAAAGACAAGAGAGAGAACTGGCGCAGTTGAGTAAGACGATGTACTGCGACGGCTCCTATAAATTGCACGGGTGCAGCAACAAGAACGTGCAGGCATCCTCACCCCATAAGGGGAGATTAAGGAAGAAAAAACGCCCAGGAGTTAAGGAACCTCAAGCAGATCTAGCTGGAAGATTTTCCAAAAAGAAAACTAACAAAGTATTTAATAGGGAAGTCGGCTCATATATAGGCCAGAGTTCAGGGAATCAAAACAATGGTGGGAATATTGATAAGCAAAGGACAAAAAAGCGAAAAAATAAACTGTGCTCACGAGTCACTGAAAACAACGGCATGCCCAAAACGACAACGAAAAAACACGATGTCAATTTGATTTTCAGTGAAAACATGAAAAATCAAAATGATGATATGACGGTACAGGACTCAAAGAAAAGTGGCAAAAATACGCCAAAGAAATACACAAAGAAAAAGTCTGATATAGCGTCCAGTGTTCGGTCAAATGTGACGTCACAGTTAGCCAAGGCGAGTCAGGGAACTGAAAAAATACCCACGGCTAAAACAACGAACAAAAGCAAAGTCAGCAAAAGTAAAGCAAAGACTGAGAAAATGAGGAAATTGGAGAATCGAAACATTTTTCAGTCGCTGATGAAAATCATAGAAAAGGGTAAAACGAAAAAGGGACGGCCGAAAAATAATGCTGGCCAAGCTGATAAATTAAAAAAGCCGAGACAGTTAAAATCACAAAAATTTCTCGGTATGGAAAGGAATACAGCGAATACTATGAAGAAAAACCGGAAGTCATCTGGGCTGAGGAAAACAAAGAAGGCTCATGGTAAAACCAGCAAGAGTCTGAACAGATATGGAAGGAGCGACGGAAATGACAGCTCAGATTTATCGCATACTGCAGACAGTGACTGGACTACTCTGTATATCGAAATCGAACAGAATAAGGGAAGAGAAATAGGAGAAGTGACCTCACCTTTCCAGGAAATGCGCCCGCTTCCCTGCGTCGTGGAAGGCCCTGTCCGGGCCAGTGAGGAAAGTGGATATTTGGGAGAGGAATCTGAAAAGCAAATCCTCACAGACGCGTCTTCAACTCAGTTAACGAATGTAGGAGTGGAATGTATGGATAAAGGAAACACCAGGGGCATTGATACGTTATCTATAACTGTTAACAGTTCAGTTACCATGGTTTCGAATACACAAAATTCAGGTTTACAAACTGAGGACAGGCATGACGTCACGATGTCGTCTGAGAACGTGAAGTTGAGCCTGAATGGAGTAGTGTCTTCAGATGGCCAGCAAGATGCTGCTTGGGTACAGAGAAAACCAAGAAGTTCCCTAGAAAAGCAAAATTTTGGAATGACAACTTCGAATTACAATGCGAGAGATTCCAAAGTTTTGTGCAGCTCAAACACTGAGTCCGATGTTGTTCCATGTAGACCAGGGAATACGGATTCTGTGAGCTCTAGCTGTGAAACCAAGAGCAGCGCTAGTCGTTCATTATTTGATTCCTTTAGTTGTAGTTTTCCCGGTGATTTCGGCGGGATTGTTGTTCCATGTGAAGTGAGCAGGTCCCAACCAAGATCTAATCACGTAAATTCCGGTGTGGCAGCAGAATATAGACTACAGACTGACGTCATAGCTGACAAGGCAACGGAGCTCTCAACATCGGCGAATTTCAACGTGTCCGCTGTAGAACGCTTAAAATTGTCTCTTGAATATATCCGTCCAAAAGCGAGTACAGTTCGTGTTGTGAGAAGTAACGATGTCGGAAAAAGTGAAATGCAACAGGCGAACGAACCAATCACAGCTGATCCTTCGTGGCGCATTTCCGGTCAGAACATTCCCGAATCAGCGACAAACAAAAGTAGTATGGTTGTAAAATGCGAGCCTTCTGAGATGTCCGAAAGCTGCAGCATTTCCGGTTCTAGTTTAGAAAGTGGCGCGAAAACAGCTCCGCATAGGAGAGGTATATTTGACACTGTGTTGCCCACTGTTCAGTACCGAGAAGAGAGTGCAGTGTCTTCTGTGATAGTGACTTCTCCCGCTAGCTGCATCACTGGGGGTCCTTCTGTCTCATTCTCTAGACTCTTGGGAGTTGTTAAAATGGAAAGTGATTGTAATCCTTCAGCGGCTGGTTTGAGTAGCGCAGTTTGTAGCGATACTGACGTAATAAAATACAGTGACGGCCCTTGTGGTGCAAATAGCGAGTGCTTGCGTTGAGACTCGCGGACATCGAATCAAGAGTGCCCGCTGACGTACGTTATATACAGTGTTAATGGCTCGTCCATGGTGACGGATTCGTCACAAGGGGAAAGTAAACCAGTCAACAAGGAAGCTCTCATGGTCTGTCATAAAACGGAGATGTCAGGTCAGGGGAATAGCCACTCACAGGCCATTGCAGGGTCTACAAAATCAACAGGTTTAAAGGTCAAGAGGTTGACGGCAGTCTTTGATTGTAATAATCGATTCCATCTCTCAATTTTTTCACTATTGTTTACCCAGTTTTTGGTGATGATCCGACGGGTCCAAGAATAACTTTGTAGTCCGTCTATGCACATATGTTGTAGTCCAGGTACTTGCGTTGTAGTCTTGGCACTTCGGCTGTGTATTACATGCGCTCTCCTCCACTTCACAAATCACGACGCCTTTGAACATTTCCTCTGTAATCAGAAGGTAAAATTATGTTTAAGCGAATCCAAGATGAACGAGAATCTATTTCTCAAAGGCGAAAATTAAACACTGGGCTCAAAAATAATATTTTAAAATCACTTTCTCCCTTCGAATAGAATTTTAAAAACTTTTCAACCTGATTTTGGTTTGCGTTTCCTTTGCAGACAAATCAGTGTTTTTTTCTTCAGATTCTGAAAATTTCTAACAAACTTTTCTGCCAATTCGAAACCTTTCTGAAAAAAAAACGGCCTTGCTACTTTATGAAACGGCATCCCAGTCCCGCCCCCCCCCCCGCCTACCCTCACCAAGAATAGCGCGTAACTGAAACTGATGTACATCCACATGTCGTTCTTATAAAACCAGCATAGGCATGTCACAATGCTCAGCCTTTTTAGCGTATGTAAATAAAGCACATATATTTATGTAATGCAGAGTGTGGCACATGCAAGAGTCTGGTGCAAATGCTGCTGCAGCCCTTACGCGTTGCTTTTGGTGATAAAAAAAGTCACAGTTTTTGTTTTGCGTTTTGATCATGAAAATGAAAAAAGGCGAAAACAAAAAGTTAGGTGCACAACTTCAGAGCAAATGTTACATATGTGCAACATTTGGTGGTGCTAGGCTTCAGTATGGTCAGAGGAGTAGTAAAGAAGCATTGGTCCCGTACAGCTTCAATATACTCTTGGTATGTCTTCGACTTTCCGAATGTTCAGTACCTTTTCTAACTCAAACGACAAGTCCGTTTCATTTTAGATCCTGGCCATAGGGTATCTATTTATATTTCAGGAATGCCTCTGTTTAATTACAAACCAAAAGTAAATAAATAAAGTAAGAAAGAGAGAAAAAAGGTTAACTGTGAGTTCACATGAATAAATGTTGGAATGTACGCTACTTTTGTTGCTTTCGTTAGAATGTTGTAAATTGTTGATCGCCGGACGGTTTCAGAAAACTTTTACGTTGTTGTGTTTTGTTGTATTTTGTTGTTATATTTGAGTATTATAGTGAGTACAGCAATGACTAGGTCAGGTGTGTTAAGAGCGATTGTGTTTTATCCAAGTCATGCTGGTGATGGGGCGTTGTCCAGGTAGTTTATTAGTACACGTAGTAAGAAGCTGTTTTAGTGAAGCTTTTGCTTATTTTATATTATAAACGAAAAATTGTGAAAGTATTGTATAGGGGATTGTTTTTGTCACACGTACGAGAAAAATAGCATAAATTAAGAAATGGAAAAAAAATCATTAAAGGCTGTTCTGGGAGTATGCGTTTAAGTATTTCATTGAAGGGAGGCCAGTTTTCAGTCTCTCGCCATGCTTACATTTTTTCAAGTTTTGATTTTTTTTTGCTGGGTGGGCCTAGGAAAGGGAACGATATCGCGTTCTTGTAGACCATTTTCTGACAGAATCTGTCAACATAAGGTGCTGTGTTTTCCTTGCGTTGTCTGCAGTAGCAGGTGTTTAGTCCCAATGACCCGTCAATGGTATTATAAGCCTGTTCGTTTTGGGTGATGATATCAAGTGTTTTCCAATTTGATTTGGTCAAATTTTGTCTCGGACATTCTGATTGGTTAACAGGTAATGTCATCGGGCCAAAACGAACAAGCGCTATGTCGCACAAGACAACTCTAACCTTTATAGCGTTTGTTTGTATATGAACTTTATTAAATGTGATTATTTAACTACACAGTGGAACAGGAAATAAGGCGAATCACTTGGTCTTCTTAAAATCTGCATTCTCACACATTTTCAATTAATTATTACATACAAAATGGGCGTAGTCCCTTATAGTTTTCACCGTGCACTTGATGGCACCGTGGCAGTGAACGGAAGAGTTGGTGTCTTATCCTTAAGATTTAAAAACCCCTAAGTGAACATATTAAGATATTGCCGGGAGTTTCCGAATTCAAGCCCTCCCCCCTCCCCCATATAGAAGCCCCGGGGACACTATTCGGAAGTTGCTTCCGAATAGTGCCCCCGGAGGGCACTGTTTGGTTTCAACGTGAGACTGAAGAATCGTCGAGTTTCCGAATAATGCACCAGGGGCTTTATTCGGAAACTCCCGGTAACATTTAGCTGTTAATTTTAAATAAGCTTCTTTATTGTAATTATGTTTATTCGGGTTTCAAGCAATGAATAAATTGACATTATTTCTCATTCGTCATTGGGTTCAGTGCCTTGGTTGAATATTTAAAAAGTTTTTCCTGGAGTGCTACAAAACAAAACTTAAAAAGCTTAAAAAGCTAAATCACAAGGAATGAATCGACCATTCAGTTGGAATCCCAACACCTTAAAATGTGGAAGAAATGAAACGAAATGAAGGAGAATGGATACAAAGAAACGACATATTCGAGTACTGGAGATTGTTCCTTATGGTTCCTCATAGTTTCGTTATAGTGGTTACATTGTTTTGTTGTTGTTTTTTCCTTTGGTATTGCCCTTGAGAGGACAAACCCAAGCGAAGATTTGAAGGGGAAGCCATATTGTGATGTCATTGTAAACAGTTAACGCATATCCTTCCTGTCTCCTAGGTGCTGTTATCTGATTGGTAGAGTCCCAAGTCAATGGTTTTCAGTGTTGATCTGAACGCAATATCCGATATATATTTTTATTTACAATTAAAACGCCAGATAAATCATATAACAAAAAACATATTGCCTTATTTTGAGTTAAATTGAAGATGTTATCACGGACATATTGTTACGGGCATGTTGACCTAAAGCCCTCACTATGTTTGTGCTTGTCAACAATAGTTCTTGGTGCAGCTCAGTGGCGTGACGTCACGGGTATCTCACCGTGACACGATGCTGTCGTAGCCGTTCAGGAGTGCAGATTTTGGGACTGTTATTTGACTTTATTTAGTTGTTGCAATCGAAGAGTTTATTAAGGTATAGTCATTATAAGGTATAAAATAAACCTCGTTCGTGTGACAGCCGTAGTGCCGTGACGTGACAGTGACGGTACCACGACGTGAGAGCGATAGTACCGTGACGTGACAGCGATAATGCCATGACGTGACAAACACGACCGAATCAAGATATTGCCAAATGTAACCGGTAAAATCACTTCAGTATAATCGTATTTCAAAGTAAACATGTTCGAATTAAGCAATGTTTTTCACCATATAGATCCTTTGAATTATATCATGATGCACAATTTTATAAGTGTAAAAATTAGCCTTTGAAAGGAATCGTTTTTGAGTAATTGAACTAAAATCCATGCGTTAATAATCTTAAGTCACTCATGGGTGACGTTAACTTGAACCTCAGTCGTGTTGAACCCCAATGGTTCTTTCTTTGTTTTTAGTAAGAGAAACATTTAGTAAAAAAAAATCAAATACACAAAGGTAAAGACAGAGCTGGTTTTGTTTAGTATGAAAAACATGAGCTGCCCACTTCTATGCTAAGTCTGTTTCTCTTGAGTTGCTGTAAAGGAATGAGGGTGCCGGTGTTGTTTACGTGATGCCACCGCCAGTTGGCCGTGAATAGCAGAATAAAAGTGTACCCATCGTGTTATCTACAAACAGATTAAAACTATTTGTTTACTGTTTGTTTACTATTTAAACTATTTGTTTGGGGAATTGTTTAAAATTTTCCAAGTATAAAAATCGGTTTGTAAAGGTAGTTGTTTTTCTCTACATTACTGGCTTTAGCTGTTGAAATGTAAAAATAAAACAAGATGGCAAGGCTGACGGTCTTAATTATTTGATCAAGTTATTAATTCCGTTTGTAAAGAGTAAGACTGAACCCGATATATTGCAGTAAACTAGTCGGGACTGTAAGGCGACTGCTCGGAACTGTAAGTCGACTAGTCGGAACTGTAAGTCGACTAGTCCGAATTGTAACTCGACGATTGCCTACTGTTAGGTTTGTGATAATTTTAATACGCAGTTGATAATTACACACTTGTGTGAAAAAAATCTTAATAGATAGAGAAGAATGTTGTTATAACGACATCGGACGTGCAACTTATGACGACATAATTATTTGGACTTTGAGAAATTGCGTCGCGTTTAAGACTCTTGGTTAAACGACATGACTTGGAAATCACGACATGTTTTCTCGGTCTCAGCCATGTCGTTATAACGAAATTGTACTCTACAGTACCGCATATAGTTAACACTTGACAAGCCTTCGGCTTGCAAGAGCTATATGAATTTGTGCGAGCAGCCGTTCGTCCTTTTTTTTTCTTCTTGACGGTTTTTCCGATTTTTTGTGTCTTCTTCTCTTACACTATGGGCCCTTGGACCATGAAACTTGGGACTTATGAAGAGCTTGATCTGAACGTGTGCATGTCACTTTTTATTTTCGTCTTCGATTTCGTTTTCTTTGTTAAAACGCCATGTGAAAAGAGTGTATTTTTGCAAGTAAATGCAGAGCATTTAACGTACATCACTGAACACAGTTGCTGAACTTTGTGCGAGCTCTCACGGCGTATGCCTGCTCAGTCAATAAAACATTAAGCAAACAAAAACCAAATTCTACTCGGCTTATAAGACGTATTCAAGCTGTGTTGTTTGCAATATATTATTCAACAAATAACTCATTGAAGGAAGTATTTTTGCGTTTTAATTTTTGTCAAGTGTTTAACATTTCACTGGCGAAATAAGGTTCTAGTTTTACTTGAAGCCCTTGAAAGAGTCATAATTTTGTTCTGGGGATGATCACTACAAAGTGTACGCCCGACAAGTATGTTTTATACCGGAATTATTCTTGTGTTAATTTGATTACTCAAATGATTTGTGCTTACGTGCATATGGTATGGAGGGAGGGCGTGGGAAGCACGTTGACTCGGGGGCTCCGGGTACGCTAATATACACTCAAGCTAAAACGTTTCATGTGCGTGTTTTACGGTTAGCGCTTCGTGTAATCGTGGTTGATGTGGTTAATCGAACAGCTGACCAGCAAGTTCCGTAATCGAGTATCAGAATCATTCTGACTAGTTGACTACTCACTTTCAGTCGTGATAAGAACAGTAAAAGCAACTGAGCGTGAGATGTCAGGACAGCATATAAAACTAAAAGCCTTGCTATAAATCGTTCGGGGGTGGGGTGGTGGAGAGTGGGGGGCGGGTGGGGGGGGGGGGGGCTGGGTGGCATAGCGCAGGTAGCATATCACAAGGTCATAAGCCAGTTCGTGCACGGCCGAACCGATAGTTTAAACATTAAGGGACCATCGTACGCTAGAGTTATAGTCGATGGATGACGTCAGAAATGTTGCGTACATTATTTATGGGTGGTACCTCATGTGAGTGTTTTTTTCCTGGTCTACTTCACTCTCGTTCTTTGTCTATTTGATATCATGAAAGCCTAGGCTAAGATTTTTAGGACTGTAGGGATCTGGAGTATTACTAAGTAGAACCCTCCGCCGGCCAAGTAAATACGTTACCTGTGTGTTTAGGCAATCTGTTACCATTGTTTATGTGTACACGAGTGCATTTGCTGCCGCTGTTTACTTTGCGTGATTGTATCGTTGGTTTTATTATTGCTGGATAAATAACGGCAACCATATTGATAAAAAGATAGGACGTGTGGTATTTCTTTTCGGCGTAATCTCCTGCCCTTAAAGAATAATTACTCCCAAGGAATTCGAGATTATGAATATTTGTAATGCGAGGCAAACTTCATCAGTTTTATGTTTTTCTTCCAGTTTTCCTCGTTAATCAGTTGCGGTAAGTCATACAACATTAATGTATTTCTATTTCCGGTTTTTCAGACCAGCTGCACCTTACGGGCTGAGCCTGTAAAATGACATAATTCCAGAAATTGTCATTGCAGGATTTTTAAAATACTCCAAGAGCTTTAGTAACAACACTTTAAAAGGTCGTGCAACTGTTTTCCGGGTGGTTCTTGTCACGGTCCCTACGTTTTTTGCGATCTGTGAAAAGTTTTTGGTGTGTTGGCCCTTCAAAATTTCCATAGAATGATTTGTAAAAAGCATGGACTATGAAAACTTTTGAAGAATCTCCTTCAAATGTGGTGTAACTTGTCTTTGGTTGGCTCTCGGCCGGGTTCTTGCTATTTGGTCCTCAATAATTGGCGTGATGATGAAGTCGGAAAATTTCCTCAGCAAGATATATTAATACAGTTACGGCTTTGACCTTTTTTGGATCAGTTCGATACAGGCGTTTCAACTAGTCACTGCAATACCATTAGTGCGGTCTGTGGCTGAGCAATTACAGTGCAGTGTCCTCGGACATTCATGTTAATTTACTTCCTGTTCCAACAGAAACGTTCTCTTTTTAAGAATATATATAAAAAACGCAGCAATAACAGGATGATCAAACCTCAGCATATCACATACTGAGCAAAAAAGAAAACAGATGCTGATAAAGGTTTGCTGGGAGCCGTGCGATTGCTGCGCTAAAGTGTGGCCGCGGAACAGTTGTTAGTTGTAGGCCTCAAGATAAGGTAGGATATCCTTGATACCTTTACGCTGTATTTGTTGATAAAATGCACCCTCCCTCAAACAAATAATAATAATAATAATAATAATAATAATAATAATAATAATAATAATAATAATATTAATAATAATAATAATAATAATAATAATAATAATAATAATAATAATAATGAAATAATGTAATAGGAAAGAGCGCTTACTTGACTGCTAAAATAAATATTTTTTGTTTGGGACGAGATAGAATAAAATTGATTTATTGCATTTAATAACTGATGTATAACCGGGTACTAAGTTCCTATTTAGAGTGATCACTTTTTAAGATGTCTGTTTTTTTCGATGGCTTGCAAGGTGAATGTTTAGACGGATCCAGTCCATAGAGAGCAAATCTGGCAATTCAATCCTCAAGCTCCTGGTAAAGGTTTGTGGCCTGTTTTTACTCTCAAAGTAAGCTCTAAGGTGGTCAAAGGTGTGCGTATTTTGAGTGCAAAATGATGTATCTAATCTGCTGGCGAATTATTGCACGGCTTTGGCAACAAGGAATGAGAACACTTGAGGATTATCACGTCACTTACTTTTGCCTTCAGTTTTCGGCAAGGTGAATACGGCTCTGGGTGGGAAAAGGGGAGAAAATGGAAGCTCTTCGTAATGGCTTATCTCTGCCTGAAATGTGATAGAAGCGTAGGGAAGCTTCTAAGAAACTTGCAGTTTATAACATTTTACTTGTGCTTGCAGGATATTTGACATGTTATACATGATGTTGGATTTGTAAACAAGACCAGCGGCGTGCCAGACCGGAGGCGTATATTGATGAGGTGCCCTCACCAATCGGCACGGGGGGAGATCCTCATTATCGTCTGCCTCTTCCTCATCGTTCGCGCGCTTTTTTTTTTAGTGATGCCCCTTCTGCTGTAACTATACGCGATTATGGATAACTTTTCAGGTAAATAGATTTCGTGTTATATAAATGAGCTTCTCGTCTCACTGGGACCTCGTTGGCCACACACCGTGATACCGGCTTGTCTAAAGGAACTCTCCCAGGTCACTTCAACCGTCACTCTTCTGCTTTTCGTTTCGCTCTAAGACTGGGAAATTCGTAGCTGCTAAAAAACCTTCAGATGAAATTGAAAAAGACGTAAGTAATTTCCGCCTGAAATAGCCATCCGATGACAGGTTTATCGCAAAGGTTAGCCCTCAGACATTACCTATATTAATAGGTAATATATGTGTATTCGTATTCTGTATATAAATATATATATATATATATATATATATATATATATATATATATATATATATATATATATATATATATATATATATATATATATATATATATATGACTGTACGGCATTTAGCCGAGCGACCGAAATTAGAGTCTACATTTGGTCGAAATTTATAATAATTGTGGGTGGGGTCTATATATATATATATATATATATATATATATATATATATATATATATATATATATATATAGGGTTGAGAGCTAAAATTTTAAGGCTTTAAAAAATCAGTCGCCCGGCACAAAAGTTAGTCGCCCGGCGCAATTTTTGCAAAATTTACCTGAAAATACTCAGAAAAAAGTTAGTCACCACTCGGGCGACCAACTCACAAAAGTTGGTCGCCCGAGCCAAAAGTTGGTCGCCACGGGCGACCGGACGACCGCGAAATCTCAACCCTGTATATATATATATGTTACAGTAAATCTGTGTAATCGGTAAATTCACGTAATTACTAAAAGTTTTAGGAATTACGTGAATTTACTGTCGGGGTCAGGAATTACGCGAAATTCCTAAAATCTTCAGGAATTTCATGTATTTACTGTTTTCAAGGGTGTTTTATTTCACAAATTTCCTAAACATCAGTTAGTAAATATGCGTAATAGAAGTCGAACAAAGTTAAACGGCAACAAATGGAGGAACACGCTCACAGGAACTCAGCTTGTCATAGATTATTTCGACCTTGGTGAGTCCTTTTTCATCTTGAATTGCAATTCGTGAACTCACTCACCCAAGGTGACATTTGGTGTCATTTGCTGGAGATGGAATTACATATTGAGACCTTTGCTTTCATGTCGAATTGCAAAGTTACAAAGCTAAGATCACTCGTGAGTCCCTCATATCAGCATTTGCTTTCAGTAAAGACATGTTTTTCTGTATTTGAAACATTGTCAGAACTCTATTTGACCATGATGCGTTTGTTTTGATGTGAGTAAAGACATTTATTTTGTATTCGATTTGAGTGAAGACATGCATTCTGTAGTTGGTTTGAGCAAAGACATGCATTCTGCATTTGAAACCATGGTAGAAGCTATGTATTTCATCACCGCAGTGTTGACTCAAGTCTTGAGGTTTATTAAACAAGTATGTCCAAGGACGTGACCCAGCCGAGTTACCAAACATGGAAAGTGAGAAAAACTCTGAAACGAATACTGTTAGGCGAAAAAATGAAGAACTTCGTTTCTGAACGTAACTTTTTCATAATTTTAAAACACAAAAACGAGTTTTTCCGCGTGTAAGCTACCCGAAAAGGGACGTTGGAGAGGTCGGGTTTTGACGATTCACGTATTTACCGACATTTACACAATTTTACAAAAAAATTTAAAATTCCACCATTTCGGCATTTTTCTGTCTTTTGCGAAAAAAGCAAAGTCTAGGTGGAGAAGCACCTAAGAAACTTTCGATTAAAATTTTATAACTTTTTGAAAAAGACTGAGAGAAATGAATGGTTTGACAATTCAGTTATTTACTACCATTTATTCCACTTTTTGCCAAACTTCAAAGTTCCGCCATTTCGGCAGTTTTTGGCGAACCGCGAAAAAAATAGTAGTCTGTAGGCGAACCTCTGGGGAACATCCCTGCGTAACATCTAAACGATTGGTGAAAAACTGTAGGAGGAGTAGCATTTTAGAAATGGGTGAAAATAGGCACAAAAAGTGCCGCCATTTTGTCTGTTTTTCGTCAATCGTCAAAAAAGTAATATCAAAACGATTGGAGCACAACTGTAGGAGGAGTAGCATTTTAAAGAAAAAGTTTAACACACGCACATACACACTAAGCCCCCAATAGTGATACGACTACCCCAGTCCGACAAAGTCGGCTGGGTTAATAAAACGTTAACACATTGTTTTTGTTTAATTCACAGTTTAGTAATTTCGTGTAATTACTGACCTCCTGTTTCAGTTATTACATGGAATTCCTACAGATTTTAGGAATTTCGCGTAATTCCTGGCCCCGACAGTAATTTCACGTAATTCCTAAGAGTTTTAGGAATTACGTGAAATTACTGATTACACAGATTTACTGTAACATATATATATATACATGTATATATGATCTAAGAAAGTCATGAAGGCCAACAGTGTTTCATACATGAGATATCAGCTGCTTTAGGCTTTTTAACCCCGGCCACGTGTTCATTTATACACGGGCATATAGATTATGTACAAAAGTGCCAGTAGTCAGTAGATGTGGTAGAGGCTTGCCACTTTAGGAAACTGTCAGACAAATATTAGATTGAAAGACTCTATATATTGATAAGACTACGGAACCGTGAAATATTGTCTCGCACTCCGTTTTGGTAAGGTACAATGTGGAGTTCATGAAATTTCCATTTAAATTTTGTATAGTACGAAATCGGGGAACGAGTTTGGGGGTGCAGTCAAAGTTTTGCTGTTTAAAAAGTATCAATAACATTTCTCTATGTGTCATACAGATTAAGGGATGCATTGCAAAGAAACTCAGTAGTATTCAGACTACAATTCCTTAAAAGAAATTCACGTTGCTTTGATTTTTGTTACAATATTGGTTATAACATTACAGGGATTTTAATTTCTCGGACAGATAACGAGCAGAAATTGAATTGGTAACTCAGATTTCGGTTGATGCGACCACCTTCCTTAAGCGAACACACAAGATATTACCAGTGTTATGTTGGGTGCGTTGCTTTCAAACGGCATTTTGAAAATGTCACGGTTTGTTTTGATTCGATTCATCCTTTCATCTTTTCCGGATTGCTCGGAGAAATGTTAATTGAATTTTTCTCCACTAGTGTAATCATGAACAGAATCCATCACAATCATATCCAGATAGCTTCTCCGTACTGAAATGTAAATAGACATTTTAAGAGCGTTGTTATATTCGCGAGATTGCGAATTGGTGAGTAAGAGATAAGCTGCAAGCAAACAGAGCCCAGGAAATACCAGTGATGACATTCGTAGCCAGGGCATGGCATCCCAAGCTTCTGACGTCACTGATACGGGGATTCAATCACCAATGCTTATTGCCTCGATTTCTGTTTAAAGCATTACAGTTTTGGGGACGCAGTATTCGCATTAAAACCATCGAGTTGTGAAATGTCAATGACAACATTTTGTCAAATACCGAAAACACGATAAAATGTGATACGCAATATATTAAAGGAATGTAGTAAAAACTCCAGTTTACCCCCCCCCCCCCCCCCCAAAAACCCCCGTCCCTCGCCACCCAACATTTTCCGCCTTTAATTCTTTAACCCTACCGCTGTGAACGAAGTAAATTTCCAAAGAAAAAAGTCATCTTCGTCTTCAAATTTGTAACAAAATCGCGCAGTAAATAAATATGATTTATGGTGTAGTAGAAAAGTATATTGTAGGAAGTAAGTGTGTAACGTTGGTGTAGCACGGCCCCTGGCTGACTGGCAGGCCAGCAGTTGGGCAGCAAAGCTGCACTGATTATAAGCGTTCCTGATTATAAGGGACGGCCATTTTTATTTTTGTATGCGTTTACTGAGAGGTTATGAGCCCCATTAAAGATATTACTTTAATTTTAGTCAGTTATAACTGTATAAAATATCGTTGAAATAACTTATTTTCAAACAGTTTTTGGAGCATGTTTGCGAAGGATTGTATATAAATACGTAAAAATGAGCTGGTTACCTCCCGCTCTACGGTGTGATAAATGGTGCGATTTTTCACCTGGTATCCGTTCTGCGAATGCTATTGGCCGCTTAAAAGAAAACAGATGCTCTTTGCGTAGCTTACCAACAAACAACCTAAATCTTATTGACCTACTACTGAAAGTAAACAACGAAAAAGAAGTATGAAATTGTGGCGAAAAAAAAAAATTGTCTATAACATGTTGAATTTCCCCGCGATTTTCCATTTTTTAATCATTGAGAAAAAAAAAACTATTAGGTTTATGTTTTGTGGCTTCTGAAGAAATAGCTTGGATATTATCGAATTAGTGCTGCAGTGTGTTCAAATAAGAGAGGAATGTTTCCAATCAAGTGATTCAAAGCAGTGCATTTCTTGTGGGTAGAGAATACAATAGAGATAAAAAAGCCTTATATATGGATCTACAGTGATGAAGTAAGTGTGAAGAGTAACGGAGGTTTCTGGTGCAACTCCACCAACAGCTGCAGTCGGAGAAATACTCCGGTCCGTGGAACTGTCGCGCTATTTAGAAGCAGGATTCTTCAGTACGCTGTATTCAAAAAATAAATAAATAAATAAATAAATAAATAAATAAATAAATAAATAATATTTTAAAATCTTTGGAAGTGTGAAGTAATTTTTTTGTTGTTGCATTTTTGCTATACTTCTTTTTCAATTTCACAATAAGATGTGAATTTGAGTTTGTCGGTTTTGAAGTGAAAAGAAAAGAACGATTCTGTTCATTAAGTCGTTATTTTCGAGCACGTATTTATAATCTAAGGATTATGTAAAAGGAATATGTGTACGTCCTCAGACAGGACGTTTTCGCAATATGCTGATGTATTTTTTTTTTTAGATTAACTTCGAACTCATTTTACAGATTTCCAGTTTTGATAATATTGTTCACAGGTGACGTCTTTGATGCGTGCTTAGCAACCATGGCTGATGTACATGACAACGTGGTTGTCCAGCAACAACAGTATGAAAATCAAGTGATGTTTTTCCTGGCACCAGAGGAATATTTTCCAGTGGAATCCGAGACACAGTCACCGTGTAACACACAAGAGCACTGTGACTACCCGCGGAAGAATTCCTCGGAGTTTGACCAGTCGCAGAGCAAAGTGACTCTGTACGAACCTCGCCCTACCTTAAAGGAACTTGCTGAAGCGAAGACAAGACGCAGGAATCAAAGAAAATCGTCGTCATCGCTTAGTACCTCCTCCCCAATTAATGATCCGAAATTCAACACGGGGGACGATGGCGACATGCTCCAGGGAGAGAAAAACGAGAACGAGCGCGATAAAGTGATGACTTTGTTTAGCAACCGAGAGCATGAATTTCGTGAGCAGTTCCAAATAGCCGCGGAAAATATGTTACAGAATACTGGTGAAATAGGAAGCAGAGCGGCGAAAATAACGCGCTCAACCAGCCATTATCCACAGAAAAACGCTGGCTTTCGTCATTTGGACAGTGTACTGCAACTGATGCAACAGCTGACGCTGTTACAACACGAGAATCACTCCCTCCGCAAGAAGTGCTCCTTTCTCGAGGACACAAAGTCGCTTATTTCTTTGCAATACCAAATGCAGACCCTTGTGCAGAATAAAGCTAATAATAAGACAAGCAGTTTGCTGACAAAGGCTGGCAAACAGGTCATGCACTATTTAACAAGCCCAACTTCCGCTGTGACGTCATCGCCGTTGACTACTTACAGTCGCGTTCACAGTGACGTCATCGCGTTCACCACTGATGCCATTGAAGAAAAGCCTAAGGCAGTCAGAATACAGAGAAGCTCGTCTTTTGGTTCTATTGATGATCTTGACAGCCGCGCTAGAAGAGATATAGTGGAGCGGACTAATGCTTCTCAACACTGTGAAAAATCCAGCTTTCATAAAGCCTCGAAAAGTAGTACGAGAAAGAAACCAAACAAGCGATTTGCACCAAAGTGGTCCAAAATGAAGCGTGTGTTTGGTAAGCAAGAATCTGGACCAAAAACGGAGCATTTTGCCGTTAGTGCGGAAGAAATAGTGCGACTGAACAAAAAGTGTGTGGAGAGAAGCCGTCCACCTGGCTTGATGAACTCCAAGTCACTTGACCACGGAGAGCTGGGATCGCCATGGATCGTCAGTGATAAACTTCTCGGTGTTGAACCACCAAAGAGTACCCCACCCAGCCCTTCTTCGATCCAGAGTGAGCCCAGTACGTCATTTCCGGCCACCACAAACATCGCGGGCGTTGAAAACGAATATGCCGAAATTGGACCACCTTCTGTTGGTTATGTGGCCCTAGATAGCAAATTTAAAAACTCGATGTCTTGTTACTCCGAGACGAGCGAACAGAGGTTGATGTTTGAGCATTCCGGTGAGGAAAGGCTAACGGCAAGTGATCAAGAGTCGGATGGGCAAAAATATGACCAGAATACACCCAGACTCATCCGCCGCAAGTCAAGCCCAAATCTGAGTATGAGCAGTCTAAGTGACTCGAAACATTTCCTCGATGCGCCTGCTGGGGATCGCTTACGCAGGTCGTCCAGCTACAAAATCTCTAAACGCGATCGCAAGCACTTCCAGGATCGGAGCATCACAGATCCTGCGTATATACAAGAAAATCTCCTATCGCCGGCGGATGCGCGCCAAGCGCGTCTGTTAGCATCTGTCCGCGCCGAACAAGAGGACATGCATAGACGTGCCCGCGCCGCTTGGATCAGGGTCAAAGATATGATTCATACGCGGAAGGACAGTATCAGAAAACAGCGCCGACGGACAATGTCCGGGGACGACATTGAGGTGTCCCCAGAAGGCTCGTCGTGGGAAGATCGCCAGAATGCCAGGTCTGATTTAGAATACGATTTCGCCGATCATCATTATTGCACTATTTCGCGTGAGGGATCGCCAAAGTTGGAGGGTAATAACAGCGTCAAAGCGACATCATCGTCTCCGCAGCTTGCCCGCAAGCGTACGCGCAGTGTTAAGCGAACTGAACAAGGAAATAATACGCCAGCTGTGAAGAAAGAAAGTACTGCTGTTTTGCCGACCGGCCAGTTCGATGTGTCTGCACTCATGGGTAAGTATAACAGCACCCCCTCTCTCCCCTCTCCCCCTCTCCCCTCTCCCCCTCTCTCCCCTTCATCCCGCTCCAACACACCAAGTAAACAAAAAAAAAAACAAAAAAAAAAAAAACAAAACAGACAATAGAATGAAAAACAAAAGAAAAAAAGAAGCCTCAAGAAGTGCGCATTAGTTGGAACTCGCGTGTGGCACTCGACTTTTCGAGAACGAGAATACCACGTGATTTGGTCATACCTTATGATAAAAAGGCGACGGCTTTATATAAGAAAATAGCTTGTAATGCGTCACAGCTTATAATTTAAAATTTGATCGACTCCACCTCATGATTCTCTTGAGGGTTTGTTATATCAAATGGGCGCCTTTTCATAAACAGGCTTTTCTTAAAACGCCATTTATTCTGTGATTTTGTTTGCGATTATTAAATGACAAAGGTAGAAGTATATTTCGTAGAAAGAGTTTTGAAAACTGCATTCTGGCGCCTGTGCGATCCGATTGCCATTTTTATCTCGCAGTTTTTGGCACTAAAATCAATTCTGCTTAGATGATCACTTTAAATTAAACAAGAAAGATAAGGCATCATGCTATTTATTTTTTGTTTGTTTATTTTGTTTATTTACATTTATTCAAACGTTTACCAGCTGCTGACTTTGAAGTTTTTTTTTAAACAACTGTTCGTTTTTGACACTTACCAGCTGTCTGATAAATCACTTCGTACCAAAAAAAAAATAAATAAAAAAAAGAAATAAAATAAAAATAAACTAGGGCAATTCAGATAGGTCATGTGGCTATTTTAAGGCACATCACCTCTCGTTATCGACGCCAACACTCGGCGACTCGTCGTATTTTTGAGTCTAGTAACAAAACAGCTCGAGAATGATCTGCGTATATTGACATAGAATTTGCTCATATCTATCCAGGTACCGCACAGCAGGTTGGATTTCAAACCTGTCTTGGATTGATGCCAGGCACTACCTTATATTTTACACAAAAAAAAAGAGAAAAAATCAGTTGCTATCGGGGGCCTTTGGGACTCGCGGGGAGCAAATCCAAGGTATTCGATCGAAAAGTAGATCTCCGACATATATATATTGTTGTTGAAAGGAAAATAAAAATATTGGCACATTGAAGAAGGGAGGGGTGATGTTGGTTGGGGTTCTCATGACACTGACAAGCTGTTGCTTAGCAGCTTAGTACGAATGCAAAAATCGGTTTTTCTGACCCTCCCTCTTCCCTCCCACCCCTGCTCGCAGATTTAAGGCGTCATGCCTATTGATTACAACGTTAGTTTATGAAGAGCTCCATTACGTAACACAGAACGTAACAGAGTCGCTTTTGAACCCTTTTCACTATTTTTGGTGCAAACCAAGGGCGGCTAATTAAGAAATGAGAAATGAGATGAAAGCTCTAATATCAGCGGACAGTTTTAAAATTATCCTAGCTTTATTAGAACAGTATTTCAGGATTCCCATCCTGAATTAAGGCGCATATCTACCCTGATTCAAACACACCGTTGCTGGTATCTACAACGGTATTTCCTCGTATCTGCTCTTTCATAGCAATGAATTATTACGCCTTTGGTATTTCTGTGTTGAAATATGTGAAGCCTTACTTTGTTCTTTTACTACGTTGCATTTCTTTTTCTTTAAAAACTATTGAGAAATATCTTGGGTGCTCTAAAGTTCGCCCCTCCCCATTCTTTCAGGTATTGTCTAAGAAATGATAGTTTAATCACATCTAATATGTTACACGATCCAGCGAAAGGTATTCATTTTGCCAGTTGTGTATATGGGTGTTGCAAGGTAACTGCTAATCAAAACTGATATTTTTGAGAAACCTGTGATGTAATCAGCGATAATACAGGCCTTCTGGTTAGTTCATTTCAATACCCCTGGATTCTTTATGCCTTGTGTTTTTCTCAATCTGTTATGAACTTCTGGTTATTCTTATTCGAAGACCTTCTTCAGTATGTTTTTGAACCAGGAACTATTTCGAAAAGTCCGTGCAACCTGCGTTGTTGTCCAACAGCCAACCTCATCGGCGGTTCGATTTTTGGTGTATCACACCTTTTTACTTCATAGTCCCACTGTAGACTAAGCCAAAATAGCATTCATAAAAGAGTGGAACTAATTTTAAAAATGTCCATCCGCTGTTTTTTGATATATAAGAGACAGATCTCCTGAGATCGTGGTTATAATCTATTGAGTTTAGGAATCAGAACCCCTTCTGCGGTTAATCTAGCGGTGCGGCCAATGTGGTAAAATTAAAACTAAAACAGTGATTTTGCCGGGCTGCGGTTATTCTGATGAGCGGTCAATCTACAGTAATTTAAGGTACACGAAACTCGATGCTGGGATGTGCCTGTCTTTCTAGCCCATGGTCAGTGCGCCCTTCAGGCGGCATTGGAGATTTGACGAAGTCGACGCGACGTCAGGGCTACATCATATATGTGAATGTTTTTGTAGCATTCCGTAATGTCAAAAGACTGCAAAAATGCGACGTTAGGTTTTCCATCTTCCAATACACGTCACTCCAACATGGGTTATGTATTATTTGCTGCAGTCTTCCCCCCCCCCCCAAAAAAAAAAAAAAAAACAAACAAACAAACATAAATGCCGGCGTTGGAAAGCACGACTGTCGGCATGTTACATTATCACTCACCGAAAACGGAAACCATTTCGATAACAGAATTTTAAGAGTTTCTGACATAATGGTAAAAAATTTGGAGGCGTCTTGCATGTTTCCTGTTTTAACAAATTACCCTCAGAAATATTTGGTTATGGGACTTTCAGTAAGTCAGTTATTTACTGATTTCTCATTTATTGATTCTTTTTCATTAAGTAATCCACCGAGGGATTTATTACCATAAAAGCAGGCTGTATTTAATCTCCTATCTTTGATGGAAATTTCGCCTTGACCTTAGTTTGTCTCCGGAATATGTTGGTTTTTTTTTTCTCTCTTCCTCCCATAAAGTAGAAATTCGATAACCTCATAGCTGATATCCCTTGTATCATTTGTGAATTTAACCAAATTATGCCGTTATCCGACGCATTGTAAGAGAACGGTAATTGATTTTTAAATGTGTACGCATTTGACTGGTGCAGTTGAAACCGGTGAATTTCATGGGTGGGCAATTTTGCAAAGAGGGTTATCCATTTAAGCGATTTATGCGATGATGCGGCTGCCGGCATATTTTTTGTACACAAAAAAAAAAAAAAAAAAAAAAAAAAAGAAATCGGAAAAAACCAGTATTTGGAAATTTATATCGCGAATATCGTATCGCGATAAAATATCGCGATATATCGCTGTACCGGTTAATATCGGCACCCCTAATGCGGCATATTTTTTGGTTCACATAAAGGTGAGATATTCAGTGGTATCCAGTTCACAGAATGATGTTATTAACCGATTTCATATGTATATGCAGCTAACCGCTGTTCCATAACCACCTGTATGTTTAGTTTTAAAATAAAAGACGATTTTTAGTGGAGGTTTCGAAGAAATCGAAAGCGTAGCACCATCGTTTTCGGTAATTAATAAGACGAAACACGTGATTTAAGCAGCACAGCGGCGAACATCGGAGGTGCCTCGACCTTTCAGTTTCCCAGGCCATTTATCCCTGCATATATTTATACAGTGTTTAATACATAAACTTTCCCATTTTCGGACTTTGTCCTTCAGGTATGGCTCCGATACACTCTTTTCCAGAGGAACGAGGACGGAAAGAGGAAGGAGGACCGTTTTTCGTGTCGCCCCCCTTCCCCCCTCCCCAATTCTTTCAAATTAAGTAACTAGCTAAATTTTTAAAGTCAAAGGCCTTGATTAATGACTTCCGGAAATCACACGACAGAACCGAACTTTTGCGTAAGCGAAAGCGGAATATCTTTAAACCTTTAAAAGTATTTCGCAGGAGGCATGAGTGATGAGTTCAGTAAGAAGATGCAAGATTGGGAAGACAAGAAACGACGCGGTTTTACTGGCAAAGGTAGATAAGCTAAAATCTTCTTGACTTCTTTGATAGTTAAGTGAGAGATAAAGGGTATCCGCGAAAGATCAAGCATATTTTCTCTGCAGATTCCAGGGGATAGGAAGAGATAGCACTTAGAAAGATTCTGGCTTGATGTTTACAGTCTGTAGACGCATTAGGTCAAATTTGAATGAGGTACGTTATGGCGTTATTAACGGTCTGGTGAATACGGCCAGATTCTGGTACAAGCAAGTAAACATAGGTGTGATCCGGAAGCACAGATAACTAAAATAAAATTGTGATGCGGCGGCGTCTGGATCGTGAACCCGGAGGAGGAGAAACGGATCTGGAGTCTTGCGGCAGAAGCAATGCACATTTGATCTCTGCTAATCTCGCAGTTTTCGTTACCGATTTTGTTTGAAATGTCTGAAATTTGAGATAATGTAGTTTCATTGATGTTTTTTTTTTATTTCAAAGGAAAGGGTTGTTCTTTGTTTCATTTCAAATTCACCGTTCCAGCCGTCGTTTTAAATAAGCGCTGTAAGGAATTTTTAATTTAAGCATCTCGGTAGATTCAGTGTTTTACGAAAACAGTCAGTCGAGGAAACGCTCATTCTTTCAAGTTTTCTTTCTATTTGTGCAAAAAGGTTTGTGAGTTGAATCTTGCGAAATTGTAATGTACGATAGACTAACGTTATCACGGCACGGCTGGGGAGAATATGTATCGTTATAACCGATATGTCGCTATAACCAATACTTTTAAGCAGATTAAAGTTTAAGTGATTTCAGATTGTTATGTTGTAATAAGTTGTTTGTCGCTGTATCCCATGTCGCTTTACAGAGGTCTGACTGTACTAAATTTTGACGAGCTACAATGAGGATTTGGTTGACCATCGGCAAGGTGCAGAGTGATATGGATAAACCATGCCTGGTAAAAAAAGATAATTTTATGCATTTATTTATAGAAACAAGCGAAGACATTTCTACGAAGTTCTCGGAAGATTTTATCCGTCGCATGGAAGCCTGGGAGAAAATGAAAGGAATCGGTAAGCTCATTATTCTTCTACACTGTCAAGCTTCTTAGCTTATTCTGTGTGTATATTATATGCGATGCATACGTCGTAACATTTAAGTGGTTTTCTGTCTTGTTTTTTTGGGGATTTTTGGCAGTATTTACTTTTGTTATTTTTGGCCAGAGGTTTACTTCTTACAGAAGCAAGGGTTATAACAGTTGTTAAGAGTACGTGCGTATGTACGCTTTTAAGTTGAAAAATCGTATCTTCTCCTAGGTTTTTAGCCTGTATGTCCTGAGAATTTAATTGGTAGTAGCGGACATAAGTACCTACCTGGCTATTCCTTTTTTTGGCGGTTCGCCAAAAAATTGGCGGAAATATTGGCGAAAACCCAAATTACTTTAAAACGTATCTTCTCCTAGGATTTTTGTGGAAACTTTCTAAAATTTTGTTAGAAGGTAGGGTGCATAAGTGCCCACCTGCCTATTACTTTTTTTTTGCGATTCGCCAAAAATTGGCGAAAATATTGGTAAAAAAAGCAATTTTGTTTTGTGAAATCTTAGCCGCTTCTAGGAAAGTAATCTTACTGTCTTAAAATTTTAAGTGAAGGTAGCAGGTGTAACTCCTACCTGGCGATTACTTTTCTCGTGATTGGCCAAAAATTGGCAAAAATTAAAACCAAAAGAAATCAGTCAACTCTTAACTTACTGCTGGAAAATAGTCTGACTGTATTGAAATTTAAGGTGAAGATAGCAGGAGTTACTGCCTACCTGGCTGTAACTTTTTTTGGCAATTTTTTTCGTAAAATTTTAACTATTTCCAAGAAAGTATAGTTACTGGCTTGAAATTTTAAGTGAGAGTAGCAAGCGTTACTTCCTATCTGGGTATTACTATTTACCAGTAAAACCTTAAAAAAATTTACCAGTAAAACCTTAAATAACTGCTGGAAAATAAGTCTTAGTGACTTGAAAAGTTGAAGTAAAGGTAGCAGGAATTATTACCTACTTCGCTGTTACTTTTTGGTGATTGGCCAAAAATATAGCGAAAATTTTGGCGAAAAACCAAAAAATTTCAGTAAAATCTTAAATAACTCCAGGAAAATAGTATCACTGTCTTGAAATTTTAAGTAAAGATAGCAAGCGTTAATATCTACATTACTACCTAACTGGTTATTAATTTTTTTGGCAGTTCGCCAAAAATTGGCAGAAATATTGGCCAAAAAAACAATTTTCTGTAAAATGTTTCTCCTAGGATTTTCATGGAAACATTATAGAATTTTGATGGTAGGTAGGGTGCATGTTACCTTCTTAAAATTTTGAATTATGGAGTTGGAAATTAGTACCTGTCTAGGTATAACTTTTTGGTGGTTTGCCAAAAATATTATTGAAAATGCCACTGGTTCTAGATACTTGGCCTTAATCTCTTGAAATTCGGATTAAATGTGGCAGGCTTTGGTACTTACCTGGCTGTTACGTTTTTTCTTCGTGATTACCCTAAAACTGATTGAAATATTATCCAAAAAATAATTTTCATGAAAACGTATCTCCTACGATTTTAATCGAAACGTCTAAAATTTTGATAGAAGGTAGTGGTATATATGCAACTGGCTATTCCTTTTTTTTTTGTTTGGCGATTCGTAAAGAATTGGCCGAAATTGGCGATTCGCCAAAATTGGCGGATATTTGGCGATAAACCATTTTTCCATTAAAATCTTGACTGACGCCACCCTTTCTGGCTTCATATTTGAGTTGCAGGCTATACTTGTATGTCATAAATCTGGACATCAGCATTCGTGAGCTGGGGCATTGTCCATGGACAAACCTGTTTATTTTCGAAAGAAGTAAAATTACTTTTTAGCTAAAAATTGCTCTATATTCTCATTGACGTTGCTGTAATTTGGAGGAAAATCCGAGATATCTCCGAGGTAATCGCAAATGAACTTATTCGGGATCTGTGAAGAGAGATCCATTGCTCATTTAAACAGTTCTCATGCCGTGCTGTGTTAACTCCGACGGCGGTGCCAATCTCACAGACAAAATATGAATGAGTGTTCTAGCAAAAAATGATTCAAAACACAGAACACCTCAAATTATTCGTGCAAGATATTTGCAGCTCCCTGGAAAATACTTTTTTATAGCCTATTTTAATTTTTTTCAGTGAATACGTCTCCGCCGAAGACACGGGATAGCATGCCTGCAAGCCCCCCGCCCAGGAGTCCACCAGTGGAGGTCCCGCCAGCGTCCAGCATAGAACCGGTTATTTTAGAATGTTTGGGTGGAATAGAGGGTCCAGGATAACATTAGTGGATTGGAAGGTGGGGGTGGTGGTGGGGGGGGGGGGTGGGCTAGTTAGGGATTGTGTCTATAAAGACTGCTAGATGTTTGACTTAAAATTTCGAAATTTTCTGTGGAGAAAAAACACCACAGGTGAAATTAAAAAAAATCTTTTATAGATTGGAAGAGTTGAGGGATGGACTATCCCCTCCCCTCCCCTCTCCTCCCCTCCACGCCCCGCGCCTCCCCTCCCCTGTCCTCCCCTCCACGCCCCGCGCCTCCCCTCCCCTCCCCTCTCCTCCCCTCCGCTCTCCTCCCCTCCGCTCTCCTCCCCTCCCCTCCCCTCAGTTGACGTCAGCTTCTAAATTCGTCAAAAATTTGCCGCAAAAATTGTGACATTTACACAGTTATTAAATATGTGCCTGTGGTACTTCGATGAAACACCCTTGTGAGAATCATGCTGGTTTAATATTATAAGCAGAAAATGAACCGAATTTGAACCCAGGAAAAGTCTGCTTAATTACAGTAAAAGCACAAGTCTAGACATTGCTCACAAGGGAAAAAATCGTTTTGCGTCAGATGCATCCATAATATTTTTTTTCTTTTACCATTTTATTGGTAACTATAAATTGAAACTTAAAACCCTGGATGAGTAAGAAAGCTTTTGATCTACGTTTGAATTTGGTATAAAAATAAAAAAAGGAAGGAGAGATATTAATAGAACAAAAATAGATAATAAATAATTGGGGAACTCTTACATGTAATAATCACTCATTAAGATCCTGTGTTATTTTAGGTTGCGGAACATTTGTCAGAGAGCTTTAGTAAAACGGTGCAAGAGTGGGAACGAATTAAGGAGAAACGAGTTAAAAAGACACCAGAGCCAGGCTCTAAGGGCAGATCCCGCCAATCAGAACGAAGCAAGTCAGGTGATCGATTACCACGTGAAAAGTCACGTCAGCGGTATGAACGCGAGATACAGAAGCGGGAACAGAAACTTGAGAAGGAACGTCAGAAACTAGAAAAGATGAAAATGCGACTTGAAAATCCCGATGGCAAAGAGTCACTACCCCTGGATATTTTTAAGAAACTGCAGGAATGGGATGTCATAAGGAATCTAAAATCAGACCCTTCACGTGAACTGTTGCCTGGGGAGCATCATTCAAGGTCCCGGTCGGAGAAGCATTACCGGGAGTCGATTTCCGTTCCCCGTGAGCGAATCATGTCGGACAGTTCGATATCACCAGCCCAGCTACAGCGGAAGTCGGTGGCGTATACGCTGGGTGGTGAGGAGAGCGGCCTCGCCTCCCCATTGGTCGACGACAGCACAAGTATTGATCTGAGCGTTACCATGGAAACCATTGCTTTGTAAGTGAGAAAATCTTGTCCATTTCTAACAGTTGGTGGCATAGTAATCAAACTCTGATGAGTGATTCGGACATTGCTTTGTAAGTGGTTAGGATCTGTTTGCAATATTTAAGGTTTGTTACTCTCCAAAAAAAAAAAAATAATAGAAAAAAAAAAAATAAATAAAAAAAAAGAAAAAAAAAAACTGGAAGATTTCTTGCCTTACATTTGACAGCTGCTCCTGAAACAGCTGTCAAATCGTGGATTGCGTTTTACGCACACATTATTACGTCACCAGTGGGAGTTTTAGCCCGGATTTAGGAAAGCACACATTGCAATTAACAAGCGGCAATACAGTGAAGGGCGAAATTAGTGTCCTAAACGTTAACACTGTTACCTTTGATTTGTAGTATTTAATTATATGGATTGTAACAACAACGGGAAGCTTCATTGGTAGTTTAAGGATATTACAGTATGGCGGAAATAACTGCTGCCAGTCCGCCATCCTTCCCTCATAAACATTCTCCGAGAATTAATCAACTTTTACTCGGAAGCGAAACATTACCCCCCCCCCCCCGCTTCCGCCTCCACCCAGTTTATTACAGGGCAAAACAGTTCCGTCATCCGATAAAGTATACGTCGTTTTTGAGAACATTATTCTTTACAATATAAACTTAATATATTAGAAATAAAAATAATTAAAAAAAAATGCACTTGAGAAGAAAGTCATTGTTTTGAAGTTGCTTTTAGCAAATAGTCAAAGTGCTTTCTTGTGTTAAGAGCAGCAACTAACAATCCTTTATATTTATGTTTGAAGGTAACGGAAACATCCGTACGAAACTAAAAAATATTAGCGTAAATGAACTCTGTATAATTTCTTTTAAAATAAGGAAAAAATCGAATGAAACCGGACATAACATATTTGTAGATTGGAGGATACAAACATGAAGTTGTCCCAGGAGTTGCAAGTTCGAGAAGACGACTTGAACGGTCTGCAGGAGGACATGCAGCAACTCACTGATCAGATGAACGCTATGAATAGAGAATACACGCAGCAGATAGGTAAATGTGTGCCAGGCGAACGCTGTGAATGGAGAATGCAGTCACCAGATAGGTAAATGTGTGCCTGGTGAACAGTGTGAATAGAGAATGCAGTCAGTAGGTAGGTAAATGTGTGCCAAATGAACACTGTGAATAGAGAATACACGCAGATTTTGAATAGAGACTGCATTCAACAGATAGTTAAATATGTGCCAAGCGAACACTGTGCATAGAGAGTGCAGTCAGCAGACAGGTAAATGTGTGCCAGGTGAACACTGTGAGCAGAGAGTGCGGTAAGCAGATAGTTTAATTGTGTGTCACACCGGAAGGTAAAAATACAGGACAAAATTATGGTTTGCACTTTGTTTGAAGCTAGTATTGTAAAAAAAAAACATTATTGAGTTCAGCGAGTTTCCACAATTTTCATGTTGGATTTTTCAGAGCAGTACAAGAAAGAGTTGTGGGCTAGCAGCAAGCTAGGGGGATACACCATTGAAAACGAGTCGGTTACTACGTCACTGAAGGAACTCAAACAAAAACTTAACCAACTGCAAGAATTTGGAGAGCAAGTAATGATAGAAAAGCGCAACGCGGAGGTGATTATTTTAAAATGTAACATGAGCTACAGAGAGGGAGAGAGAGGGGGAGGCAGAGAGAGAAGGAGAGGGAGGGAGAGAGAGAGACAGAGAGAGAGCGAGAGGGAGAGAGAAAGAGAGAGAGAGAGGGGGGGGGGGTAGAAGGAGGGAGAGAGAGATAGGAAGAGGGAGAGAGAGACACAGACAGACAGACAGACAGACACAGACAGACAGGCAGACAGACAATCAGACAGACAGGATGAGGGAGGGCAGAACCGGCTGCTTCGACGACAATTTACTTTTTAGGAACGCAGCCGATTTTTACATTTTTTCTTGGTGTTTGGTGGGGAGGGGGGGGGGGGGGGGGGAGGTCGGGGTTAGGGTTAGTGGGGATGGTAAGTGGGGCATCGAAGTTTGTTTGTTTATATCGGTTAGTAACAGAATAATTTCAAAATTTTTAAAATCGCTGGATATAACTTACGGAATATGGTGTACAGTAATCATAAAGTTATAATTTTTTTTTGTAATGACAAATTAATCGTTTTCGATTTACCCAAATTCAATACCCTTTCATCCTTTTGATTTCAAGACCGAGACAATGGAACAGTTGCGGATGCGCGTTGAGAGAGAAGAAGCCTTGTTGGCCCAAATAGAGGCAGTGCAGAGTAGCCTGGACAAAAAGGCGTACATCCAGGGTACTGAAGTCTTTCAAAAGCTGTATCAGTACATCAGCAATGTACAAAAACAGGTACTTGTCAGTGTTGTGTGTATGGGGGGGGGGTGGAGGGGGTGGGGGGGGGAGGAGGGGGTGGATGTTTTCTATTTGATTGCCTCCACAAAGTGAAGCAGTACATTTTGTATCCAAAAGAATATATACATTGGAATTTACAGAAAAGTGTAATGCTTTATATATTTTGGTGTTTGGGTATTTTCGCTGTCGTGTAAAAATATGTTCTATTCTCAGACGCCCGCGCGTGGCGTGGTACAACAGCTTGGTCATGTCACTGAGATGGAAACTGATTGTCTTTGTTTTTTTCTGAAGGTTGACTAATTTAACTTTATTGGAAAAGGAAATTACCTTAATTTCGTGTTTGTTTTTCTACACATAAAGTACGTCCTCGTCAGCTTGCGATGGTTAACTATTAGTAATTTACGATATCGTCACAAATATTCATCAGCGTTTTGGATGGTAGTGTGCATCAATTCATAATCACAAACCGACAACGAAAACGGCATGAACGCAATTATAGTGAGTCTCTGGAAACAAAAGCACATAGGTACTTTTAATGAGAGTTAAACGATGGGGAAAGGGGGAGAGGCAGAGAGGGGACTTCTACTCCCGACCCTCACTTGTGGACGGGCGATGTACATTTCTGGCACTATGTAGGCCTTGCATGCTCTAGAAATGTTTGGGCATCGTCAACCGCGTTGTAAGATGTAGAAAAGGTGTTCAAGGCCGAAAAGCTGTACAGAACGATCTGTTCTTGTGTAAAATTGTGCATGAAAAAAGTTATCAGACGTAAAAAACTTGCAAGAGAAGATAACTACGACACAAAATGGCACTCTTTTGGTGACTTAATATGAAATGATTAGTTAAACTAATCTGGATGATAATGATTATTAGTGATAATCTTCAAACAGTTATGATCAGATTTTTTAACCAACTGTACAATTTCTTGTACACGATGCCGCTATGTTTGTAAGGCAACACAGGAATATAGAAAAAATACCAAGTAAGTATCGTGTGATCTTGTTTTGAACGCGGTGTTCGGTGACGTGAATTTGTGAATTGTTTCAGGTGAGCAGTTTGAAAGAAGGAGTTCTAGAGCGTAACTCTGTCATAGACAACTTACAGCGCCACCTGCTGGTCCAGGAAGTGACGAATAAGTTGATGACGTCACAGTTACATCAGCGTGACGTCACAATCAAGTATCTGAGGGAAAAGCGGAAAGCGGGCGTTTTGAAACGGTGGAAGACGTTTCACGGTCACGACGTCATAATAAGGGAGGTAAGCAGGAATTAGATTAGACCCCCACCACGAGAGGCGGGGTTGGGGATGGGGGTGGGGGGTTGTAGAAACGAGTTCTGTCCGTGCGTCTTTAGGTGAGTGGATAGTCTGTTCCGCGCTAGGTCTCGGAAACTCTTTAGGGAATTTAATTGAAACCTTCCTTATTTGAAAGAATGTGTATGATAGTTGAGCACATGGGTGTGCATTTCCTGGTACTCAAATTAGTCCACTCAGCCTCCACGTAAGAATCGATTCTCATTTCTTAGCCGTATAGTTTGGGCCTAAGCTATTTGTTTTAAGCTATTTGGCACTTCTTCTGTTTTAAAATTGAATTTCAAAAACTAAAATGAATAACTAACTCAAAGACGTATCAAGCTGGCTGGCCTATTTAGTTCTGATGTAGAATTTTTCCGTTCCGTCTATAGAAACTTGAAAGGTGAGAAGTAGGAGGTATCTTTTGAATAAATTTGTTTTATTGCTTTTTTGTTCTAAAAACATGCAGGATGGTATGGTAAGTCTACGTAAGAAAGACCCAACAAACGAAACGGAGGGATTCGATGACATTTCTAGTGAAATCTCGAGGGTAATGAAAGACGGTCTCCGGAAGGATAGAGAAGATGCCCTGGCTCTGCATTTTGATTGGCTGGAAGGGATGCAAGACCAAATTCAGGAAGTTCAAGGTCAGGAATTGTTATATGGTCTTTTTCTAAGAGGAAGGGATTGAGTGCGAGTCAGGGGGTGGGGGGGGGGGGGAGGTTACATTCGGTGGAAAAGAGCATAAAACACGGCTGTTGTGTACAGGTTTTTATCGTTGCCCCACAAAAGGTGCACCCAGATTTGACAACTATATTGAAGCAATCGACACTTAAAATAAAAATACAGCCATTTATTGTGTCACCACGTACGTTGATTGTTTTATTTACAGACAGTCAGCGGTTTGACGTCGACGTCCAGACAGATGACGCCGACGTAGTACACAGTGACGCCCAAACTATGATGTCACTGATGGACAGTCAACTTCCGCTTTCTCGGGTATTGTGGGATGGCACCTTACTTCCGGTCAGCGATAAAGGTGTCCAGAACGAAGTAAGCACCGCCGATGCCGCGGTGTACATCGAGGACGTCGAGGTGTATGATCTAAAACAGAGAGGAAAATGGCGGCGTCGAAAAAAGGTGAAAGAGGAAACCCCACAGCGAGGCACCGTGTTTAGGAGGATGGAGATTTTTGAGACAAGCAGAAGTCGGGAATTAAAAGCACAGCGGAAATTGGCGGCAAATAGCAAAGATGCCTCAGTGGATGACGCAGACACCAAAACTGTGATCGGGAAGAAAATACTAGATTATGAACACAGTGAAAAGGAGTGTAGAAAATCACAATCTGAGGACAATATACATGAGAGTAGTGAAGTGGTCATTGTTCCAAATAAAAACCGTTCCATTAATAAACGTGATATTTCTACTTCGCCAGAGGATCCAGGTATTGACAGCCATTTTGTTTGTCCAACTCATTCCCCCGACGCAGCTTTTCCGCCGCAAAGAGAAACTGGCAATTGTCAGTTACAAGAGACAAATCTTTTCTCCAAGAATGGAAAAGACTCGGGGAAGTTTCCGCCAAAACCTGGCGAAGAAGACAGAGGACATATTGCTGGTGAAAATATGATGGTGGATGAGTGCATCGAAGTAAAGGTTAGCGCGCCAGTGGCGTCTGAAGTTGTGCTAAAATCAAGCGAGGAGGACTTGGATGGATCACGGTCTGAACCGTCGTCGCCCCTATACAAGGATTTGCTTGGCTCGGAGAATGTCAGCACCAATATGGCGAAGCCGCCCAAGCTTCCCCTCAGCCCAATCATTCGCTCCAAATACGCGCGGAAACTGAAGGTCGAAGGCTCAAGTCCGAAACAGCGGAAGTTCTTTCGTCATAGGAAGCCCTCTATTGAAAGGCTGCTACAGGGTGGGAAAAAGGAAAGCAGCTGTGATCTGAAGAGTGGCAGTGTTGAGGTCTTAGAGCCAATGCGTAACAGGGCTCGGTCCGAAAACTCGGTGCTTACGTCAAAGTATGGTTCGGATGAGGTTGAAGAAACAACAGCGGCAAAGTTCACAATCAATGTGGAAAAATACATGCTTCGGAGTCGACGGGATCAGGCGGGAGTGGAAAATTCCACCGGAATTACACTGCCGGACTTAAACCCGTTTTCGCAGCAAAACCGCTACAGAAAGTCGCCTTTAGGGACATTGGCTATTACCCCCGTGCATAATCTGAAATCGGCCGATCAGCTTTTAGTTGATCCTTATGAATCGGAGAATGTTCAAGAGGGTCAAAGGTCGCTTGCGGGCCAAGGCAAGGTCACTGGCTATACCACGCCTAGCAGCCTACCCAGTTCCTCCCCTGTGGCGTCAAAAAGACTGTCTAGTCAACAAACACTGGAAGAGATGACCAAAAGATTTTCCTTGCCTCAAATATACATCACCACTGACGAAATGGGGCAAGGTCATTCGACTTACCACGCAGCCTATAAATACAACTCGAGTCCGTTCACTACGGTCAAAAGAAAAGCATTCGTTCTCGAACCATTTTCGTTTGAAATAGAAAAGAAGCAGCGTCCCCGTTCGGTGATTTCGTACAGTACGGAGACAGAGCACGCTCCCCACACCCATGAGTCGGTTTGGAAGAAACTCATGGGTTCAAGGTCACCCAAGCTGCCCCGGATGAAATCGGCCACGGCGCCTAGAAACCTTGGATTTAAGGTGTGATTTGGCCGGGGGTGGGGGATGTGTGATTAGGGGGTCGCGGTAAAAGTATAATAATAACATGTGAATGAATGCATTGGGGTTTTGAACTGTAAACTGTATTAGAACTGAAATAAGCTCCAATCAAACTCTGTTCTAAACCCAGCCAGATGTAGAATGGGATATTAAATATTGGGTGGTTTTCATTCATTTATTTTTTTTATACAGACGAAATCTACCAGTTAGTTGAGAAATTTGTTGGCACGATCTTGTAAATATAGACTGGCCCAGTCGTAACTGAATGACCTGGTACCACGTTGTTTTCACAGATGTTTGGCAAGAAGAAAGACAAGCCTCAGACAACCCAAGGCGCAGTGACTCAGCTATGTCTGCAGGCCCTCAGCGTCGAGACCACGCATGACGTCACGGCAGCCGCCCAGCCAGACACTGGTACACATTTTACGTTTGTTATTTAACAGTCAACCTCTGTGGCGGATTGGTCTTTTATGTATATAAGACCGCTTTGTGTCGTCGACCCATAGGGGATTCCGCGAATATAGTGCCCTCACTTAAAGAGTACAACTGCTTCCTGTATCCATCCGCTTTGTGCTTATGCCTAACAGACTGGTCGCTCCAGAGGTCAGTTGTTATCCAACAACGACTTAGAAGTTATTTATACACCAATATAACACAATATGTTTTGAGATGTCTACACACTGCACATGTACCGACCAGGGAGAACTGTTAGTCACAGACCAACACTGCTGTTTTAAGAACCAGAGGCTTGCCAAGTGGGACCGGCAGTTTTTAGGTTTTCGGGCATGAACTCTCACTTGGGAGCCAAAAAATATGGAGCACGCAAGTCCAAAATAAAAAGAAATACACAAATATGAGTTTTTTTTTTATTTATTTGTTTGTTTTGTGAGTTTGAATGAAGCAAGGCCTAGAGCTTTTTTATTTAGGGCCTGCATGCCTAATTTGATTGACAGGTCAGAATTCAGCTTTCGATCAACCAGGAACCAGTTTTGCTGATTCGCATGACCCTGATGCAGCCGATCATCCAGTAAAGAAGAAGACCAAAGTTCACTTTCTTGACTCAAAATGGTTAGCGAAACCTAGAAGATTTTTTAGGGGTTCAAAGTGAGTATAATGCAGAAATAAATTTGCGCGAATGTATGGCTAATTCGTTTTTCTACCTCTCTCTCTTTCTCTTCCCCCCTCTCTCCCTCTCTCTCTCTCTCTCTCTCTCTCTCTTTCTCTCTCTCTCTCTGTCTCTCTCTCTCTCTGTTTCTCTCCGTCTCTGTCTGTTTGTCTGTCACTTTCTGTCTCTCTCTCTCTCTCGCTTTCTTTCTCATTCAGCCACTGTCTCTGTGTGCCTGTCTCCGTCTCTATTTGTTTGCCTGTCTGTCTGTCTCTGTCTCTCTCTTTCTATTTTTTATGAAAATACTAACTTAATGTTCCTAAAATGCAAGACGTCATCGTAGTTGTAGACCTGTGCAATTTGAAACTTGTTGCTTTTCTGAATTTGAAATTTAAATCAGCTGCATTTTGAGAAGTCTACGACAAGTACAACTCTTTGCTCTTGTTGCATGTTTAGCGAAGATCTCAGGATAAAGAAATATAATCTCAATATTGAACCATGTCTCATAAACAAAATCACTTTAGTGCTTTTGTTTGTCGTTTTTAGCATCCCTTAAATGAGCTTTTTTCGCAAGTGTTCTTGAACACTTTCCCTTCTAGGCTAGTTATTCCCATGTATCATCAGCAAACAGGAAGTCCCTCAGTGCGTCTATAAGTGTAACTAGGGGGGGGGGGGGGGAGAAGGGGGATCACTCTGTTGGTTATTACCCCAGTAAAATTAGAACTTTCCACCGGTAAGGGGTGTTAGTATTGTCGAGGATTTTATTCTATCAATTTAACATTTAAATTAATTTGTCAGATATCGAGGTGCCCATCTTCACCCCCCCCCCCCGCCTCCACCTTGTATTATGCCCTGTTGTCAGTTCTCAATTCTTAAAAAACAGCATGTTTTTCGAAAAATAGTAAGCCGTTTTTTAACTAACACAGACTCGGTTCAGTGATAAAATGTTGTACGTTTTGGTGTATCAATACGCTTAAAAGTAGTGCAAGCGAGAAAAGAGCGCCATCTAGCGCATCTTCAGTTTGAGTGGTATACTTGCGTTTTATTAATTTATTTTATGTTTACATAGGAGTTATTTTTTTCATTTCTTTTTGTTTGCATTGGAGTTGTGTCGGTGCAGGTACAAAAGAGTTCCTAATGGATCGTTAACGTTTTTAACCGTACTTGTCTTCCTGCATTATCACATGGTTTGTGACGTTGGATATTGTAACAATTCGTTTTAGCCCTTCCTGATATTTAAAAAAAAATAGTTCCTCGAAATGGGTGGGCGTAGTATCAAACATGTCATCAAAATTACTTTTGCGTCTGTTAGAACTTTAAACATTCATAGGGCTAAAATAAATGGTTAAGCTTAAACCGCTTATTTATGTTGAATATAAGGGTCAGAAAAATCGTGTTTCTGCTGAAAAAAGTCCCCCCCCCCCCACCCCACACTTCTCAGAGATATCTTAGTCGTAATAAAACCCCAAAAAGAATGCTATTGTTAGCCGTAACGTCTGTGGCTAATATGTACTAAAGGCATTCATCTTTCTTTGTTATATACACGGAATAAAGCTAATGGATATTTTTCTGACCCAGTTTAATACTGTACGCTTGGTAGCCATTTTGAGTTGACCTGGCACCCATGATCACTGTTTCAGAATGCATTACAATGTTATAGAGGGCACTGCTGATGCATCGCCTTGTGGTGGTAAGTTCCAACCAGAAAACAAATACCTTTCTGCATACTCGCATGCTCACCTGCACTTGAAGCTCCGTTATCCGTTATGCGGTGAAAACATAGGGACTGAGTGCTGTGCAATTAAGCAGTTTTATGAGTATTATCTTGCACACTAAATTAGCAAAACTCTTTAATTGTGCAGTCCATTTTCTAAAAAAAAAATAAATAAATAAATAAAAGGGGAATTCATGCGCTTATCCATTATTTAAGTTTTACTGTCATTAATTTGTGTTTCTAATCAATTATATGTATATTTTTTTGTTTTCAATTCAATTCCAAGTTTCCTCTACACACAGACAGAACTGTAGAAGGGAGAGTGGCATAGTCCAGATGGCGGTTTATGTTCTGAAGCATGCGTGACTTTTGTTTTGTTTTCTCCTGCTCACTGCTATACATGTTTTGAATTATTTATTTATTGCGTACGTGTTTGACATCTTGTTGTCTCTGTCGATCCCGTAAACATATGACTGACTCCCAACACCCGTCATATTCACAGCCACGGGTCTAAATACGTCCGTCATTTTTACCAGAATAAAATTCGAATGACACTTTCGACCTCTTTATGGAATTGAACCTGAAATTACTATTGCTCCTTTCATACTACGAATTTGCTTGCAATTAGCTTGAGGAATCCTGTGAAAACTCCTAATCTTTTTCACACTCGGGATTAATTAATTCTGTATAAACTCGGGACTAACTAATCCTGCCTGGATTTAATCCTGAGCAAGGCCGCAGTACGAAGGATCATCGGATTTGCTTCACTTTGTTTATAATTCTCAATAGCGTAATGACATAACGCTGAAGAGTAAGCTAATCTTAGTCAATCCGCAGTATGAAATGGCATGGATTCAATCTGCCAGGATTACGTGAGCCGGTTTTAAGCCGCAGTGAACAACGAACATCACATGATTAGCTTTGCTTACTAAACCGCGGTCAGCTTGAAATGGTAAGCAAAATCTAAGCTAATCCGCAGGATGAGTAGAGCATATACAAGGTAAAATTCGAATGGCGCTGTTGAATTCTTGAAGTAACTGAACCCGAACGTATTATTTTTCGTTTAATGCTGCGGATCTGCTTGCGATTAGCTCAACGAATCCTGAGCAAGTCCTCTGTATGAAAAGTGCATTCGGAGTAAACTATTTTTATCATGCCTGCAAAACAGCTGGTCTCTAGGGAGATGTGTCTGTTATGTATAATACAGATGGATATATGAAAAAGTAGTTCCTCTCCTTTTTGGGTACTATTTTCGCAGAATCCCCATAGGATCTGCCGAGTAAAAGGTGTTATACACAATAGACCAAACCACCATAGAGGCTGGCTGTTGGACAACAACGGCCTGGCGTAGTTAATCCTGACCAAAGCCACGGTATGAACACTCATCGGATTGGCTTGGCCTAGTTTAAAAATTTCGCTGTCGTAATGACATAACGCTGAAGAGCAGCGGCGTATTCTGTTGGACATTGCGTAATTAAGCTTATCCTAAGCAAATCCATAGTGTGAAAAGGCGCGGATTTAAGCCTGACAGGATTAGTGAAGCCGATTTTTTTAAGCTGCTGTATGAATACACAATATTGAACATTGCAAGATGAGCTTTGCCTACTTAAAGATACACAGAGAATCTGCCTCGAACCTTCCAGGCAAATATGTTGTTGCGGTTAGTCAACTGTCTAACCGCAACGACTATATAGTGGGGGGGGGGGGGGGGGGGGGGTTATTTTTAGATTTTCGCAATAATGGGAAAACTTTGAAAATACAGCATAATTGATCTGTATTCAATGGCTGTTTGTCGTATTGAAATCCTGTGATTGCACGCCTGCGGGGACTTAATCAGTTTTACTGGCATACTTATTTATTTTAATAGGGCGTCATTCGTACACGTGACACATTTATGTGTCATAGGGAAGCTATTAGTAAATCATACTGATAGCTCCGGAGATAATCACAAACGTACCACGGTCTACCCATTGTTACTCAAACCAAGATGCCTGAAAATGTATATACAGTGTAATTCTATTGACTTTTTTTTGTAGAAGTGGAGGACAGTAACGGTAGTCAAGGAAACACAAGTGGTTGGCATAACAACAAGGCTACTGTTAGCAGTGAAGACCCAGTAACCGCGGACAACGCCTCAATCACTATCATTCATAACAAGCTTGTGTAACGCCGCAAAACTCTTTTTTTTTTTTCGAGTGCATTTTTCAAGAGTGCCACCCCGTACATGAAGTCGAGAGGTCAAGATAAGCCATTGCTCTCACCGCTTCTCTATCTCACCATTGCAAAATAAAGCGCTCTGCAATTGTACAGCAAACGAAAAGAGGCCGTAAAACAACGTTTCCTTCTTTGATCATGGTCAAATTGGTGTACAATAGAAATGAGTGTCTCATCATGATAATTAAAATAAAGTGTGTTGTTGTGTTGGAAACAAAAGGACAGTTGAACAATGTAAAAATGGTTGTACAAAATAATACCATTGGAACTTTTTTGTTTTCGTTGAAAGTGTGTGTTGTTTAAGGTTCTGGCTGTTTCTTTCGTAGTGCTGTAAAGTTGTACAGATATGGATGCGTATGCACAGTGTGCATGTATAAAAGATGTATACACCGCGGATGTAAACAGAGCCTTTGAGTAGACGCATGTTCCATAGCCATGAGTAGGCAGCTTTATGTCTTAGAACCAAAATGTATAGCTGAAAAAAATGATGTATTTGCAAAGATTAGTGTATTAATTTGGAAATACCCTATCTGAAATGCGTAATTGCGCAATGTGTTTGTCGTATGTAAATTTCCATTGTTATATATAGTAATAAAACTGTGCAAGATTTCCTTTACAACTTTTTCTCTTCGTTTCTTGGGCGTTGGCAGTCGTCAGTTCGCGTCTGTAATCAATATTTTACCTAAAATTGAAATATTCATTTCTTTTTTTTTTACCTAAGTAATGGAGTTACTGCAAACCTAAATAACTGCAAACCTAAATAATAACCGTCTTAGAATTTTCCTTTCATTTTTTCCGATGAAAATTTACATGAATTTCTAGAGGCATTCTTTCAAAAGTAGAAAATGAAAGATAGGAAAATAGTACCTTTTCGACACAAAAATATCACTCATATCTTTGGTCCCCGCTTCCTTCAGCCAGTTTCAATTTTTTCGGAGAAAACTCTTTTAAAAACTGTAAGATAATATTTTGCTGGTCATGGCTGCGTGCTTTTGTATATGAATAGCCGTACAAAAGAAGTGCACAAGGGATATTTCCTTGATTTTGTGAAGTGCTTTCCCTTGAAAAGTCGGAAAAATGTACCAAGTCTCTTTGTGGTGTTATAATGGACGCATTTATTACATCGAGAAAGCTTTGCAGTGGAAATGTTACAAGAGACCCTTGTGGATTCATTGCTGGGTTCACTTTGAAATTTACAAAAATGTGGCTTGTGAGCTTCTTACCGGCGGCTGTTCACATATTTGTTCAGTAAACCCTGTGGAACACTTCACTCACTGAGTGATTTTGTCCCTAATACACCAACCAGTGTCCGGAACGGACAGGTTTTAAACTTCGAATGCGTGTTCACCGCAAATAGATTCTATTCCTTCTAAGTTTTTATGCTTTGGTTTAAACACAAAATGAGTCAACTTAAGCAACAAAATATTGTCTTGCAAACATATTATATAAAATATGCCTGCAAAATTACTACAGTGAAAGTCATCTACTAATTTTCGAACAATTTTTTCATCACATACCTTTATTATTTTAACCGGTAATCCGACATATAGCCGAACGATATTTAATAAATATTACATCTACGATGTAGTTAATCCTAAGAAAAGCCTCAGCATGAACGTTCGCCGGATTTGCTTAGCGTAGCTTGACTTAACATTCTAAATAGCGTAAATGACGTTTAGCTGAAGAGTAACACGCCATGTTCTGATGCACAGCCAAGATTAGTTAAGGCGGGTTTTGGGAAAGAGTAAGGGTAAAACAACTGTTAATATTTGTTAATGGATCGTAATGTGCAAAGTCGTTGTGCACGAATAATCAATGAAAGGATCCCTTTTGAAGATCGGCTGTACAAGGGAGATGCTTTTGTATTCTCTTCAGTGGCTGATACTAGTGCTTTTAAAATAAATGCAATGTTTAAAACCCACTGGCTCAAATAGCACCCTTACTCTTGCCGAAATCTCTGTCTGTAATTTATGTGGCCGAATGTCACATACACGATCAATCGAAATCGCATATTGAACGGTCATTGTGCTTCGGTGAAAAAAAAGTCGCAGAGCCCCAATAATTACCACAGCGTATGAGCAGTCTAAACCCTGTTGCTTTCGAAATGGTGAAAATAGACAAATACCAAGAACACAGATACGACCAAAACTGACTTCTTACTTTGCAAAACGCTCTTTACGAGTGAAAGTATAATTCACATTCTCCACATTTAGATGGGGTTTCTTGTGTAACGAGTTAAATTAGGCAACGGGGGGAACAAAATTTTCTCGCTACAGTCACATAGTCCAGGCCTAGATATCGACCAATGAGAAGCGAGTGGGACTCTGATGCCATCCTCATTCCCTTCTTCCCCTGCCCCTGCCCTAGTGTAACCAATCACACCCAGGCGGCAGATGAAAGTTGGGGGTGGGGGAAACTACACTCAGAGTGGAGAACGAGAATTACAATTTTACTCGTAAAAGACTTTTATACAATAAAGCGCCAGCTTTACTTGGCTTATCTCCACTCTAAAATGTGACTGTAATCGTAACAGGGGAAGCTGCCTTTCTGAGCAACATTGAGAAAGTTCTTCTTTTTTTCTTTTTTTTTTTGCAAACTCAGCTTTTACTCGTCAAAGGTCATTGAAATGTGTGATAGAAAGCAAATTAAATATAATAAAAGCTGTTTTATGTGTCTTGCTGCACCAGAGGAACTCATGAACAGTCACCTCGAGCTTAACTAAAACGGGTCGAAATCTTGAAACGGACCGACCGGCACCTGAATTCACCTTGCTACATCTCCCTCACCAGCAAACAACCGACGTCTTTTTTGGTTGAAAAAAGGTTGGATTTTGGTCGCAACCATTTCACAAACATATTCTGACCTATTTCCCCAAAAAACCCGACATTATTCCGACGTCGAGGCGACGTCGGATTTCTGACGTCATTCCGACGTTGCAAAAACGACCAAAAAGCGATGAACATTATTATCGCTCACCGGAAATGGAAGTCATTTTGAAAAAGAGGAAGAAAAAACGTAATTTTTACATGAAAGTTTTAAAATTTTGATGGCGCGTCGGTGTTTTTCTTCCTGGATTGTAAAAATTTACATGGAAAATGCTCTCGTATGTATTTCACAACAGCAGTTGAATGATTAGTTATCTATTAATTATACAACTCTAGTCAGTTTCAGGTCGGAATCCGACGTCGGTTCCAAGTATATATACAACCTATAACCGACTTAATTCCGACGTCGGATTTAGGTCGGAACCCGACGTCATTCTGACGTTGAAAACCCGACGTCGGTTCCATTTCATATACAACCAAAACCGGCACGTCAGTCCGACGTCGGAAACGTCGGGTCACGACGTCGACCAGACGTCATTCTGACGTCTTAATGTTTGCTGGGTCCAACCTACCACTGGATGGTAGCCCAGCTTTTTAGCAATCAAGGACGAAGAGAAATCGATCTAATCCACTTTATTAGAGGTCTCTTTACAAACAGGATGGCGATCCCAAGATCACGCCAAATAAACCAGGAGACTCGGTATAAAAGCGGGGTTTACACGATGCGTTTTTTGGGTGCATGGGCTTGCTCATGGCAGCAAGCTGTAAACACAAACACAGCTTCGTGTTTGTGATTTCCATGACCTATCCGTCGTCACGCAGCAAACAGAGCCCGTCCTATTTTTTTCGTGAGCACAGATATGCTAATCAGAACACATGAAAGAGATTAACCGATAAGTGTCTCAACTGGATGCCACGCCAGTTGCTTAAAGCCATTAAAAGTGGGGGAACAGGAGCCATTTTCAACTGAACCCCGAGGTAAGTAGGGCAGCTTGGCCATTAAAATGTCGTTATGTGGTAATCAAAGAATTCGGTGCTATACTATGTAAACTCCCTGAAAATGTCTCCGTCCAGGGTGTGAATTTCAGCTCTTTGGTTCTATCATTGGTAACTGCACAAGTACGGAAATGAGGATGAATATGTTGATATCTAGGCCGGAAGTATATATAGACTGCAGTGAGAAAAGCATGTTCTACACCGAAACCCATAAAGTTGAGACTCACAGTTTTCGGAATTCTGAGCTTTGCCAAGTTTTATTTCATAAAGTGCTGTTTTACAAGTAAAATATAATCAACTTTCTGCACTTTTAGATGGGTTTCCTTACAACGCAGTAAATCATGTTATCTATAGAACAAACTTTTTTCATAACAGTTCGTATGGCCCGGGCCTAGAACGAGTGGAATCTGGATCACAGCCTCATTCTCGTTTTGCTCCTAAAGTGACCAGTTGCACCCAGATGGTATGAGGAAGGTTGGTTGGGTAATTTAACTATAAGTGGAGAACTCGAATAACGCTTTTACTCATAGCAGAAAGCTTTACGTAATAAAACGTCAAATTTAATCCGAATTAAAAGCTCTGAATTAGCTCCAATTTTAGATGGAACTGAAGCAAGAGCAGGGGAATTTGCCTATGTGAGGTGCATTCAAAATGTTTCTCTGAACTCAACTTTTACTTGTAAAATGTTCCCGAAACGCAGATAGAAAGATCAAAATAAATGCCCTAAACTCAGTTTCACTTTAAAACGGATCGACCGAAACTTTTCTTCTTTTAAAATTATATCCAACCATAATCCAACCATAATCCACTTTATTAGTTGTCTGTTGTGATCGTGAGCCTGAGATAACGCGAAAAATAAAAATTGGCGACTATGTTGAGAAAAGCCTTCGCAATCAGATCACAATAACTTAAATTTACGAATAACTTAAATTTCAGTAGGAGTGAAAAGTAGAGTATATTTCTCGTACTAATACCAGGACTCAACACCTGGAATCCTTAAATCGAAGACATATTACATATTAAATCGAAGACTAAGAAAGCAGAACCAACATGACGAGTGAACAGGTGGAATACATTGAAGCACTCTTAATATGGCTATGAGTCATTCAGGAGTGCCAAAAATCTCAAAAACCGCAGAAATGATGATGGAAGGCCATTTCGGACCTATGGTCCCTGACCCCATAATTGGTCCTCCACATAAGGGCCCAAAAGTAGGTCGTAAGGGAAAGTATTAAGCATAGCTATTAACGTGATCTGGTTCATCAAAGTTTCTGTCACTCAACATGTTCCTTAAAAATCTCTCGAGCGAAGTCGCGGATTTCCCCCTTCTTTTGCCTGAAGCCAATGCTAGCAGAAAAGACAATCTTATCGTCACATTCTTTGGTGATATAGCCTCGTCTCTGAAGCTATCCTTTCTCTGGATGTGGGGAATTATCAGAAATAGATCCCACTTGCGGACGTTGAAGCCTGAGTATTGTATACCGTAAAACGCATAAATATCATAGACCGAGCAGGGTCTTCCCCTTGTTTATAGCCCGTAGAGGCCTTCAGTCTGCAGCATTATAATCCTTAAAGGAATCTACCTTTTGTTGTTCCTCCTTAAACAGATTGTCTGGAAATTCTGCCACCGTTCCTGGGGCTGAAATGTGTCTATTATCGACTTAACGCGGCAGCTGGCGAATTAATTCCATTGTGACTGATTGAAATTTGCTGTGGAACCCATGTGGCTGCTTACCATCTATTCTGTCACCTTTTCAGAGGCTTTGACCTTCTGGGAATGTGGGGATAGGCATCACACGCGGAGGGCTCGGAGGGTAAGGTCTGGTGGAAATACGCCCAGTGGGACTGGCTCAGAATTTCTTGGCGGCAAGGATCCGTTGGACCTTCAACGTCTTGTATCAGGCTGGGAGAGGAAAACACGGAGATTCAGTAGATCATAGTGTCACTAGAGGCAGGTTCTAAGCCGTTAGTTCAGGGGCCTTCCTCGCCCATTCCTCGACTAGATCCTATCACTCTCCCAAGACTACCACATCTGGATTAGATCTAATTCTGACTCGGTTAGATGTACCAAGAGTCCTAGTTTAATAGCCTGCTTGACCACGGTCTGAAGACGGGATCCTGGAAGATTAACATACTTTTCACGCGAGCCCATGCCTTGATTATCTTCATGATCTCTGAGAAGACGAAAGGTGTATTGGATAAGTGGAAGTAGACAGCCAGAAGCAAGTACCTCTTCAACCTTTTTGGAAGCAGGGATACCTTCTCGCAGAGGGGTAACGTGCAGATAAGCGTCTTACAGGTCTGTGGATGCACCCCACAACTGGCATGACCTGGGGCCTGTGCCTCCGATTGCTGCTGATGGACACTGGTGGCTTCAGTCGTGAGAGGAAGGGGGTGGTGGGTGGTGACCTAGGGCTACTGCTTGACCTGGACCTGTCTTGGCGGGACTGCATCTGCCTCTTTCTCATCTGCCGTTGTTGGGGGGGGGGGGGTGGGTGGGCAGGGGTGAACGGCCCCGGCCATCAGCGCCATGTCTTGAGATAGAACTCCGCTTTCTTTGTTGTCCCTCTTTTTTCTGGTTGAAGCAGTTCTTTCTTGCACATGGGGGAGGGGGAAGTAGTGAAGTTCGAGAACTTTCGAACTCAACCAGCAATGCTGTAAAAAAGGCATCAAGGCACAGAAACACCACAAAAGTGGTGAGGTAGGTTGCAAGCTTGGCCTCGGCCCTGGCAGACTAAAACCGGTTTCGACAGGCGAAGATTCTTCCACCTAGCTTTTAGCGCTTTTAGGGCATGATCCTGGATAGACGTTAAAATGTGCCTAGCTGAGGCTTCAATAGACTTATCGATTTAGTCTTTATGTGGCAGTGGAATGTAAGAGTAACTGGGCATCTAGGTATCACACTGTGCTGTAAGAGATTCAGTAGACATGTCATCAGAACCACGGTACGGGCTGATTTCTGCTGATTTCCTGCTGATTTCTGCGATGTCATCCAGATTGATGGGCCGTACCTGTCGATGAAAGGGGTGCCATACTCGACCTCGGCTAGCCGCGCTGTCTCGTAAAAAGTATTCGGAAACGGCACATCCTCGGGTCATTAATATTCGGTGTTGGGACGAGCTGCTGGATCTTTCCAGAGGCATTGTGTGTCTGCTGTGTTCCAGGAGCCTTCCTTCAGAGTACTCGGTCTCTGACTCTTGCTCATTTGACATCCGGTCAACCCTCTGTGAGGGCTCTGGCTTTGTTCAGAATTCCGGTCTCATTGAGGGTGAGAAGATGAATATGTCTCTGTAGCACCGGACTGAGGTGATGGGCGATATGTGGATATTTGAAATCTCCTACTCATTTGGCAACGAGATCTGCCCAGATTGGGGCAGACCCGACGACTCATCCCCCACAATGATGGCCTCTTGCTCCGGACATGATTCTGGCACCCCAAGGGGTGGTGATCTCCACCGGTAGGGAGGGTGGCGACTGAGGTGGGGTGGGAGGCCTTAGCTTGGGCTTCGAGTTTTGAATAAATGTCAGAATAAATGTCGTCGGAATATATGTCATACATTCGTAAACATGTCTTGAATTCAATAAATTTATTTAGTGATATCACAAACAGTGTGAGATATCTTTGATTGTTTAGAAATATTTTTAACTAATTTAGAGATGCACCAAAAAGTAACTTAATGGCAAACATTCTACACTTTGTGACGATCATGCGAATTTTATTTATTTTTATTACCAAGAGATTAATGATGTACGGTTTTCGCTGCATCAAAATGTAACCCTTATTGTTGACTTTAAGCACAAAAAACATTTAAAGATAAATATTAAACACTTGTGCAAGCGAGATGTTTTTTCTCTATTCTACAACTCTGTGAAAAAAGTTACAAGTAGTCCTCCTCATGTGTGTGCGATTACCAACTATTTTGGCCTTCGATGGCGTGATCGTTTTGATCAATAATTTTAATATACTCATGCACATTAAAAATATACACAATTTTGAAGTTTTTGTATCTTTAAAACTATTTAACATGTGGGAATTCTATTTTCGCTGAAACAAGATTACATAAATACTCACTAATTGACGAAACAACAAATTCGAAGAGTGGCAACGTTTGGAGAGAGTTCAATTTGAAACAAGGGTAGGTCCAATTTTCACCGTTCACAGTTCCAGTAAAAAACCAAGCACTTCAATAACGCGTGTGACCACCTCCAGCTTGAAGCAGAGCAATGGCATCGAGCAAATTAGAGGTTAATCTTCCATTGAGTGTAGCGGTGCCACTCCTGGATCAATGCTTGGCGCAGTTCGGCATGATTTCTCGGAGGCGGATCCCGTTGTCTAACATTCCGACTCACATAATCCCAAACATGTTCTATGGGGTTCATGTCTGAGGAGTAAGGTGGCCACGGAAAGATGTTAACGTTATTGTGTTGCAGGTACAGTAAATTGTCTCTATCAACATGCGGTCTCGCGTTATCCTTAATAAAGATGGCGTTGTTGTTTTGCTGGATGTGGAGGACCAATTGGCCTGCCAGTACCGTGCTAATGTAGCATGCTGCGGTTAGGTTTCCGTCGATAAGGAGTAGCTTAGACTTCCAACCAAATTTAACTGAAGGGGTCCATGCATAAGCCTGATAACCGCAGTTATCAGCAGTGGAGAAAAACGCTTTTAAAGTTTGAAATTTTAGTAACAAAAGTAGGTTTTTCCCACCGCATTTTCCTAAAAAATGCACTTCTAATCGGTTTTTCTGTGTAAGACTTACATATGTGGTAGAACAGAGGCCATGAAATACCGTGGTGGTAATAGTGCATTTTCCTGATAAGTGGAGTTATCAAGTTTATGCATGGATCCCTTCATTATTGCTCCCCAGACCATAGCCGATCAACCTCCAAATCAGTCAACTTGAGCAACACATGATCTGGCGTACCGCTCACCATTTCGTCGATAAACACGTGCTCTACCATCGTTTCTGTACAGTAAAAACCTGGACTCATCGGAAAAAATCACTTGTCGCCAGTTGCGGTTTGGCCACTGAGCGCCACTGTGGTTACGCGCCCTCTCCCATCGTTAAGCGGCGTCTTTGTGCGTCTAGTACCACGCCTCGATAAGGTCTGCGAGCACGTATCCCGTGTTCCACAAAACGTCTGGACACTGTCATTCGACTTATCCGGTTGTTTCGTCTGCCTGGTGTTACTGCCGCCGTTTGTGCACAACTCTGGAACCCGTTGCGTCATTGCACTAAGCGGATGTGGCGATCTTGCTGAGGCGTCGTTACACAGGGTGGTCCGGGTCGAGGTCGATCATGGATATTTCCCGTTGCTCTATGCCTCCCCTGCAGCTGATAAACCCTTGTTCAGGTGCACCCAAATCGGTTAGCGATGTCCCGTACGGAAAGCCCACTTTTAAGCATGCCTAAAATCCGGTACCTCTCGCCGTTGCATTGCGTCTTTAAGTTCCACACAAGAATGTTCAATGAGAAACCAAAATGCATTCGTCTTAACTTTTTCGAACCACAAGAGATTTCGTGATCTATTGTGTGTATATTGTGACTGAAACAATATCGCTCAAACCCCGCTATTGATCAGTACTAAAGTTTTAGTGGTCATAGCAAGGTGTGAACAGCAATAGAGGTGTAAAATAAACATCCAAACTATCATGTGGAATTTCAAAAACATAGCTTTATTATTTTCGGAAATATTCCAAAAAAGTGCATTGCAAAAAACTATTCTGTTCATTTAATGAAATATAAATAAGAATGCCCGTGCACACTGTACCCAGTCATAAAAGCTACAAGACCCTAAAACAAAAACTCCATAGCAAGTGTGAAAGCGAACTCACTGTGTGGGTTGTGTGGCCTACATAGCTACGACTGTTGTGAAGATGTTGGGAGAATTTGGTGGAAGGTCGTTTTATCTTAAATTGTAACTGCATATTCTAAATCTGCAAAGTGTGTGAAATAATACTGAAAAAGCGAACCTCTGTTGAACGACACATTAATCCCAAAACATTTGAGCGGTTTAAATGAACGCAAAATTTATACCATGTTGTTTGTATGGTACATGCACTGACATTGGCATGTGTGGATAAATGTCAGGTATGTCTGTGACAACCTGATGACAAAAAGTTAAATTTTTTCAGTTTTTTTTTCGAATACAACGTTTATGGAGAAATTATTTTACATCGTTATTGTTAATGATGGACGGGTGGAAAGAAGAGGAATAATCAGAGGGCTTCGTGATGGAGACACTTGGCTAAAGCGGATTATATAAATAAACATTTAAAAATAGACACGCGATATCTGCACGCAAGAATAATCCTAGGAGGGTTTTTTCTCTGAAACCATATATGTATAATAACACAATCCAATTAAAGGATAAGATAATACACAAAAAAGCTGCGTTCATATTTTGAGCCACTTAAAAGATGACATGTGACATGTTGTACGTAGGTTTGCACGCAATTTCACTGCCATATAACAACAAATTAAACAGAACTTTTTTTGGATAGATGCTTTTTTTTTATCAAAATAGACATGGAGGCGATAAAACATTTGGCTTAGATATACAATTGTTGGGAACCGGCTATCTCGACCCGGTTATCTCACCCCGGCTGTGTAACCCAGGCTGTTTCACCCCGGTTATCTCTACCCTTAGCCTAGTTCACCCCAGCTATCTCACCCCGTAGACTAGTTCAACCCCGGCTATCTCATCCCCTTAGGCTAGTTCACCCATCCGTCCCATCCAGGCTATCTCATCCCGTAGGCTAGTTCACCCGGCTGTCTCATCCCGGCTGTCTCACCCCGGCTGTTTCACGCCGCCTTTCTCATCCGTTAGGCTAGTTCACCGCGGCTGTCTCACCCCGGTTGTTTCATCACCGGCTATCCCACCCCGTAGGCCAGTTCACCAGCGGCTAGTTCACACAGTGTATTTTTCTTCTACTTTATTTTTTCTAGTATTATTTCTGCTGTTTTAAAAGGTTGTCTTTCATTAGGATTTTACAAAATAATTGCAGTTCAACGCATGGGTGATTAGCTTTAGCACAATTATAATAAATACAATTAAGCTGATTGCATTTTTATCTCATAACGCCACAATACGTATTGGGGGTGTAAAACAAAAGATGTTTAATGGTTATATTTGAACAGTGAGGAAGCACACACTCGATATGTGTTCACTTCCATTTAATTTGGTCACCTTTTCTTGCAATTTGAGAGAATCGCTTATTGTGTGAAATATCCAACTTTTTGTCGGGTCTACTTTTTATTTGGCGAATATGCCCGCTACGACAATCTGTAATTAAGCTATAACTATTTTTTTGGTGACCTGACAAAAATTAGTGAAATATTCGAACTTTTCAACCCTCAGTTTAGTACTTTTTTATATCAAAATTTCAAAACCAGCTGGCTATTATTAGAAACAGGTCCTTCCCATTTCCCCCCGGTCTGTTCTCCCTGGCTATTTCCCCCTGGCTGATTTCCCTCTGGTCCTTTGCCCCCTAAATGTATTTGTAGAATTAATATCCAAAGGGCGAGTTCCCAGGGAGAGGGGCAATCGCGTACAAATTAGCTACCTTGTTTGTGCATGATTTTGTAAAATGACCGCCAACATTGAGTGCTCAGTTTGAAACAATACCACCCTTTTTAACCAAACGAGTGCATTTCCAAAAGAGCCCCCATGTTTGTAGGAAACGCGAAGAACGAAATGAAAATTATCTCACTTTTTAAATGAAATTGGTACTCCGCGTGGACCGCATCTGACCGCAACATTATTATTTTTCAGACACGCATGGTAACACGTACGATATCAAATGCCCCACGCCCATACTAGGCCTATTCATTTGATCCAACTGCAGGGTATTGCGTAGAGTTAATTGCAATACAAGGTTGTTGCTTCACCTACTGATGATCATACATTCATATGCGACCAAAGATTCCATATAGTTAGTAATTTCCAAAAACATATGAACCTGGAATTCATTTCCTGGATGGTTGGTGCTGGCATCAATGTCCAGAGCTGATTTGCACGCACTGTATGAAACAGGTGAGAAATTACAGTTTATGGAGTTCATAAAAGCAGAGCAAGGACAGGGTAACTATATTTTTTGGTTTTCTGAACGCTCAGCAAAAGAAGCGATACTGAGTGTGGAAAATGTGTTAGAAGAACCAAACATGGTCAGAGTGTGTTCGTAATATGGTGTATGTTATTCTGAATTTTGTAAAGCTGTCGTTCTATTATGTAAAACGGGGTTTTGTCTTGTAAATCGGGTTCTCCATCTTTAGACGGGAACTCCCTTTATTTGCGGTAATTGACGCATAAATTTTGAATTGAAACTTTCTACACGTGTAGGCTTACAATGTAAATGAACGTTGCAAAAAAATACGCCTCATTAGGTAAAGCAGGAAACAATAGAAGGTCTAAGGGTGGAGAACGGGAAATATGCTTTTACTCGCAATAAGCATTTTACGAAATAAAACGATAGTTTTACTTCACAAAACCTAACTTTAGCTTTCTCCACAAATCCCGTTGGCACTCCTCCTGTAGAAAAGTTCTTTCAATGCGAACCGCACTTTTACTGATATATGTATACGGGCGAACTAAAAGACATCAGAAGTACCTTCGAGTCTTCAACGATTTAACAATCTGGATGCACAATATCATACATACTAAAAAGGTAAAAGAATTATAATGAAAGAACGCTAGTTAAAACCCATATGCGTAGAGCCATATTCAAGCATGGCTCTTATCTTGCAACGATCTGACCACATAGATTGAGCCATTCACTTGGGGTGGCTCTGGCCATAAGGGCTCAAATTTCTAATGGCTATTGCCATGGGGGAAGAGTCACAAATAGATATGACTCTACCCATTGCTTCAATGGTCTCCCCCTCCCCCTTTCAGAAGAGGAATGTGTTAAGGTACTTGTGAACGTACACACAATTTTGAAATGATCCGACTGAGACAACAGAGTAAGGATACTGCCATGACCAGAAACACTCATGTGTCTTACTACCATCCCACTCCAACTTTCCACGAACCGATGTCGGGTGGCATACGTATGAACTGGCAGATGTACGATAGTCTTAACATAAAATAACATCCTTCATTGTAATTTAATCACACGATATCTAGAAGCAAGCAATCTGTGCACTAATTAGAGTCAGAGATCAACTCAAAGTAGTAATTGATGAACTAAATCAATTATCAATTTAACACAAAAAAGCCACAGATTCTTTCTCTATCAAAATTAAAACGCACTGCAATGAGAATTTTATAAAGCCATCACTCTACGACAATAGATAAGAAGGTAAAATACCTCTACCCACTGCTCTAAGCCGACCGACGGCTTGAACATACAGAGTCACCTATGCAAATAACAGTCCTGATGTCTTTGAACATTAACTGCCTTGGAGCTGCTTTCTCCCTCTGGCCTTGGACCTAGATTACCTGAAGTTTCCCCTCGCTTACTTGATGTGGCTCTTCTCGGGCTGTGACTGTAGTTCTTGCTGTAACAGACAGAGAATCGGTTTGGAATCTGTTTGGAAATGTCTCTGGTTACGCCAGTCCCGAAAAAAAGTGCCTTTTGACATGGTACTCTATAATCCTTGCATGAGTCCATGTACTTCCTAAGGGTATACACAGGACAGAGCATAGGGAGTGGCTCTTCCCGGTGTATGGGAGTGGGGAGGGACTGAAGCCTTATCTCTTCGAATGTGCCTGCCTCTGTATGTCCCAAGAGCCATTTACTTCACAGACCTCCTGTTCCAAGACATGGAGTTCCCCCTCCATTTATCTGACGCTAACGCCAAAAGAAAGGTGAATTTTTGGTTCTTCATCGAACGTTTATCTATCGGTTAATAATAGAAGAACCAGCTCTAGATCCAATTATGCTAGGTTTGACCTGGACGATGGTCTGTGGTGGAAAGGCATGTAGCACTTGCTGGGGCCACTGCCATTTGAGGGCTATCTCCCGGGCTTTTGTGTCTTGGCAGGGAGAGTCCTATCTGTGTAGCTGGTGGGTCAGAGAATTATCAAACAGGTCAAGATAGTGTGGAACCACCGGGACCGAACCACTGTCCAGAGAAAAGAGTGTTAGCTCAGGCGCCACTCTGTTTGTACCACTCTGCCCATTCTGGAGGCCAGGTCTCAGAGCCAGATCCCATGTCTTCTCACGGGGCAAAAGATTTTCACTACCTACTGAATTAGTATTTCGGCTGAATCGGTGCCTTCTAGCTTGCGGAGATTAGCCACTGCTGTTGAATTGTCAATTATCATATATACTGACCTGTTTTCCAGACCGGGGTGTAGCTGAATGATGGCCAGCTATACAACTCTTAGCTGTAGTCAGTTTATATGCTTGGTCCTTAAACTGGAGAGGGGCGGTCGGGCTCGGCAGCTTCTCTTCCACAGTTTCCATTTGAAGTAGAAACCCCACCCCTTGGATGAGGCACTTTTTGAATTGATAGAACGGAGATTGGGTTCATGTATGGGGACAGGAATTCTGGGTATTCACAGTTGCAGGTTCTCGATTGCTTTCGAGCGGATGACTATTTGTCTGTGATGACCTTTCCCTGAGTATCTGCTGATCGTATTGTTCTTTGGAATCTGCTGCAGTGAAGCTTGCCCAATTTGACTATCTTTTTTGGCTACCAGTATCGTCAGCAGAGAAGGTATGCGGACAAATTTCATGAAATGATGGGCAGTAATTTACATAATAGCTTTGGCAATTCTCTCCCATCTCTCTTCTGTGGGGTAGGCTCTAGCTAACTCCAAATCCCGCTTCTCTCCCAGAAAGGTCATTTGCTGCTTGGGCACAAGTTCTGATTTTGCCAAACTGACCACGAAACCTGCCCGAAGCGCCTGCCTTACTAAGAGGAGTGTGTGGAGCCTGCACTTAACGTCCTCTCTGTGGGCAAGGAGCCAGTCACTTAGCTACTGAAATACCAGCATACCCCGGAGCCTGACCCACGATTTCTACACCTTCATCACCTTTCCGAATACGTTCGCTGCTGTAGAAAGATCTAACAGAAGTGCGAAAACTCTTTTTCCGATCTGAAAGCACAGATATTTGCGGCTCTTTGATTATTTCTTTGATTATTTGGACAGTATCCACCTGAAAAGTGATCGTACAGAGAAATTAGTTTAGCTCTGACAAGTCTATGCAGCCCTAAGTTCTCTTGGGAGCCAGAAATAACCGACTAAAAAGCCCTGTTTGGAATTGGAAATTTCATCTATAACTCTTTTGCCTAGTAACTGTCGAACCATATCTTGCAGAGCCTGATTTTGCCAGGAACCTTGGCTGTAAAAGGTGACTATGTGTTTCGGAGCTTTCAGATGGACAGAAATCGTAAGACATCTGCCCACGTTGTTCTTTTTGAACTGAAGGGAATAGCGCTGCCGAAGCCATTTGATTACCCGACACGGTGTTCCCATTTCTACCATTTCTAATTCGTTTGTTCGCAACTGTACCATCGAGGTTATTTGACATGCTGCTATCTTTTCCGAGTGGCCACTGAAACACACTCTAGGAGTTTCAACAAGCTTTGGGTTAGCTCCTTCTTCAATGCCTTTAGCGTTAGGTCCTGCATTGGGGTAATCTGGAATCTGGTTTTATTTAACACTGTTCTTTTAGTAATTTGCTCTAACGGCTCGATTGATATACCGTTGTTAGCGGATCTATACGTTGGCGGTTTGGCCCCTAGTTGCTTGGATGGAGTCGCACCATGACTTTGTCCTCACCCAGTTCCATCCGCTGAAGCTCCCTCTGCCTTGCCGTCACTCCAGCACTATGGTCAAAGCCAGAAATGTCTCTTGCTCTGGCATTTATTCCGCGAGGTCAACCGAATAAGTGGTTCCTCGTAAGAGATGTCCGCTTTGACCCCTGCCAGACGTGTAATGTCTTTAATAATGTCTCTGAACGGAATGTCTGCCGGTAGAATTCGCGTTGTCTCTGACCCCGGCGGGGGCAGATTGACATCCTGTGACGGCAGGGTGAGGACCTGACAGAGCTGGGTCCCTCCCAAAATGCCCCTTTATAGGCGTAAAACTGCTTCTTTAACTGCCCCTTCTTGTTTGCCCCTACTCTACCCTCTCTCCATCCAGACCTAGCCAGGAGAAGTGTGGAGGAGCTCAGGAGGGTATACAGGAAAAGGGATAACGCCCGTGGGAAGCACCACTTGGGTACATCCACTCGGGTGTAGCCATAAGGGAATAACCACTCTTGTTAACCCTGCTACCGAAGTTGGCTCTTCCATTCTAGATCGGCAGCTTTACCCAGATAGATAGCGCCACTTGGTTCCTCGACAAGCACACAATCTAGGGGAGTGGCAATAACTCCATAAATCTGTCAGGAACGTATAAGCCAAATCGACGCTCTACGAGTTCGGCCTCAACAGCCATGGCAAGCCAATGGCGTTGGTGTTACGTGGAGCGGTGTGGAGCCAAGACAACGAGAAAACTTATCAACACCACCACCTATCTCCGTGCTTCTCCAACACCCAATCTGACACCAATGCCTCAACAAGTGGTCAGATTGAACAGATCCTAGCATCTAAAGGTAAGGATGGATCTGCTGACAGAGGAAGAAAAAAACAAGAAAATTTGCTTACTCATGTTCAACGTTATGATTTCTAGTGCTATTTGGTTTGGCATTCAAAACAATGCTACACTTCCGTTGTAGCATCGAACTCGTTACAAGCAAGTATAAAAGTAAACCCAAAATGAGCCCCTTTTATCCTGGAAACTTGGTGAAAAGATCTCCAAAGATTCTTTTAAAAATACGCCTTTACAGTTCCGCGCATGAAAAGGAACGTTGGTAATTTGTTGTCACTCAGTCAAAGACACTCGAGTATTTCCAGTTTTACCTTATGAAATGTTTTTACGTTTATTTACATTATACGTGTAGAAAACTTCAAATTACATTTGTACATCGATTGCCACAAATGAAGGGAAATTCCGACTAAAGATGGAGATAAGCGCACATTAGCTTTTGCGAAGTAAAAGTAAAATATGTTGTAATTTTTTTTTATAAATTTGGTGATTTGGGTGGGAAAGGGCCAATGTGAGAGATCGGGGTAACGGGCCGAGGAGGGGAATGTTTTCAAAGTGGCTATTTGTCATTCCTTGACGTTTAGCACTAATGCGTTTTTAATTCTATTAAATGTCAATTTCGTAAATTTTTTACCCAAGTTTGAAAATACACCGGAACCCCGGAAATCGGACCACCTACGGGACTGGTCAAAAGTGGTTCGATTTCCGGGGTGGTCCGATTTCCAGTGTTCGAGCTAATATGATGTGTAAGAGAGCATTTATGTTAATAGTGCAGTTATGTTAATGGTGTGCCCCTATGAAATGAAATAATAACGCCACTTTCTGTTCTAAAATCATCAAATTTATTCTTACATCCAACCTATTGATCACAAAATAATTCACGGACCAATCATATGTATACTTGGGTCCAAAAATTATCTGAAGACTAAAAAATCTGATCAGAAAAATTAATCGATTTTTTACATCAACTTTACAGCCAAATGTACATAATCTGGAGACTAAAAAAGTCTGACACAGAATAAATCTGTGTTTATGCATATTTCCAACCAAATCAACAAAATCTGAAGAGTAACGGAATAGTCTACTGACACTACGCTTTATTTAAGATTTTTTCACAACAAATTGGCCAATTTTGGTCTGCTTGGAGGTACACTTTGATTTCACAACGACACTTTGCAATTCCATCTCGATTTGTGGGGTTCCTTAATAATAGAAACCAATGCGTTTCATTCGGTTCTGACAAAAAGTTGTCCGATTTCCGGGGTGGTCCTATTTGCGGGGTGGTCCGATCCCGGGGTTCTGGCGTCTAAGTAAATTTGAGAAAGTTGAAAATTTATAAGTTTCTACAGGTATGATTGAAGCATTTTTAAAATTTATGTGTACACAAGTCTTTGATCTATATGTTATATCAATGATCAATTTTCGATATTTAGTCTAATAAAAGTTTGAATAAAATTTAAAGTCCTTATTCGTTTGTAGAATGTTACCATATTTATATAGACGTTAGAAATTTCTAAAACATTGATTTATAAGGATTTTTTTCATCTTTAAAGGTAAAGCACAAAAGTAAATTTGAGCTTTAACATGCATCTACCCTTGCAGCTGTAACTGAATCATTTTTACAGACGTATATCGTAGAAAATTTAGCTATTAAGTCTTGAGTAGTAAAACATTTTGCTTTCATGTCAAAATTAAATCTTCTTCTTTAGTTTTTGACGGTCGTTTTACAAAGTTGTTTGATAGCTGATCCAGGATGGCCAAACCTTTTTCGGCTGTTAACAATGTTCCTGGACATTTTTGTTGCTATTATGCACTATTTACAAATACACACAATGTACAACTGGCACACTGTCTCTATTTAAAGATAACATCTCTGTCAACTGCATTTGAAACCTCTACTTTAACTTTTTGCACCACAAACAGTGATGTAAAACTGCAATTCACCCTTTCAGTTGGTTAAAGACACATTACGCAAGAATACATATATATATAATATATATATGTATGTAATATATTATAAGCCAAAATCATCGAACTGTATTGTTTGTTTTGTAAACATTTCTTTAAAAAGAGTTATTCTAGTCCAATTCTAAGAAATGATATTGTTCAAATGTTGAAAAAGTGTTTGAGTAATTTTAAGACATTTTTTCTACTACCACTTGAATTAAACTGATCATGCTTTTTATGTTTTCGTGTCATTTTATGTTTGCTATCAGTTCGAAAAGGGCACCTAATAAAAACAAGTTTTGTTATAAGTAAATAATATTTTTATTCAGATTAAAAAATGATCTTTTCATTTTCTGGGCTGGCATTGCCACTTTCAAATACGGATATCTAACAATCAAACTGGATACACGCTTTTTACTTCGCCAAAGTTGTAGTTCGCTTTTCCCCGCCTTTATATACCGTATAAATTTTACAAATTAAAAACTTCTTACACTTTGACTAAGTCCAGCCAGTCAAGATATGGATATGAATCTCCTAAATCGTTTCCATCTTATTTGCTGATCAGTTCAGACGCACGTTCGAAAATTTTTATTCAAATAAAATGAAAACCTAAGAGCTCATTGGTTTCCAAGTACATTTCTGCCCTCCATAGCTCTCTGCGTTTTTGGTTTATCTGCATTTACAGCAGGAATTCTACCTTTTTCCCTTCTTTGCCCTTGCTGTGCTTTGACGGGATAGGGAAGAGACTACCTGTTTCAAGTTAAGGGCAAGGCAGGCATTGGAAGGTTCCCTTACGCTTCCTCCAGTGCTGGCAACGGTTAGTCCTTACCTTCAGACCCCACATCCATGAGAAACACCCATTATACCCTATTTCAGGTACATCTTACTCTGCTAAAGACTGATAGCAACCTAAGGACTAGACATCCGGCAGCCAAAACTTTTTTACGCTGCGACCCAATGTGTTGTAGGATACTAAAATTTCTGCTTTCTACAGTGACGTCAGAGAAAGAGGGTTCAGGAAGCAAGCTAGTCATCCTTAACCCGATCTTTTTATGATGCGACCCAATGTGTTTTCAGGCAGTGAAATTCAGGAAGAGCAACAGAGAATGAAAACATTGAATGAAACCAAATGCACAGCGGATTGTTCAAACGCTATCTCTTCTCACTCTAAATTGAGTGATGTGAAGTTCCTAATGACTGAAATAGTACGTAACTTCCCTTACAGTACCTAGGCTCCGAGCATTTAGCACCATCGACCTAACCGTGACAAAACAACGGCCATCGTTAAACCCGAATACAACAGACCAGTTAATATTTTGAACAAAACCAGTGACTTCACAAACCGAACATTCTAAAAGCGAATAGTGTGTTAGCGTCACAAAACAGATGTTCGGATAATAGCTGACCTGTGTATTGGACTCTGTCTTTCACATTTTCGTGTGGTGTTCCGTGTACATGGATCCGGAGAGCTCGTGTACACGAATACTGATTTTAGGACCAGCCTAGCTATTCCCAAGACATCATGGTCACCATTGCTTTGCCATCCGCTGTCATGCTAGCTCATAATAATGAGAAAAACATATCGTTGAGAAAAGTAAGAAACATAGACACACATTAGCTTCCACAATGCACATGAATAAAACATCCCATTCGTACACAGAAAATACTTTCTGAGCATATAATTATGTTTGTCTTTATTCCTGGTCATATATTTCAAAAGTTTTAGGTAATGCTTTTTTACCAATCATAAAGTGGCAACGATTTAGTGGTAGAAGCTGGAGCTCAGATCAGATCATATCGTGTCGATGCCTATCATTACAAGGGCATGAAACCACTGCACGATACACAAAATGATCATGCTGAGCACGTACCTGTGCGACGTTCCCTTACTGTGCCGTGTTGATTACTGATTAGACAAAGCTAGTGTATTGAATTATGGCAAAGAAAAAATAGTGAGTTTGGGAGTTCTTCGGAGGAGAAGGAGAAAGGGAATTATCAACTTTCTGATATTTTCGGGTACTAGCTCAGGTCTGTACTGGATATTATTCGTGCTTTCATATTTTCGTGTGGTGCACCGTGTAGCGAATCCTGTGCAGGTGTACTAATGTTAGGATCCGTTTTATCCTTAATGGCAGTGGGAAGTTTTTAGTTCTTGTAAGAGTAAACACTGTGTGAATTTACACGTAGTAGGTGTTGTGATAGTCTTGTAGACCGCAATCATTGGGTAAACTGCCCTCGTTAATTTGCGTTATCGGGTTTTTGTGATGTAACAGAGCCGCCTATCAAGTGGATGGACTAGTAGAGCAATTAAAAGAAAGTCACTGAGCAGTATATCGCATTTACGACTTTTTACATGGCAAAAGCTTCGAATTCTCCACTTGAGGTTTAACTTCCGATTTGTACCATTCACGCAATAGAAAAACGACTATTCTTTTTCTCTGGTACTTTGAAGACTCCTATTCCGCTATTCCCTCAAGAGCCAATCAGAAGTGGGGAAATGCAATGTATTACGTCACTGCTGTAATAGTGCATTCCCTTTCGTTGTGGGGTAGCAAGCATACACCATTCTGTATGCTCCTTGATTTTTTTCGTGGGAGTCAGAAGTATAATAGATTAGGGACTAATTTATCACACATTGTTCTGTAGAAGTGGAATGTATGACACTTGTGGCTTCGTTCTGGTAGCGGCGAGCTCACATGTAGCATTAATATCACGATAGATCCTACAAGTGTGCCTCTCTTCTCCACAAGAAGTCACAGCTCGGAGAAATTTCAAATGAATTAATTGCACGTATTATTCAGAAGTCACTTAGGGTCATTTCAGTCCACAGTTGTTGTTTCTGATTATACGCTTTTCTCAGAGCTACTGTACCAGCCATGCCTTGGCATTTTTCTTACACTTGCGCATTCAGTAGGACGACTGTAGTGCGGTCGAACGCAAGTCACGTTATTGCATTGTGTCCGGGTGATTAGAGAAGTGCCTGGTGTTTCTGGGACGTGGGGCACGGTTTTTGCCACATGCACCTTATCAGATCGTTTGCAAGCCGTCATGGCATCCCAACGATTTTCGGGCCGTAGTTCCAATGACCCATAGCTCGATGACGGACATTGTTGCGGTTCGGTTCGTCCCTGCCTGACATGGTCCATACCGTTGGTCCTGTTTAACATCTCTAATCGCCAAGAGTGCCTTAAATTGTTTAGAAACAATGTCAGGTACACCAAATACACTCTGACAGATCTTCGGATCTGACGCACTCCTTGGTCATTCCTAACCAGCACTTGGTGTGCGATAGTTGTAAAAGGGCTAGTGGGTTGCCTGTTTATGAAGGTACCCTAACATTTCTCGAGTGTTGTCACCTGTCTATCGAATGTTGGAAGGCCATGTATTGGATACGTGCGAAGAACGGACTTGAATGTGACAGGAGAAGGACTCTAGCTGCGATCCCTCTCAGTACCAAGGACTTGGAGAAGACAAAGAAGAAGCTCATCCTGGACCAGGTGCCATCAACGGTCCATGCGGACACGTGGGCAAAATCTGAGTCCCTAAGGACACAGATAAAAAAGCCTATCTAGATCTGAATAGAGCGACAGTTGCAGGAATTCAAATGAACAAGGATAGTCGCAGGAATTCAAGTGAACGGTATAGCGCCAGGTAACAAGGGTGACTCCCAAGAAGAGCCAACCATCGGATAATCTTCAGGCCAGTATCGTGCATTCACCTTGACGAAAAAGAGAGGCTCTCTCACTCTCAGGACTCGCATCTGCGCTCTATTTCTACGAAAGAAAGAAGAAAGAAAGAACGGAAGAAAGAAAGAAAGAAAGGAAGACAGAATGTTACGCCCTCATCATTCAAGATGACAAAAAACTGGTGGATAGGAGGAAGCCTCAGAACGCAAGGGGACCGAAGGGGGGGGGGGTCGTAATGAAGAAACAGAGAAATTGCCTGCCTGATACATTCAGCTAGCTCTGCGAGCAGTGGACTCTTTACGTTCACCAGACTGGGCACCGCCTGTGGTAGGATGCAGTGGCAGCAGGCCGGCGGTCCATTCGTACTCCGGCCCTCCGGACCTCAATTCATCCGGCCAAGACAGCACACCCTCTTTAACCTTGAATTCTTTGGGTCAGGAGCACGTACCTAGCATGATCCAGGACAGCCCGCCTTATAAGGTGACATACGGAACTTTTCCACAAGATAGGATTGACAGCCCCCGTCATAATGGCATAACAGGTTACACTTCCACTAAAGGACTCAGTTGACGCTTTGGCTACAGGTAAAGGTTTCACCAAAGCTGTGCTGGTACGATCAAACGAATTTAAGCGCACGAATACGGGTGAGGGGCGGACGGTGTCACACTTCCACCAATCAAAGCAATGCGACGTCCGACCGGCCCCCGATCGCTCCTCGGAGGACTGTATCCCGTTAGAACCACTGAAGCAGCCAATTAAACAGGCCGTGAGGATGTCGTCTGTGAAGAGTGACTCAGATATTCCATTAGTGGAGAAGGACGCGAAGGCAATTGAAGCATCTTCTCGACACGTCTTGAACATTATATCCCTTCAGGACCATACGCTTAAGGCGGCTCTGTGACCCATGCCCGCGAAGCCTATGGAATGCCTGGTCCTGGCAATACATGAGGTCGCCAAGAAATGCTTTCCTGCAGCATTGTTGGTCCGGCGTGAAGGACCTACGCGAACTGCGCCATCCTCCTATCCATCGCACGTTGGCATAATTTGAGTTCCCCACTTCAAAGTCACATTTCCACCCGTCTACTCTGCAAAAGAAAGGAATCAGACTTGTGTAAATGGGAATAGAGACTGAGGCTTGGTACTGTATAACCTCATTGGCCCTAACTAGGTCAATTCAACAAACTGGACCTCAAGTGTAAAATCTAACTTTCGGCCCGAGGATGAATTTTTTTGAGAAGGGGGGGGGGGGGGGGCTACTCACATTCTGGTTATCATGTGCGTCAATGACTATTTAAAACGACCCATTAAACGCGGAGTGCTAAGCTAGAAATAATGCCCTTTTTTCATCAAACGCGAAGTGCAATTTTGAAAGAAACCACGCCCACGAGGAGTACTGACTGAAAATTGCCCCCTTTTTTTCCAAAAATGGGCACTGTGCGGACCTAGTTTAGTAGTTGAAAAGTGGGGGTTTGAAAACAGGAAGTGACGTCATAATGACGTCACGTGGTGTTTTCAAAGCCCCATGGGGTTTCGAAAACAGTGACGTCATATTGACGTCATATGGTTACCATATGGTAATCATATGGTAATCATATGGTAATCACATGGTTTCCATATGGTAATCATATGGACGTCATAATGACGTCAGAAGATGTTTTGATAGCCCCATGGGGCTTTTAAAACAGTGACGTGATTTTGACGTGATCTAGACGTGTTATGGAGGTCATATGGAGGTTATATGGAGATGATATGGAGGTGATATGGAGGTGATATGGAGGTGATATGGAAGTCATATGAACGTCATAATGACGTAATAGGGATAGTGGGCGGCGATTCAAACGGGCGACCATTCAAACGACCATTCAAACGGGCGGCCATTCAAACGACCATTCAAACGGGCAACCATTCAATCGACCATTCAAACGGGCAGACGAACAGACGGACAGTCGAACAGTCAGACAAACGGGTAGAGAGCTCTCCAACTGTTGTTTTTTTTTAAGCCAAGGGACTCATAGAGACATGGTTAGAGCTGGCCTGCTGTGTATTTTGACCCATCAATGACGTCACACAGATCGACTCAAGCTTGCAACCAACTGATGGACAGGCCCCCCGGGGCCAGCCGTACAGTAGGTCGACAGGCCCCCCGGGGCCAGCCAAACACCAGGTTGACAGGCCCCCCGGGGCCAACCAAACATAGGTTGGCAGGCCCCCCGGGGCCAGCCAAACACAGGTTGACAGGCCCCCCGGGGCCTGCCATCACCAGGTTGGCAAGCCCCCCGGGGCCTGCCAAACACCAGGTTGGTAGGCACCCCCCCGGCTCACTGGCCCATGAGCCCCCCCGGCCCACCAATCTTCAAGCATACACTGTATCTATATGGGTGAGCTAGTCGACAGACCCCCCCCCGGCTCATGGCTCCACCCCCCCCCCCCCGCCCATGGTGGTTTTAGCCGCTGGCTCACGGCTCACCGTAGGCCACTCTATGTATACAAGCAATGGCCACTCTTTTTTTAGCTTTCTCTCTCGAAACACACAGCAGACCAGACTGGTAACGGGTCAGTCGGACAAACGGACACCCGGACAAACGGACTACCCGGACAAACGGACACTCGGACAAACGGACAGTCTTTTTTTTTTGTTTTTTTTTTTACCTCTCTCTCCATCACACCACGGTAGATGTGGGCAAACAAACATTTTTTTTTCGGCTTTCTCACTCTCTAAACACACACACCTTCACTAATGGATTGCCGTAGCAGCAATTAAAAATGAGCACTCTTTTTCCTTAAGGAAGAGAGGTCTCCATGCATTGTGGCCATATACAAGCAACAATCCTTTCTTTAAAGCTTTCTCACTCTTCTAACACCTATGGCAACCAAACCAACGGACACCCAGACACACGGACACCCAGACACGGACATCCAGACACACGGACACCCATACATGAGTTTTTTTTTAATAATCCACGTAGATCTCTTCGAAGAGATCTACATCCTTCTGGCTTAGGAAGTACTTCTTCCTTCTTTCCTCAGAAAAGAATTCCGCCTTGTATTGCATGGTTATTCTTTTTTTTATGTTGCTTGTTCAGCAATCAAAAGCAGACTGACTGCATACAGTGCGAGGCTGCTATTATATAGGACCCCCCCTGGCCAGTCGACCTGAAGCGAGGACCCCCCCAGGGATAGAAGCAAACTGCTTGCATAAAGTAAGGACCCCCCCCCCCCCCCCCGGCCAGTCGACCTGAAGCAAGGACCCCCCCGGCTCACTGGCCCATGAGCCCCCCCCCCCCCGACTCACCGACTTTTTAGCCGCTGGCTCACCGTCAGTAGTATAAAAAGGTCGATTCGACACCCCTATGGCCATTGCATTGCCAAACCATCATGGAGACGTCTCGAAAAGCAGCAACGGCTAGCAACATGGAAATTGATAGCCTGTTTAGCAATGAAACAATGGCTTTTACAGATGCAGTTTTAACTGCAGAGGAGACTGCTACCTTCCTAAGTACACTAGCAGAAGCTGAAAAAGCCTTGGAGGAAGCATTAGGGGCTCCGTCGGACGTGTCAACCGTACAGCAAACTAGGTCTGAAGAAGTACAGCAAGCAATGCCCGATCCTGAGGGATCTGACTACCCGTTCTGGGTTGCCAATGCGCTTGTAAATGGTAGCGCCAAGCCACTTAGTACAAAGTTACAGGCTCATCTAGAGCATCTTGAGGAGGAAGAAGTGGTCATGTCAAGCGATGACGACGGTGACGACGACGATGACGACAACGACGGTGATGACGACAATGACGACAATGACGACAGCGACGACGATAAAAAGCAGCTCAAATCTAAATTCGAATTGAGCAAAACTATTCCTGTTACTGAGGAAGACGTCACGCTGTTGAAACGAAACTTTCAAGCAGTGATTCCTCTGATCGATTGTAACATTTTATGGTGCTTATGTGAAGAAGGCTTTTTCGATCAGCACACATACATGTACCTAACGGAAGAAGTGAACACTGTCATTCAGCTTATCTACATGCTAGAAGGAAACATAGAGCATCTTCCCGCGTCAGAGCCACAGTTCTCCGAAGCCATGACCCGACGTTTCGTTCAACTTATTAGAAGTCTCCATGAGGAACTTTTTAAGACTTTATGTCTACCGGAGCCAAAGGGTGTTGATGAGGATCGCGATTCCAAATGTGCAAAGGTCATGCTACATGGCTTCAAGTACCTTGAAGAACGTATTAAGGTGTATGATATGATGGCTTACCTCTATGAAAAAGGACATTTCACCATGCCAATGCTCTTTCAATGGATAATTGGGAGTCGCAAACGAGGAGACTTTTTAGTGATTGTCATGAGACAATCTTTGACAGACGGTTTACCAACAGCCTTTCTGGATGGTTTCAACGAGATCACTCCGCGATTTTGCAAACATCTCATGAAAACATACATGTAATGTCCATATAAAAGGAGTGAGGTGTCAAGTGCAGTCATCATTCGACGCGCAGCCATGGAGAAGACAAGCAGCTTTAAAATTAGTGCAAACTTAACCATTACTGTGGAGCATGGACAATTTGGATTATTTATTCGAATCAAACGTGGAGAGAGATGGCTTGCTTTATCACCATCCTTGTGGAAGATTATGTGCCTGAACTTAGCAAGATTACGCGACATTGGCTTCAAACTGTACTTAACGCAAACGAAGTGGCTTGAAGTCATTTCATACTTGGATATGCGCTATGTGAGTTTTGTGCAAGCATCACTGTTTGAAGGGAAAGAATACAAGTTTTACATCAACATGAATGATGGTGAATGGGAGACATTGCTTCAGGAGATGGATAGCATTAATTCAACCTTATCGCCATGTACGGAATGTCATGGTAAGAAAACTCCTATCAAGCTGCAAAAGGACAAACGGATGAAAGTGTGAAAGTTATCTAAGAAAAGACTGGCTGAAGTTCAATTGGAGACTATGGATGTGCAAAATCAACTTGGACTTACCTGTGAATATTGTGGTGCTTACGGATATGCTGAGGATTATGATTGTCACTGCCACAAGTACAATTGCAAGTTGTGTGAACCAGACAACTTCTGCAACAAGTGCGGCTCACTAACTGTTTCTGCGGAGTAAGACTGAGAGTCATTTGCTTACCAGCCGTCATAGTGTGCAGACGTGTTATATGGACATGTGAAAGATGGATGTAGAAACGTGTTTCAAGGACAAGTATGTGGACTACATGATAAGTGAACTGGCACGTTTTGGATCTGTTCAACAACAACTGCAGCACTTTGACATTTATTGGGAACTTGCTCATTCCACGTTGAACGTACCAAACTTACGCGAGGATTTCATCAAAGAGTGTATGTTTTCAAACATTGATGGAGCTGAGGAGTTTGATGTGGAAGCAGCATATCACTTCGCTCGATTTGATCCAAGACTGTTTGATGAAGTGAGAGAGTGGTTAATCTACATTGCAGTATAATGGCGGACATTACATTGAGACAATATATTGTGCAAAAAACATATTGTGAAGAAATGTTATTAGCTGTAAAAAAGTTTGCATGTTTAATATGTCCTGCTTGTCAAAATGAAGAGTGTTCAGAACATATGTGTCATTCTACATGTGTCTATACATATTGGAATGAAGCTAAATATTACATTCATTTAGATAAAGTGTTAGATAATGCAAATCAACGTTGTGAAAAATATGGTGTAGATGCTATCACATTTGATGAATTGAGTAGTTGGTTAATATACATTGAAGATCAATGGACTCCAATTATTCAGACCATTGTATCAATACTTGATTTGTAAGATATGTTGATAAAATGCAAGATATGTTGATAAAATGCAAGATATGTTGATAAAATGCAAGATGTGTTGATAAAATAAAATGCAAGATATGTTAACAAGTGTTGATCATTTAGTGTTAACATGTCGACGTGGAAAGACTACTTAACCAATATTTACTTTAAACCTGGTCAACCCGGGGTATTTGCTGGTCCTTACAAACTTTATCACATATTAAAAAAACATGATCAACCAGTCACTCATTCACAAGTGAAGAAATGGTTACAGGATCAAGATGCCTTCAGTTTACTACAACCTGTAAATACAGGTTTAAAAGGCAACGTGTCATTACACGTGGAATTGATGACATGTGGGATATTGATTTAGCTGACATAGGAAACATAGCTTCCTATAATGATGACACCCACTTTTTATTAGTTGTCATTGATGTGTTTTCCAAATATTTATGGGTGCAACCATTACCTAATAAATCACATACCAGCGTCATAGAAGCCTTTCAAAAGATTTTTCATGAAACACAACGAAGACCACGAACTCTAAGGTCAGATAAAGGAACTGAATTCAAAAACAGATGGGAAAAAGCATTTTTGAAGAAGGAGGGAATACATGCCTATACGACAAAGAATGAAACCAAAGCCAACTTTGCTGAGAGAGTCATTCGTACTCTAAAGGGAATGATGTATCGATATTTCCTTCATAATCAAACGTATCGATATATGGACATCCTTCCAGACTTAGTGTATAATTACAACCACAGACCTCATGGCTCCCTCCCTAATAAGTATGCTCCTGCAGATATTCGTAAAGACATAGAATCGAAAGTGTGGAAGTATATGTATGTAGACAAATTGAAATTAAAACCAAAGAAGAAAAAACCCTATAAATTTAAAATTGGTGATCAGGTTCGCATTTCTCACATGAAATATGTATTTCAACGGGATTATCATATTAAGTTGACGCAAGAAGTGTTCATTATCACACATCGTTGTAAGAAGCAAGGAATACACTTGTATCGTGTGAAAGACTTTTTAGATGAAGATATTGATGGAAATTTTTATGAAGAAGAACTGCAGAAAGTGACAAAAGATATTGAATCAGTCTACAGAATTGAAAAGGTCTTGAAAACACGAAAAAGACGAGGTGTTAAAGAATTATTTGTGAAGTGGTTAGGTTTGCCAAAGAAGTTTAACAGTTGGGTGAAAGAAACAGATATTCGAAAATGAAGCATTCATTCACGTGTTTGGTCTCTGGACCTACAGGCAGTGGTAAAACTTCTCTAGTTAGAGAAATTCTAGAACAAAAGTTAATTAAACCCTCTCCAAAAACCATTTTATGGCTCTATGCAGCAGATCAGCCTTTGTATAAGGGAATGAAAGGTGTGGAATTTTCCCAAGGCATTCCAGATAACATTGAAGAGCGTTTTAACCCGAAAAAACCAAACTTGCTCATCATTGATGACTTAATGACCAAATGTCATAGTGATGAGCGCATGACACGTCTCTTTAGTGTTGGCAGCAGTCATCAAAATCTAAGCATTATTTTTATTGTGCATAATTTGTTTCATCATGGTAGAGAAATGCGAAATATTAGTTTGAATACACATTACATCATTCTGTTTAAAAATCCTAGAGACAGTCAACAAATAAGTACATTAGCGCGACAAATGTATCCTGGAAAATCTCAATTTCACATAGAAGCCTATCAAGATGCTATCAGCAAACCTCATGGCTATTTATTCATTGATTTGAAGCCGAAGACAAATGATCAACTACGTATTCGTACAGGCATTTTACCAAAAGATACACATTACGTATATGTTGATAAGGTGGTGTATGAACAAGAACCAAGTCACTTAACCATTCGCAGCCAAGATGTCTAAACGTATTCAAGCGAATCAACCTTTCCTTCACTTGCTCGCACGCAGCGGGTCTAAACGACGTAAATTCTTACTACAACAAGCTACTAAGGAGGAATTAACTAGCTTGTTTGAAATTTGTTTGAATATATTGCGAGTACATTTACCCTTAAGCTCAAAAAGGTATAAGTTATTCAAGCGTGAACGTCATACCCTACGTACACTAGCAAATAAGAAGATATCACTTCGAAGAAAAAAGAAGTTGGTTAATCAGAAAGGAGGATTTATTGGAGCTATTGCTAAATTTGCATTACCCTTGTTAGCTCAGTTGCTGTTACAATGAAACATACTTTGAAAATGGTTCTCATTCCTGAATATGAATATAAAATGTTGTTAGAAAAGAAGGAAAAAGATGTTGAAATCAAAACGAAAGTGAATAAACTTTTACGTGGGAAACGAACTCGCGAAAAAGCAATAGAAATCTCAAGTGCTTGGACGTCATTTACGAACAATTCAGTCACAACAACAACGACAAAAGTCTGTTACAGCATCTAATGCAGAAAAATCAGAAAAGTCCCAACAGTTTCTAACCCATTTTCAACCTATTTATCATGTAAAACTAACACAACTTCTGGCAGAACTTATGAAATATGGTACGAGCTGGACAGATAAAAATGAACTTGTTTTAAAAACAGGTACTGTCATTACAAATTCTAATATTATTGATTTGTTGAAAGAAGCATTGGTTGCTACAAAAAGAAAAGAACAACGAGAACCACCACGTGGTTGGAAGCAGTTTATTGAGGAAATTGTAGACGCTAATATTCCAAAAACTGTTTTTGGCAAAAAGACAACTCGTGAAGATATTACAAAAGAGCAACAACAACGTCAACAAAGATTGTTTCCAGAAGGATGGGAAACTTTTTAACATGGATTAAAGAGTTATGGTGTTGTTGTTGTAAAGAAAATGGAAATAAAAATACTATTCCTGTAAAAATTAGGTGTGTTAGTGCTTGTTGTCAGGGAGAAGTAGTAGATACCAATTTAGATCATGTAGATAGCAATTTAGACAATAATGTAGACAGCAATGTAGAAAGTGAGGATGAAGAGTGTCAAACATGAAGTAATGTATATACACATCTAGTCTATCTACATCACATAAACGATTTAGCTGTCATGGAGTCAACAAGTTTTTACATTACTTTACCCAGCAATGCTAGTATGAACTATTATCCCAACAACAAGACTTCGAATTATCAAATTCGTATGCCTCGAACCATCTATCTGAACGGAAAATATGAAGTGGCTTTAGCTGAAATTCAATATCCACATACATGGACAACCATGAGACATGGAATGGACTATTCTATTCAGTATCGACAACAACCACTGAATGATGTTGTTCTTGACACAATCAATATTCCTTATGGTTACTACAGATCCACACAAGAGATATGTCATGCAGTCAATGAAGAAGCGACTAATTCTATGAAAGATGACCTTAAAGAAGCTATTCAGATAAAGTATGATAAAAATTAGACGACGCGTTTTTCTATTTCTAAATTATGGCTTTGAAGTGTCATTCTCCACTGGATTAGCTGAGATTTTAGGATTTATCCCAGATCAATGGTATACTGAAACGTGTACAGCTGAACATAAAGCCGATGTGAAACAGGGATTTTATACACTTTATGTGTACTGTAGTATTTGTGAGCCACAAGTTGTTGGTGATTATTATGTTCCTTTGCTACGTTCTGTTGGAATACAAGAACATGATGGAGACATTATCATGAAAACTTATGGAGAACCTCATTATGTTCCTGTAAACACATCCAAATTTGACGTGATAGAAATGAATATTAAGGACGACACAGGCCATAATGTTCCATTTCAAACTGGAAAGGTGATCTGTAAACTTCATTTTCGACCAAAAGCATTATGAAAGCATACACACACAATCCATCTATATATCGCAACCATTTTCTTCGTCAAGTGGGTGGAGAATTACCAGGATTTAAAGGAGCGCGAATACAATATGGAGATGGTATTGGTTCAATACTGGGATCATTGGCTCGAAAAGCTATTCCACTGCTTAAGACAGGGGCTAAAATCGTTGCACCACATCTTAAAAGGGCTGCAAAAGATATCACGAAAGATGTTACAGGTCGAGTAGCACAACGTATGTTTGGTGGTGGGTTACGAGGACAAAAGAGACCGAAACGAGCAAAACGTGTCAGAAGGCGAAAGGCAGCTAAACGGATAACATAAAAAAAACATAAGAAAGATATTTTTTAATCATGTCTTTAATTCATAATCATTCTTGTGAATGTAGCCTTTCTCCATTAGAATGGTTTCACATACCACCAACACAAACTGCTGTAGAAAAAAGTTATAATGTGGACTATCAACCAATGACTACCATTAGAGAGGGTGCTCCAATAGAATTCTACATTCCTGCGAGTACAGAAAAATATCTAGATTTAAAGAACAGTAAACTCCATATTGTATGTCGCATTGTCAAGGCTGATGGAACACTGTGTGGTGTAGATGATAACGTTTCATGTATCAATGATTTGTTTAATGGGTTATGGTCCAATGTTGAATTATTTCTAAATGATCGTTTGATATCACATAGTAACAATACCCATGGTTATACCAGCATCATATCTCATCTCATTCATGACTCGGAAGAAAGTCTCCATTCTGAGCGCTCTATGCGTCTCATCTTTAAAGATACTGCCGGGTCAATGAATACTCATGAGGTGAAAAGACCTAATCATGAAAGATATGTATCAGGTTTTCATGTAAATATTGAAGGTGGTGATATTGCTGAAACAGGAAATAATGGTTTACATAATCGCTATTCGTATACACGTCTAAGCCGTGAGTTTATGCTTACAGGTGGCTTAAGGGTAGATTTGTTTGAGCAGGATCGTTATCTTCCCAATGGTGTTAGTATGAAATTACGTTTACATAGACAAAAAGATGGATATGTATTAATGGCTGCAAATAATGGTTTTAAAGTAGAAGTGAGAGAAGCGTTTTTAACCATTCACAAAGTGAGGGTTAGTCCAGGTATTCAGTTGGGACATGCAGATGCATTGATGAAAAGTCCTGCTAAGTTTATTATTAATAGAAAAGAATGTAAAGTTTTAGCTATTCCAACTGGATTTCAATCTTTTGTAAAAGATAGCATCTTTTTAGGCCAATTACCAAAACGTATTGTCATTGGAATGGTTCATAATGAATCCTTTGCTGGAACAGTATTGAGAAATCCATACAATTTTGAACATTTTAATCTTAACTTTATGCAGCTTTACTCTGATGGTGAACCAGTCCTATCCAAACCTCTCAAGCTTGATATAAATGAAGGCAAATATCTTGATGCTTTTGAAAATCTTTACAAATCTTTTGATAGATTAGATGGTGAGAAAAGTTCCATTATAAAACGGGAAGATTGGCCTAGAGGTTATTCTTTGTTTTCTTTTGACTTAACACCTGATTATGATGGTGCTGATCATTATGCCCTTATCAAACATGGGAATTGGAGACTAGAAATGAATTTTGCTGGTGCCTTGCAAAATACAGTCAATGTTATAGTGTATGCTGAATTTGATAACATTGTTGAAATAAGTGCAAATCGTAGCATTCAATTCGACTACCAGTCATGAACACGAAGCAGATAGAAGCCATCCTATCCCATGATGCCACGACAAAAGACTTGTTTCAAGGTGTGTTTGCCATGGACCAGTTACCATCTTTACAACGCGGTGCCTATGTCAGCAACACAGACGAACATGATGAGCCAGGAGAGCATTGGGTGGCAGTATATTATGACGAAGACCCTGCAGAATATTTTGACTCTTATGGACTTTTACCTATAGACAGTCGTTTGAATAAGTTTTTAAAGTTTAATTTCATTTATAATTCAGTTCCATTACAAACACAGATATCCTCTACATGTGGATTTTATTGTATATATTATATAATTCAAAGAGCTCGAGGACATAGTCCTTTTGAAATCATTGATGTATTAAGAAGAAGTGATGGTGATTTTGTTGTAAAGGATTTTGTATATAGACAGTATAAACCATTATTTTATTGATGTTGTATTAGTTAAGTTGTTGGTAATTGTTAATTGAATTATGAATATTGTAAATAAACAAGACAGAGCGTACCATTCCACTGTGTTGAGGGTGATGTAGTCGTAGCATTCTGTAAGCTCGTCATATTGGCGAAATCGTACAAACACGTCTAGACAGTTCTCGGTCACACGCACTTCTAAATCCTCTGAGAGTATTAGGAGAAAGTCGGGTATCCTCAACTTCTCTAGATGGTCTTTCAACACAGATTGATTGTCAGGTGATAAAACGATATACTTTCCAAAATGTTTTAGCACAATGTCATCACATAAGTTTCTCATATATGAGAATCCATGTGTAATGGGTTCATATTCCGATGAAAAGTCTTCCATCTCGTTCAACAGTCAGATCAACTATGAGCTGTCTCCTTGTCTGCAAAGACGTTTTTATGCTCGCAAGATGGTGAAGAGTGGATCTTGTATCACTTCTAGGAATCGTAAGACTGCATGCCAGTTCTTCATGTCAAAGCTGATCAAACCTGTATATGGAGTATCTGGCACAACTCCCTTATAATCCTCTGGATAATCCTGTAAAAGATTTGTCCAGAATGTCACCTGCATGTCAGAATCATGCTCAGTCACAAACACTTCAACTTTATTTTCAAGTCTACGCTCAAACAAGGTTCAAGCGGTATGTTTTTAAAGTCTTTCCACACTTCAGGTTTAAACCGATAACCAGAATCTCTCCGAGCTATTATCACTTCATTCCTGCCATTTACAGTAAGGTAAGCACCACTTTTAAAAATGAGTGCATTCATGATGAGAATACCTTGTTATGAGCCGTTTTCTTGTCTTCGAAGCCTTTTATCCACTTCTTTCACTTGCTTCTTCAACATTTTCCATTCAGGTATTGTCAGCAAGATACCCTTTTTCGTAGGACGGTTTCTTCCAGACCCCTCATCTCTGAGGTACTTGCGAATGTTTACCACTCCTTCATTGCTTTGTTTCATAATCTTGATATACTTTCCATTTCCTAGAGAAAGCATTCCATCCCACGACTGTGGTGTTGGTGTCGTCTCCACTTTTAATTTCTTGATGGTAGTGGTAGGATTTTTCACTTTTAAGTCTTTAACTGTATCTGCAAGAGTATCCATATCAGTTGTAGATCTCTTACGACTTTCACGTTCCATGTTAACGCTTCAATGTTCTCACCTCAAATAACTCTTACGTTGGAGGACCTCTCCTCTTTTACACCACAGCCTTGTAATGTCCATGCGCTAAAGTGGAATAGGCATCATCCAATACATATCGCTTGTCGTCATATGGGGAGAGGGCAACCTTTTTCAATTTCTCTGAGAAAATCTGGTGACTATGACTTCGAATAATGTGTCCTGTAGCCATTGTTTGAGTTTTCTTGAACAAACTGTCTCTATACTGCGCATGTTTAATGCGTCTTTGACAAGCTCGAGTGATGCCTTTAGCAGTATGTTTTTCTTTCCCACCACACAATAAACTGTACATTTTCGGTCTGAGTCCAACAAACTCTTCAATAGGGATGCCTGCCGTCTCATCTTTCATTTTCCCAAGCACTTTTTTGTTCACGTTGGAATGTAGGAAGTGATCTGGCGGATAGTCACTTGTGTCAAACAGGTCAGCATTTTGCTGCATATCCTTGTAGATATCTTCCGTTTCTATGTCGTAACATAGACTGTCGGTGTCGCTGAACAACAACTTGGCATTGGGATACTTGACCATGATGTAGTTGTAATGAAAGTTGAACATAAGCTGAGGTCGAGAATGGTGAAACCAACTTGAATGGGTTTATCCAGAAGCAAATCCACTTTGCGCAAATGTACAGCAGTCAAATCTTCATTGAAAATTTTGAATTTGTGGAAAGAAGGTTTAGCCACAAGTTTCTTGAACCGCTTTTCCTTGTGAACAAGTTCAACATTGATTCGCTTTCTCACATTTTCCATGGTTTTGCCAAACACTGAGTTGTTCATCAGTTTGAAGAAGTCTTTCTCAAATGGGTTCTTAGCCAATTTTCTCTTTTCCGTGTTCAAGGTAATGAATTTTGCCAACCATTTGCTCTGTTCAAACATGATGGCGCGATGTACTTTGGTGACTTTCAACCCGAATGAGACGTACTGTTGTAAATTCCTGTAATGAAGTACATATTTCTTCTTGTCAGACAAGTTAGGAATGAGCTTTTCACTAGGTTTGTCTTTCATGTTCAGATCTTTCCGCAGCTTCTGACTGTACTCTGACAATTCTTCAACTTTGACACATTTCCGTTCTGGAGCCACTGGGTAGTGATTATGATGATCATGGATTGAATGTGGGTATTCTGAATCCACTTCCAAAATGAATCCAATGTCATCATCTTCTGCTACATCCATGAAGTTGACGGATTCTGGCTCACTCACCCACATAAATCCTCTTTGTGGCATGCTTTGTGACATGGCCCAGCCATAAAAGTTGTTTGCGTCGAGGTACATCAGATAGTTGTTTGGTATCTCAGAATTGTAATCTGCTACGTAGGGATTATTTGCTTTCGCATACTTGTGTGTGATCACAGATATTCCTCCACGTATCCCTTGCTCAACCATTTGGTACATGTCAATGTCATTGATCAATTCCAACTTCACCTTTGTCACTTTTAACATTGCATCCCACGACAGTCCTGGTGCTGTATAGTAGTGAGCAGGATCCAATTCATACGTGTTGAGGCACACTTGACGAAAATTTTCAAACACGTCAGCTAGTAATAGCACATCTGATTTCAGGTACAGGTCGTGGTATTCACCAAATGTGGTACAGTTGAATGTATCCCACACCTTCTGCGCATGCACCTAATCCTCATCGCTAATGTCCTCTTCGCTAAGCTGACTATAAAACTTGCCCTTTGATGGTAGCTGTGTTTCAGCAAACTTGGATGGTTCGTCCACGTAATCGTAGGGGTACACTCCCTTTCTCAGCAACAAATCTTGTTGGTCACTATCGTGAATGTGAGAGGTCATGTTGTAGAAGTTATCTTTCCCTTCTGCTGCAAGGTTGGATACCAACTTCTGTAGAGAGGTACTCATGAACTGAAAGCTGTCTGTAAATTTCAGATTGCTCATGGTGAATGCAATATATTTCTCAATGGTGTTGGGAATGACTGTAATCGTTTCACCTTTGAATTTTCCAATTTCCTCCATGACCAGGTGACTGTCATAGCCTCGCAAATTGTGGAAAAATACGGGAATGATAAAAGAATCTTTATCCCCTTGATTATCCTTTCTAAGTCGGAATTGTAAGTTGCATTCACTATGTGCAGCTCCACGATATTTGCCATTGATGTGGTCATGATCTCTCACACGATCTGCTCCTAGAGGTTCATGACAAATGTAGCAATCAACAGCGTTCTTGAAATTCTCTTTGTCTTCACGAGTCATCACCATTTCCTTTGGCCGCTCTAAACCACGTACAATACGATCACGTTCATTCACCATATGGTCTAAAAAGACTTTCACAGCATTGTCTCCTCGATACACGACTGGTGCACGTGTGTTGTACTGGCTCACAACCACATAGGCAAAGCTGTTTGGACGATGATGTTGATGCTTGTCTCCTTCTTCATGCTTTTGCGTGAAACACTCAAAGTCAGCATAAATCACAAAAGGTGTTCGCTGTTGTTTCGCTACATTCTTGAACTTGATGAAGGGTTCCTTGGGAAATGATAAACGTTGTGCTCCATTCTTGTCACATACTTCACGATGTTTATCTAAAAGATCTTGTCGTACAAATCCGTGAAGACAGTTGAAACAATAAAAATATGCACACTTATGCTTTGATCGATAACACATAAGTCTGCTAAAATTCTTGATGAGGCAGTAATGCCTTGTCTTGTCATTGCTAATCAGAAGTAAGTTGATTTCTCTCACACTGACGTTTCGACTAAGTTGTATTGGAACAACTACATCTTGTTCATATCCAAACACGTTGATGGCTACATCATTCTCCTTTTCAAACTTTGGAATGTCAGTAATTGGTGTCGGAAATGTCATACCCTCTAACTTTAATTCCTTCTCAAATAGTTTGTAATGATTCACGCGATTTGGATTGCCGTCAAGAGGGTGAAGGTAAGCTAATACTGACCATAAGAAACACTTGTTATCATCATTCTTAATGTTTATCACACCCATTGTTTTCTTCACTTTCTTCGGTAGTGGAATAAAACTACTCGCTTCTAGAGGCATCAACGTAGCTGTGTGTACTTCAATGTACAGTATGTTATCCAATACCCAGCCAGAGCCTTGTCGCTCATGTTCGTCAAACTTGGTAAATAATTCTTTATAGGCTTCTGGCAGGTCCTGCTCAATATCTCCTGGATTGTATGCTGCATATGTTGGACTGCTGATAAAGGCATTATCCACTTGTTCTACCATAACACCTTCAGCATTTGCTGTCAGTTTCTTGAAATGTGCATGCACGACAATGTACCATTTCATTCCATGGTTTAAGGTCTCCAATAAATGTGTCTTGATACGGTTCTCTTGCTGTCGCATTTCAAGCAGTAAATCTGATCCATTCTCAGATTCAAACCGTTTTTTCTGCGCGTTTTCACCAAGACTAACCCTTCTACCTCTCCCTACTTGTCCTGTTTTTGGTTTCTGTGAAACATGTTCTTCATGAGGCACATTTTCCATCTCAGCTGGTATGCATGCATGTGCCTCATAAGTATCCATAGATGGAAATTTTACATTGCATTCCATACACTGAACTTGTCCGTATGGCCAAATGTCATCTTCTTCCATCTTTTGTCTCTTTGCTCCTTTCATCTTAGCTTTACTGCATGTATGTGTCTCATAAGTATCCATAGATGGAAATTTCACATTGAATTCCATACACTGAACTTGACCGTACGGCCAAATGTCATCTTCTTCCATCTTTTTTCTCTTTGCTCCTTTTCCATGCTCTTCACTTTCATCTTAGCTGGTTGTTGTTCCGTCAACTGCTGAAACTGAAATGCTGAAATGTAATCTCAGACATCACCCTTTTATACACACTCATACATAGACAGAATTTGCGTTCATTTCATAACAGAGGGTGGCCCTTAAAAGGGCCGAAAGATGTTAGTAAGTTGGCTCTTCACCAACAAGTTGGGTTTCCGCAGCTACATTGATATCTGTAATATTGTTCCATCGTGAAAGGTCTCTTTGAACACTTGAAAGGGTGGAAGTTATAATATCCAAAGTTTTTTAGCGTCGCACCGCACCACCAGCAGTCTGTGCATGGCTCTGGTCCAGGTAATCTTGCAGTAAACTTATACCACAGCAAACCACCACATGTTTTGCAGCAGTAATGACGCGGTGCATTGTGGTGTACCGGGCAGTTGTGTGGTTGTCCAGGATATTCTATCCACACCCAACACTTGTAGCATTCGGTCGTTAGCGTCACTGCCTTGCCGTTTCGCATCACTGTGATTGTACGACTTGTCGACATCTTGCTGCTTGTTCTGGGTAATGTGGCCCTTAACCCGCATTTATATACTACTACATACTAGCAACCAACCTCGCATTATATGCTAGCCAGGGGGGGGGGGGGGGGTCCGCACTCTATGCAGTCTGCTTCTGCCTCTAGGGGGGGGGGTCCCAGATATATGCTGGCCAGGGGGGGGGGGGGTCCTTGCTTCAGGTCGACTGGCCGGGGGGGGGGGGTCCGCAGATATATGCTGGCCAGGTGGGGAGGTCCTCACTGAGGACCCGGGGGTGCTCAATTGAGGTGGTATATAACTGCTAGTCATTTTAGCTCAGGCTCACAACCGCTTTCAACTTTCACGACAATAGAGCTGTTCTTCGCTTTAAACGACGTTCTCACGCTGAGGGAAGTCAGGGAGGTGCAAGTGCCGGTGGTGCCGCCAGTGTTCCAGCCTGAGAGATTTTTTTCTACCAGATGCTGCCGGACCCTGCCAACTTCAAGGTTCTCTGTGTTCCGGTCTTTTTTAACCGGAGAGTGACGCTGGGAAAGCGGTTGAAGAATATTGAGGAGGGACACTATGTCGAGGCGTACTTCCGATGCACCATGCTGGGGGAATCGATACCATCAAGACTTGAGGAGGAAGAGTATCCAGCATGGGCAAGATTTTTCCTCCAGCAAGACCTCGACATATGCATCTCATGCGGCTGCATGCTCAGTCCTGATCGCGTTATTGTTGTGGATTGCGGCCATCAGTCGTGTATTTACTGCGCTGCTGTTTGGACCCAGATGATGGCGCTTGCGGATGAATACACGACTCCGTGCTTCACCTGCGGATTGAAAACGGATCATTTCGTTTTCAACAGCCAACAGCTCACTCACTGCGCAATGCCAGTTCAAGATATCCTAGAGTTTTAGAGTCCGGCAGCATCACCAGTAAAAATCTCCCGGACCTTTTAAGGGCCACCCACTAATACGAAATAAGCGCTAATCATGTCATGGTGTTAGTATGTATGTGTATGCATGAGAGTGTGGGAAATGCTAAAAAAAAAAATAAATAAATAAAAAAAAAAAAATTAAAAAAAGGGGGAATATTTTTTATACCCCTTTTTTATACCCGCTTTTGACTTTAAAAGGGGTCTTATAGGTGAACTCTAACCATGTAGCTATGAGTTCTCTATTTATCAAATGGAGAACTTGTACGCTTTGGGAGGTGTCTCATCTGTCCGTCTCAGAAAGCAAAGTTGCCGCCTGGGTTAAAAATACCTTGACTTAATGAAATGGCTGTCCCTTTGAATCTTTGTTTGAATGACCGCCCGTTTGAATGGTCGTTTGAATGGCCGCCCGTTTGAATGGTCGTTTGAATGGTCGCCCGTTTGAATGGCCGCCCACTATCCCTATTACGTCATTATGACGTTCATATGACTTCCATATCACCTCCATATCACCTCCATATCATCTTCATATCATCTCCATATAACCTCCATATGACCTCCATAACACGTCTAGATCACGTCAAAATCACGTCACTGTTTTAAAAGCCCCATGGGGCTATCAAAACATCTTCTGACGTCATTATGACGTCCATATGATTACCATATGGTACCCATGTGATTACCATATGATTACCATATTATTACCATATGGTAACCATATGACGTCATTATGACGTCAATATGACGTCAATATGACGTCACTGTTTTCGAAACCCCATGGGGCTTTGAAAACACCACGTGACGTCATTATGACGTCACTTCCTGTTTTCAAACCCCCACTTTTCAACTACTTAGTTTCAAAATTATGAATCCTTTCTCCGCATTTTGTGGACACAAATGATAACACATATGATACGAAGTGGTCCCCATTAGAATTTTCCAGGCATTACCGAAATTTGGAAAACACATTTCGACAACTGATTATTTTTCTCTGCCATCATTTATTTACTGATACCTGTATCTCGCTCGTCACTATGTTCCTCTGGCATCGACAGTGATTCAGTCTTTGTTATTGTATTGATTTCGCACAAATAAGAAGTTTTTAACCTGGCATGGGTAATTGAGAATTTATAATTGCTCATCGAGGGAAGAAATCCTGGCCGAAAAAGCTTATTTTTATTTTGTGAATAAACAATGGCAAAACCGGTGTATTAGCGGCATATATACGCAGTGTATATTTTTGACCAGATGTTTGTACTGGAAATAATCAAAAGAGTACAACTTTAGTTAAAGATTAAACAGAATTTCATACATTTAATATGCTCCCCAAATGTGTATGCAAGTGTGTTAGTAACACCACTTTACGAATAGGTCAAAATCTAATACCCCTGAACATAATGGTATTGTTTTTTTCCTAACTTTGGCCCTTCCAAAGTGGGAGATCACGAACTAGACTTCATCTTGCATGCAGTATTTTAGTACCAAAATTATAAAATTAACATTGAGATGTTTATCTGTGTATTATTTAAAAAATACAGACATATTAACAAACAACCTCTTTTCAACTTCGTTTACCCGTTTTGTTTTTCTCTTTCTCTGTGTCAAGTGTTTATTTACATAATGTGTGCTTAAAATGTTAAAAAATACATAGATACGAGCATATAGGTTGATATTCGACACGCATTGCTTTTTATCATGTTATTTAGCATGATGTTTATGTTTTGTAGCCAAAAGGACCTGAAAATTATAAAACTAAGCATAAATTGCTATTATGTATTGTGTTTGGTTTTCACGCTGCATGCAATCTTGAAAGTTTTATTCACTTTTGAGGAGAGTCACGCATAAGTCATGAATATCTGCAGGAAAGAACATTATGAAAAAACTTTGAATATTGTCTTCTTGAAGCGTCCATGTTTTTTTCTTGAAATTCCGAAAAAAATTGTGCTTCGTTTTTCTCAGCAATAAACGGATGGTTCATAGTGCTGTTGTAACTTTTTTCAATTTAAGGTGTCGTTGTGCAATTTTAAACATCATAAATTCAATAGCATTCTCAACATAAAACGCAGATGTGAAATATTTATGTTACATACGTTTTCCCACAGTAGGCTTTAATATCACTAATTTTGTTTCATGATATCAGGTTAAAGAAGCAATTCTTTGAATCAGTAAAATTTTTCATGTCAATATTTTGAAGAAGATCAACTAGTCCTGTATTCGTCGATGCTTTCTCAAAGATTTCATCTGTAAACCTGATATATGACATGTAAATTTCACATTCTAGCACAGTTGTACAGCATTCTCCTTTCCCCTTCTAGAGAGAAAAAAGGAAACAATTAAATAACTTACACACTTATAGTAACTTAATCCTGGTTTACTACACCTCACACGCAGGGTTACCTTTTTTTAGAACAGCCGACTATGTCGAGCTGGTCTTATCACACCAATAGAGGGCCCTCCGTCGTCTGTATGTGCGGATGTACGTATGTACATATGTAAACTTTTACTTAAAATGCTTCTTCTCATTCAGTTTTAATTAGATTCCTTTCAGATTATGTTCTCTAGGTATTATTTCCTTGAAAATTGTTTTTTTGCGATCCGCCAAATCTTGGCTAAATGAGGGGCATTTAAATTTTTCAGTTTGCCAATTTTCAAAATGCTTCTTTTTCCACAATTTTGAGAAGATTCTCTTGAAATTTTGTGCGAATATTTGCTAGATGAGCTGCTTTTCAAAAATTACTTATTTTGCGATGCACCAAAAATTGGCCAAATGAGGGCATTTTTACATTTTTTGTTGTCCGATTCCTTTCTAATTTTGTACAGTTGTTCTCTAGGTAACTTCTTCAAAAGTTACTTTTTGGCGATCCGCTAAAAATTGGCTAAATGGGAGGCATTTAAAATTTTTTGTTGCTAAATTTCAAAATGCTTCTCCTCAAAAATTTTAATCAGATTTTCTTTAAATTTTGCACGAATGTTCTAAACATAAGCTTCTCTTGAATTTTACTTTATTTGGCGATCTGCCTAAAATTGGCCAAATGTGGAGAATTTAAAATCTTTCTTTGCCAATTTTAAAATGCTTTTTCTCCCACAATTTTGGTCAGATTTTCTTGAAATTATGGGCGAATATTCTCTAGTTAAGTCTCTCTGGAAAAAGTGCTTTTTGGCGATCGGCCAAAAATTTGCCAAATGGCCGCATTTTTTAATTTATTGGTTTTAAATTTTCAAAATGCTTTTTCTCCCATAATTTTGTTGTTATTCCTTTCCAATTTTGAACATTTCTTCCCTATAAGAGCTTTTCTTGGAAATTTACTTTTTTTTGCAATCCGTCAAAAAATTGCCAAATGGGGGGGGGGGGGGTGTTATTTTAAATTTTTTTTGCACACAATTTTTAAAATGCTTATTCTCCCACAATTTTGATTGGATTCCTTGCAACTTTGTTCCAATGTTCTCTTGTGAGGCCATTTTTTTGGCGATATATCAAAAGTAAAGGCTAAATGGGGAACATTTTTTTAATTTATAGGCTTCAAATATTCGAAATGCTTCTTTTCAACTTTAATCAGATTGTCTTTGAATTTTGTACGAATATTCTTTAGGTAGATCTCTCTTGAGTGATACTTTTTGGCGATCCCCCAAAATTGGCCAACTGGGGGGTGGGGGGGTGGGGGGGGGGTTAATTTATTGGCTTCAAATTTTCAAAATGCTTCTTTTCATACAATTTAGATCGGATTTCTGACCAGTTCTGTGCGAATGTCTTCCAGGTAGGCCTCTGATGAAAAGTTAATTTTTTTGGCGATCCGCGAATAATTGGTTAAATCGGGGGCATTTTTGAATTTTCTGATAGCCAGTACTTCGTCGGCTGCAATTTGGATCTGCCAAAATGTCCCCAAAGCCAAATTTGTCGTAGTGGAATCGAGGAAAAGACGTCCCCGTCCATAAGGGCCCAGACGATAAAGTCCCCGGCCTAAAGATTCCTAAATGAATTTAAGACCAAAACGTCCCAAAGCTGAAAAACGCATGATAACCTAAATTAACACTTTATTAAGCTTTACATCGGCCATAAGGTACCCAGCCATAATGTTCCCGGGCGTAATCTCCCCAAATGAATTTAAGGACAAAACGTCCAAAAGCACACTTTTTGGTGGAAACCTGGACAACACGTCCCGTCCCGAATTTAGAGCCAACACGTCCCACGTGCCGTAAGGTCTTCAAATGAATTTAGGGCCAAAACCTACCCAAAGCCACAAAAAATTTCTGATAACCTGAATTAGCGCTTTATTAAGCATTACCCCGGTTATAAGGTGCTCGGCGAAAAAGTTCCCCGCCTTAAAGTCCCTAAATGAATTAAGGAACCAAAATGTCCCCAGAGCTAAAAAATGTATGATAACCTTAATTGGCGCTTTATTAAGCTTGATGTCGACCTTTAAGTCCCCGGTCGTAAGGTCCCTGGTCATAAGGTACACGGCCATAATGTCCTTGGCCACATGGCTCCCGGCCATAAGGTCCACAAATGAATTTAGGGCCAAAACATCCTCAAAGCAAAAAATGTATGATTACATAAAGTAACGCTTTATTAAGATTTATACCAGCCATTATGTACCCGGCCATTAAGCCCCCAAATGAATTTATGGCCAAAACCTTGCCGAAGAAAAACAGACTATGATATCCTCAATTAATGCTTTATTAAACTCTACCCCGGCCATAATGTCCCCGGCCATAAGGTTTCATAATAAGTTTTGACCCAAAACGCCCTTGAAAGCGAAATTTGCCGTGAAATCCAGGGCAAAAAGTCCTCGGCCATAAAGTCCCCAAATAAATTTAGGTCCAAAACGTCCCCACAGCTAAAAGTGTATGATAACCTAAATTAACGCTTTGTTACGCTTTAACCCAGCCACAAGGTACCCGGCCTTAAAGGGAAATGCGGGTATCTCTGCGCCATCTAGCGACCGAAATGCGCATAACATTGAATATGGCTGAGTTTGAATCTGCGTTCACACAGTATAAATAGCTACTAAATCCATCTAGATCGAAAAATTCTTTTCAAAGACAAAAAGAGCCATATCCAGAAATGATCTGTGTTGATATTTTATTCCTAGAAGGGCCTCTGTTGATATCTTGCCCAGTGAAATCATATTACACTGTTTTCATCATTTAACCATTGGGTCAATGGGATTTTGTCAAAGTGATTGTATAATTCTCTTATTGATACGGTGACATATATTTGTTATTTGCTTAAAACATTTCGTATGACATGTTCTTCAAACAGCGAAAAAATGAGGCAATTGTCAATTGTGATTATGTGTGAATTTTGCATTTTGCTTGAAATTTCATGGTTTTCCCAATGGTTTCTGTAGTAAAAGTACGCGACCTTTCAGTGTCTTTATTTCTCTTATAACATCGGTGACCCCCCTTTTTCTTTTCAATTTTTGAATGTATACCCTCAAAGCATTATACTGTGAAAGTATGAAGAAAATATCAATTGTAGGTGAGATACCCGCATTTCCCTTTAAGGTCTCCAAATCAATTTTTAGTCAAAACATCCCAAAAGCAAAATTTTTAATTTGGTCGTGGAATCCAGGACAACACGTTCTGGCCATAAGTTTCCCGGCCAAAAAATACCCGGCCATAAGGTCCCAAATTACTTTGGGGTTAAAACGTCCCCAAAGTAAAAAAGTATAACCTAAATTGACGCTTTATTAAGCTTTACACCGGCCATATGTCCCATGCCATAAGGTCCAAAAATGAATTTAGGGCCATAATCTCCCCAAAGCCAAAAAATTATGATAACTTAAATTAACGATTTATTAAGCTTTACCTCAGCCATGAAGTACCCAGCCATTAGGCCCTCAATTAAATTCAGGTCCAAAACGTCCCCAAAGCAAAAAAGTATTAAGCTTTACAATGTTTTTACGCGCTTTAAAGGCAAAATTCATTAACAAAATGACAAATTGACAAAAACTGCCAAAAATTACATTGGGCTTAGCAATTTGCGATGATTTTCCGCACCACTTATAACCATTTGTCCGAGGGACCTGCAACCTTGCACAATGAATATATATTATATATTATATATTATATATATATATATATATATTGCAGATGTGCATTTTGGGAATTTGCGACCGAAGGTGTTCACTATTGGGAGGTGTTACTGTATATAATTTGCCTTACACGGGGGATCCTGTCTCACTGAGACTCCAGGTTCGGAGCATTTTAAAATATTTCGTTTCCAAAAGTTTTTCTTCCACATTTTTGATCGGATTACCTTCTAATTTTACATAAATTTTCACCAGACTTTTTTCTCTTGAATAGCTAGTTTTGGGGGATCCAAAAGAAAACTGGTTAAATGGGTAGCATTTTAATTTTTTTAGAGGCCAATTTTCAAAATGCTTCTACTCCCACGATCTGGCTCGCATTCCTTTCAAATTTTGTATGTATGCTTATTTAGTAGGCTTGTCTTTGATCGAATTGTATCGATGGCAAGATGTTAAGTGACAATAAATTCACCCACGACGCATTGTTTATTAACAATTTCAAATAGTGCTATAGTCCGGGTAATGGACTAACCTTTTTGCTGATATCATAAGACTTATGGGCCTGAAATTGGATAAAAACTTACAGTCTAAAGGTATCCTGGCAGGGAAGAAAAGATTTTGTTGTCACAATGCAGAACAGTAATTATCTATCTATGCAAAAGGGTGAAACAGCCGATATTATAAAAAGTGATTGACCTTTTTCTTACTTAATTAGAACCGTTTTTCCAGACTCATAAATGACGATCAAGGGCCAGAACACCTGCCTGTTCAAGATTTATTAGAATATTCAAAGTTTAAAGCACAATTATATTTCATATATGAAATTATGTTAGAGATAGACTAGAAGTCGTATATTTTGGGCATATTATAATGTACTAGTATAATGGTGACCGAATAGCATTACATAATAGTATATCCGAAATCCAAGACGAGTACGGACGAAAAGTTAAAAGTAGGTTCCATCGAGGGCTATAAGGCCGCTATAGGGTCCAGATTCAAAGCGTCAACAGGGTATGACCCGAGCAAAGATACGGCCCTCTCACCACTGGTAAGACATTTTAAGGTAAACTCCCCCTGTCCCACCAACATTTATCTTTAGTCTTCGACGGAGACGTGATTTCGGCTAAAAACGCAACACTTAGATTCACGTTTTTGTTAGCACTAGCGTCGGACAAACGGAGAAGTGAGATTCATGCACTGGACAGAAAGGTAAACAAAGATAGGGGTACCTGGGAAAAGGCCATTCTGGTCCCTAGGGCAGGTTTCATGGGCAAAACCCATTTTATAACCCAACGGATAGGCACGTTCGATCACATAACCCTTCCATCCCTACCAGACGACCCTGATTCCGACAACCTGGCCTCTCTGTGTCCAGTCAAGACTTTACGCCAATATTTGGAAATGTCAGAAGCCTACAGAGCAGAAAGTCAGAAACCCTCATCATTTCCTTTATGCCAAAGTTTAACAAAGATTTTTCAAAGCAATCTTTTTCAAATTACATCAAAAGGATCATTATGGCAGCCTATGACGAGGCATAATTAGACCCGAACCTGTCTGCGGAACAAAAAGTCAAAGCCCACCAGGTAAGACAAGTTGCAAACTCTCTGAGGGCTCTACGCAATGTAATTCTTTCAGATATATTAAAAACGGGTTGTTGGTCTTTCACCAACTCTTTCGTTACATATTATCTGAAAGATTTCTCTCAGGATGAGCTATCCGGTCTCTACTCATTGGGACCGTTCATAGCATCAGAAATGGTCATTACCGGCTGATAGTCTCTGTTGTAGATCTGCGTCTCCCAAGTTCAAAAACAAGGGCAAACAGAAGGGCAACTTCTCCAAAGGCCACAAGGGAACAACAACAAGTCACGAAAATAACAGCGCGCAAGAAGGATTCCTCCTTCTTGCTCTGGACATTTCGTCTTTTTCGCGTGGATCCTGCTGGACCATGTCTGTCCCGTGCTTATATTACGTTTTGGGCTAACGAGGGACGTTCATTAATTAATTAAGCATTCAGCATATTCAGAGTTGTTTAAAGAAGTATATGTAATTGGTACGATCCGATCTTCGGTCTCATGGCTACTCGGGTATCCTAAAATTTGACTCCTTTCTTAACAAGTCTTCCAGAAAGAAAGGGGGACCATTACGGTCTGAGGCATACCGCAGTGACCATATACCCGCGTGCCCGGAAGACCGAAAGACCTGCCCCTTAGTCACGGTACTGGGTGCCATAGTGTCATAATAGGCCCATGGGACCATAACGGCCCTACATTAGGAAATAATCACAAAACAACTGACAATTGTCTATATTTCATTTTCTGCCGATTCACAGAAGCTTTTAAAGCAATCTAGTCACTCTTTACAGGTTTATTTCAAATAAACACTCTAAAATTAGGAAACATTCTTGGTTAAAGAAAAAATTAGACGACAGAGTAGCTTTATCCAAAGTTGTGTCAGCATGCTTTTGTCAAGGCACTCCAGATTCGATGCATGAAGTGTCAAAGGTTTTAGTTTACGTAAATCCTGTGGATTTACGATCCTATTGTAAATTGCTAATAAACGTAGCTGTACAAGAATACATAGCAAGTGAGTAGTGAGAACCTGAGGCAGGGATCCATCCAGTTGGCGGTTGGAGGGGGGTGGTAAGGGTTCCCAAAGATTAAGTCATGGCTCGAAGCCTTTCTCATCTCGACTTACAGTTGCTGTAATATTTTCTACACTTGTTCTTGATTTTTATTTTATGTTACAAGACCGGAATGGTACTCTTCTGGACTTTCAGTGGGACTTTCATCAAGTACCCAGCACTTCCATTGATTCAAATAACGAGCTTTTGAAGCAATAGTGTAATTCGCGATCTTTTTAAGCAGTTCAAAAGAATTGCAGGCCCCTCGAAGCGAATTCGAAGCTTTTGCGATGTAAAACTAACGTTTTAGTTCGTAAAACGAGCTTGTCGAGTAAAAGCGTAGTTCGCATTCTCCACTTTTAACCTAATTCTCCCATCCCATCCATCCCCAACTAGCCTTGGCAAGTTTGTAACTGCCGTTGATGGCTAAAAGGGAATGGCCTACATACACAAAGACTAGCAGACGATGTCTCAGTCATTCTGATTGGTCGATGGATAGATGGCGGGATAGGTGCTTTCAAACTGTGGCACAAAAGTTCTTTTTCTATTATTGCGTGGTAAATATAACCGGAAGGGAAACCATTAAAAGTGGAGAACGCGAATGACGCTTTTAGTCTTAAAAGCTCGTTTTACGAAATAAAACGTTAGATTTACACAATTTTCTTGTCTGACTGCTTCATAGGAATTACCTTGTCAGCTGATTTATACTAACGTTTAATTTCGTAAAACGTGCTTTTACGAGTAAAAGCGCAATTCGCGTTCTCCACTTTTAGATGGGTTTCCCTTTAGGTTTTAACCTTTCACGCAAATAAAAACAAACTTTTTGTGCCTGCACAATAGCCTACCCCGCCATCCATCCATCAACCAATCAAAATGAGGGAATCCTCTAGTATTTCGTCATGATTGACAACGGGCATTCCCTTTCAGCCCCACTCGGTGGTTGAAAAACGCACCCAGGCTAGTTGAGGTTGGATGGGTGGGAGAGTAGGCTAAAAGTGGAGAACGCGAATTGCGCTTTTACTCGTAAAAGCACGTTTTACGAAATAAAACGTTAGTTTTACTTCGCAAAAGCTTTGAATTCGCTTATCTCCATTTTTAGATGGGACTTGAGTCCGGAGCAGTGGAGCCTGCCATTCTGTACTGCTTCACAAAAAGGTTGCGAATTGTGCTAGATACGTAAAAACTCATCGGAAGATGTAAAGATGAACCGTAGTTGAAGACTGAATAAAAATGCTAACTACGTTCCACTTCTTTTAATGTTTTCCAAAAGTCTGGGATGGGGGGGGGGGACACTCCCAGTCCCATAACAAACACTGTGGGATACGACCCCATGGGAACAGAATGTCGAGATCTGACACATGTAAGTCAAGTACATCAAATACATAAGACTGGTTATTACCATCCCCCTCCTTCCGCCCACTGGATGGGTCCCAACCTCACACTCTCAACATCGAGGTTACCAGAAATAATTTCAAACTGTCGATATTTTGACAATACGATCGTAAATCTCGGAGATTTACGCAAATAAACTTAATACTGCTAGGGAGTGCGCCTGCAGTATTTACAATTAGATAACATGCTGGACTGACGTTAGACTAAGGCAAATGATAAGATCCAAATGCCCGAAGCAAAGAACACAATATAAATTGAAGGTTTTTCCCGCAAAACCTACAAAATACGACTAGATAATCTTTTAGATTCTAATACTGATAGAATTTAAACTTAAAAAGTGAAAAAACTTTCACTGCAATATGAATTCCCGTGTCTTGGGCCAATTACGGGCCCATGGGAACGATGGGCATGGTCATCATGGATCGATCCCCTAGTTACCGGAGGTGGTACGGGACTACGGGGACCGTAGGTACCGTGCACGCCCCCCCCCCTTTTTCTGACCTTAGGGTCCGAAAAGAGGATGATGGCAGGTAGCTGGGTATTAGGACCATGATGACCCTGCCTGCACAAGATAACATACATTTAAACTGGAAATATTCTTGAGCTTAAAACTAACGTCCATGCAGTTCCGTGGTGAATTAAAAACACTTGCTTAACGGTACTCAAAGTACGACAACAAAGTCTGGCAGCGTCACTGCGTCTTGCCCTTGAACCTGTGTGTTGTGTCCCTTGGCAAATCCCCCTTTCTGCTTGCCTTTGCCTTTCAGTTTTGGAGCCTGTTGCCTGAAACCAGAGTAGAAGGCTTCGTAATGATGGTTTCCGCAGCAATGAAGGGGCCTAAAGAGTAAAGACCCGACAACTCGTTCTGCGAAAAGTCTTTAAGGTGATACTTAACGAATGAGTTGGGAGAGGACCAACAAACTGTTTTAGGTATATCTACCAAAGACACATTACGGAGAGCCCTGAGGGAATTTGCTACCTGGCGGACATGATGGGCTTTAACTTTACATTCGTTTTGTAGGCCCGTATCGGTCTGTGCCCGTTCATAAGCTGCCAAAATGACCTTTTTAATATAGTTTGAGATGGTATGTTTAGAAAGGTCTTTGTTAAATTTCGGCATGAAAGAGATAATGAGGGCTTTTTGATTTTCTGAGCGATAAGTTTCTGAAATCAAAAGATATTGACGTAGTGCTTTGACTGGTCACAAAGAAACGCGATCCTCAGACAGTTGTTCTCCTTGAAGGGCCGGGAGTGCAATATGGTCAAAGGTGCCCCGGCCTTGGGGAAACAATATGTGTCTTACCCATGAAACCGGCTCTGGGAGTAAGGAATACTCTATTCCACTCCCCATTTTCCTTTATTATCTCCCTGTCCAACGCATGGATTTCGCCTCTCCTCTTACCGGACGCTAAGGCTAACAGGAAAGTGAATCTTACCGTGGCGTCTTTTGCGGAAATGTTTTGTTCCGCGAAATTCTCTGGGCACTGCAAATAACGTAATACCAGTGACAAATCCCATTGGGCCACATTGGACTGTAGGGGAGGGGAATTTACCTTGAAATGTCTAATTAACTGTGACAAGGCCGTATCCTCACCCGGGTCATAGCCAGTAGATGCCTTAAGTCTAGAACCAATAGCGGCTCGATAACCTTCTATCGATCCCACCTTCAGTTGAACTTGCGTGAAAAGATGGTCCAAAAAATCTGCTATCACTGCTGGTGTCGCCTGGAAGGGGTCTAGCTTAGAGGTAGCGCAACAAGAGGAAAACTTGTTCCACTGCGACCTATAAACTTTCGCTGTGGATTGCTTATGATTGTTTACCATCTTTTCCACTACATGCTTGGAAAAACCTATTTTCTCTAGGAAGGATTGGTTAGGCACCACAAGTGTAGGTTCATTAGCTGTGGGGACGGGTTGGGATAATAGTTCCCTGTGACAAGGTATCGGGATGGACTTGATCACCTTGCACCGCAGAAGAAGGGTAAACTGCGGAGCCTCTGGGGACAACGGGGCTATTAGTAACAGAGTTGGGGGCCTCAGTTCTACTATCCTCTGCAAGACCTGTAGCAGAATGGCTTGAGGAGGGAAGGCATAGAGTACTTCCTGCAGAGGCCATGGGCACTTTAACGCATCTACTGCCCAGGCTGCTTGATCCGGGCATGGGGATACGAACCTGGGTAGCTGGGTAGTCAACGCATTGGCGAATAGATCTAACGTCGGGGAGCCTCATGGGAATTCCCGTGTCACCCAACGGAAGGATGACTGGGCTAGGCACCACTCTGTGTGGATGACTTGGCCCGCCCTGGACGCCAAATCGGCCAGTACGTTTAGCTTCCCTGACAGATGACGTGCTACAATGGAGATTTTGCGTTCCCGTGCCAGAAGAAGGATGTGAGAAGTCAGGGCCGACAGTTGAGAGGATTTGGTTCCACCTTGCTTGTTAAGATACGCTACTGCTGTAGAGTTGTCCAGAAGAACTCTGACACTCTTGCCCCCGAGATGATTCGATAGCTTGTTCAGAGCTATCCATATCACTCGGAGTTTCAGCCAGTTGATATGGCATCTACAAAACGTTGTTGGCCATTTTCCTCTCCACATCTGACCCTGACAGTGAATTCCCCACCCTTCCCTGGAAGCGTCCATTTGGAGCTCTATATCCGTGGGGGGGGGCATGAAAGGGAACTCCTTCGTTCATGATAACCGGGTCGCACCACCATTGGAGAAGGGAAAGTGCGGAAGGGGACACTGTCATCGTGGCTTTGGGGGACCGTCCCTTCGTTAGGGCTTGTCTTACCTGTGCCTGGAATTGTCTGTAATGTAAGCGGCCTAACGGAACCGTCTTCTCGGCTGCTACTAACAGACTCCATAGCCTGTACCTTTACTTTTCGGTTGGCAGAAATGTTCCGGATAAACCGAGAAATTCTCTGCTGCCTGTCTGTTGTGGGGAATGCTCGGGCTGCTGACAAGTCCCATCGTTCCCCCAAGAAAATAATGTCTTGTTTTGGGGTCAATTCTGATTTGACTAGATTTACCACAAGACCTACCTGTATCGCCTTTTTGACCAGCTGGGTTGTCTGGTGATGGGCTATGTCCCGTTGAATATGTGCTAGGAACCAATCGTCTAAGTATTGGAACACTAACATACCCTGGAGACGTGCCCATGCTTTCAGGGCCCGCATGATCTTTGAAAACACGCACGGGGCTAAAGAGAGGCCGAAAGGGAGTACCAGAAACCAGAAACGCTTTCGATTTACTTGGAAACATAGGTACTTCCTGGCCGAGTGGTGTAAGGGAACATGTAGGTAGGCGTCGGATAGATCTATCGATGTGCCCCACATCCCTTCCCGTAACATTGCTTTTATAACCTGTGTCGTGTCCATCTGGAAGGAGGTTATTTGCAGGGATTGGTTGAGGGACGATAGATCTATCACTAGTCGCCATCCCCCTGACTTTTTGGGTACCAGAATGACTCGGCTGAAGAAGCCTACCTGGTTTTCTGGCATTTCCTCCATAGCCTGTTTTACTTGTAAGTCTTTTAGCATTTCTTTTAGGGCTAAGTCTTTTTCTGATCCCTGCTGATAAGCGGTGGCCAGGTTGCCTGGAGCTTGGAGTGTTAGGAAAATAGTTGGCTTGAGTCCCTTCGGGCCATTCTTGAAGGGGAGGTGGTTCCTGAGCCACCGGACTATTCTCCGGGAAGCCCCTAACGCCGCCCAAGCTTGCCAGAACTTGCCTAGCCTTCCGCCTACGGGCAAGGATGTGTTGCAGGACAGTAGTTCTTTTAGATCGTTTAAGCCAGAAAAAGTATCGCCAAGAGACGAGTCCCTCGTCTCTGAGCGGTACTTTGGTTGGCTGCTACCTGTGCTTCTGGGTATGCTGACCCTCTGGCTTGTTGTCTCCCGAATGCTTGGGCCTCTTCGGCGGTGGGGACTGCACCTGGGAGTTGGGTCGGGAGTGATCCGCAAAGGACTGTCGTTGCTTCTTGCGGAACGACGCTGGTTGGCGGAACGAGGCACGCGACATCCTTGACATCAAAGCGAAGTCCTGCGGCAACGATCGACTTTCTTGGTTCACTCTCTCCACCTCTGCTGGGGGGAACAGTTCTTTCTCACCAAGGATGGGAGTGTGTCTTAAGTCACGAAGCCCCTTGACGCTTGACCAGCAGTGCTGGAGGAAGGCGTCCCGTCTTAAGAATACCATTGACGTCATTAGGAAGGTAGAGATTTTCACGGGTGGCCAGGGCCAGGCATTCCAAAAGCTTAGAGGACACTGGGTCACTGAGCCGAAAGTTATTCCATCTCGCCCGTAGTGCTTTCAGAGTCTGGTCCTGAAAGGACATAATGTTTAAAACTTGAAGGGCCGACGACTCAATGTTCCTGGCGTCTTTTTCTACTAACGGAATGTCTGAATCCGCACGAACTGATGGCATCCACACTGTTCTCTTGGATGGTTGATCCAGTGACTCCATCGGAATCTGGCCGTCCGAGGTACGGTATGGGCCTGGACGCACGCAGCAGTGCTTTGAGACATGAAATCGCGATAACGTGCGGCCCTCACTGGCATCCATCTTTTTGAACTCGTTTGACCGTACTACCACTGCGTTCGCGATGCCCTTACTCGTGGATAAGGCAATGAATGAATCGTGGTGGGGCAGAGACGTCTGGGAAGTCATCCGAATGGGGGGGGGGTCATCCCTTTCCAGACATGGGGTGCCACAGGTAACGTTAGCAAGGCGGGCTATTTCCTGTATGGCATCTCTAAACGGGACATCTTCCGGAGCTAGGGACGATGACGTCACGGAGGGAGCGCCCTCTTCCCCCGGAGATGAGAGATAGGGAGGAGACGGGGTCCTGATCGGGCGACGGCCTGCTGCCGCTGGGTCGTGCCATAGACGCTGACCGCGACCTGGGAAACGTACAGAGTCCATTTCCCGTAGGGGTAAGTGGAAGTGAGTCGGTGCTGAGGGCTCTTGGGGCACATCCCCGGTCTCTTCCCCCTCGGACTCTTCCTCTTCCTGCTCCTCTTCGCCCTGCTGCAGGGTGTTCGTGGGATGCTGGGTGAGTACTTCCCCCGAGGGCGTATAGATCTCAATCTCTCTGTTAGAGGGAATAGATGTTATGGGGGAGGTGTGAGCTTGGAGTAGGTCATCCTCTTCTCCCACCAAATTGGAAACCTGCCCCGACGATGGAATGCCTGAAGAGTCCTCCTCACTGGGGTCCTCCGCCTCACGGTCCCGGACCGAACCCATGGCGGGGGGGGGGGGGGGGTTCGTGGGAAGTGGACGCTAAGGGAAGCGGTTCCGGTGGAGGCCGAGAGACCGTGGCCGACGGTGTACGCTTTCTGCTGGGGGTCACTTTTGCCTCTTGCTCTTTAATTGAGCATTGCAAGTCTTGGATCTGGCGTTTAAGTTGTGTCTGTAAAGCCAGTATCGCCGACAAGTTCATTGAGTCACCCGTGGAGGGGGGCAAAATTGACGGATCTAGCTGGGGAACAAATCCTCTGGTGCTGGTATGCCCAGTTGACCCGGGGTAGACGTGAAGGCAGAGCCCGTGGCGGTATGCACAACCGTTACTTGCCCTTCCGCGGGGTAAAGTTTTTTCTCGGATCCTGACCCTTCCTTCCGAGAGTCCTGTCGGTCAGCGGACCAGGCGTTACGTAAAGCCGCGCGTTCGTCGCCACCTATTATGTCCAGTTCAGCCACTGTCTCTGAAAAGGCTCTAGATGTCTTTGACTTTTTACGCTTGCGCTTAGTGCCCGCTGTATCCGACTCTGCACAGGTATCCAAACGGATGGGCGTCGACACCTGTTGAAGGATCACTGAACTCGCCTTTTCCATTGTGCTGGAGTCCGGTGAAAGAAAAAGGGAGGGGGCTTTGCGTCTGCTCCTTCTACGGTTGTTCTTTGCCCTGTTCCTGTAAATTGCACGCCTCTCTGTGGGTTCACACTCAGGGCAGGTATTCGTTTCTACACACAACGCCAGGCCCCTATCTCTTCTGCAGCGATCACACACTGAATGGGGATTGAGTAAGGTAGGCGGGTGTGAACACGGCAACTCCTTCTTGTTTGACCGTAGGGTGGCCTCTGTCATATCTGAAAAGTAAGCAGAACGAAGAGACCATAAGAGACTGCATCAGAAAACACAAGGCAACAGATAGAATAACGCTTAGACTATCGTTCTCAGTGATATGCAGTGCTTAATATTGAAATACATCATCTAAAATAATCGAAATGCTGATAATTAAGATGAGTAAGGGCGAAAAACTCGTATTTCTGGGACATTACCGCTATGGGCCCATATTCCCATAGACCCCACAGTCCCATGCTCCCATATGAGACCATGTTCCCATAAGGACCCTGTACCCCTAAGGGATCGTGAACCCATAGTCCCAAGGTACCTTACGGACCCATGTTCCCATGAGACTCATAGTTCCATGTGACCCATGGGGACATGATCCCATGCGGAGGTATGGGACGTCCTGTAAGCCTTTAGTCACCAGTCTGGGAATATATGGAACTACGGTCCCTGCGGTCACGTGGGCCGTTGCTATGGACCCCAAAGGGGCCTACGGAGGGACTACGTCTGTTTTGAGACCCCTAACGGACGTGCGGCCCCAGGGGTGCCACAAGCTCGAAAAAACGTCTAAAAATAGCTTTTTTCGCCCGGACAAAATTCTATCTTGCAGAGCTTGCCGATACAAGAAAGAACAAGTCCTGTTGGAGTGTAAGCATTGGCAAAAGCCGGCAATTTCTGCTATGGCACGGTAAGCCGTAAAAGCTTGGAGTCTAAGCAGGCAATGAGGACTGCAAAGACTCGAAACAACTCCTGAGGGTGCGTGGTCGAACCAGTGGGTGTAGCCACTCGATCCTACAGCTTCTGGTGGAGAAAAAGAGGCGCACTTCTCGGGACTATCGACGTGTCGCCGCTGCGTGCAAACTCAAATTCTGCCGGACCGAAGTACAAGTGCTGTATTTGCCTCGAAACTGAACCAAATTTATCCAACTTCCAGAGAATGATAAAGTAGTCCCTCATTAGTTAAATAAACTAAATAAAAGGCAAAATCGCACCTTTCCACTAGTTCCCCAACGAAAAATTTGTGGAGCACACAGAATGGCGTGTGTTTTCAAACACACGCTTAAAGGGAATTCCCGTTGTCAGTCATGACGAAATACCAGAGGATTCCCTCATTTTGATTGGTTGATGGATGGATGGCGGGATAGGCTATTCTGCAGGCACAAAAAGTTTGTTTTTATTTGCGTGAAAGGTTAAAACCTAAAGGGAAACCCATCTAAAAGTGAAGATAAGCGAATTCAAAGCTTTTGCGAAGTAAAACGAGTATGCTTTCAGCGATAGGTGTTTCTTTTAGCTTACCTTGCCCTCCGTCATGTCCTTTCGTTGGACTTCCCTTGGAGTGGCTGCCACAGCGTTCTCTGAACACGAGCTGGTTGCTAGCACGAGAAATGCCTAGTGATCTAGTGAGTCTGATAGGACACTCATTTTACTTTATCTATGGATGAAATATGAATGTCTTCTCTTTACACAAAAGTTAACTATACAGTTAACAAATTCCATTAACTGCTCCTGCACGATAAACTTTTGTGAATACGAGGACAGGTAGTTTGATAATAGCAGCATCATTCGAGTTACTTTCTCTCCTGGCCTTGGGTTGCCCTCGACACCGGAATAGCGGAAACTCAATTGAGTATTAACCAATACGTCCCGCAGAACTGTATTTCGTCTATATCCAGCTCTGCAATAGTTCCTGAAGAAGTTACCCTAGCCATCTTCTTGCTTTCTTGTCATTTATCCTCTTATTAAACATCATTTGGAATGACAGGAGAAGACTAGGCTTCCAACAACGCTGTCTTCTCCTTTCCTGCTACATCTACTTTACAGTGCCAGATTCCCGACTTATCTACAACTGCCATCCAAAGAATGCGGCTTGCCGGTGTGAGAACTAATTCTCACCCCATGGAATCTTCACCCTCCGGTGGAATTGGAAAAGAGCTCATCAGATTTTCAATCCTCTAATAAAATCTTCAGGGTGTTTCTAAACGCACGGAATTAATACACACATGTTGGACAAGTGACGATATTAAACTTACATCTCTTACAGACGTACCTGAGTAAGAACTTCTGATTTTATAAAATTCCCTTATAATAGATCCGAAAATGCTGCCATAAACTCAAATATTACAAATATTTAAGCATTTTGGTTGTGACTCAAACTGCAACAGAATCCCAGTGTATTGCTGAGGAAGTGAGAATGAAGTGCTAAGGAAGTCCCTAGGGTTATTTCCTCAGCAGGGAAATATTGAGGAAGTGCTGGGAAAATGCTAAGAAAGTGCTGAGGAAGTGTTGGCAAAGTGCTAAGGAAATTCTGAGGAAGTGCTGGGGAAGTGGTGAGGCAGCATGACACCCTTGAACCTAGGAAGCAGAGAAACCCGCAAGTCAATCCAGGTCCGTCGTGGGTGCTTAGATGGAGATGGGGTGGGTGGGTGGGGGGTTTAGATCAGGAATGTATATTTCGGCATATTGATACAACGACCTTCTCGACATATATACACCGTTGCCCCCCCCCGACCTGAATCCAACGGTCACCTCTCAACGTGTATCTAAAGTTGGATGAAAGACGTTTCGACGTTGATCCTACGTCTGATTCCAACAATTATCCAACATCTATCCAACGTTGCAGGTTCTCATCCACTTGACACTAACGAACTATTTTATAACCCTCATTTATTCAGTACTCGAGTTAGATGGACATCTCTGCGATGCATGGCTTAAGAAATATGGTATTTATTCTTGAAGGGGCTGCTTGCTTTCAAGTGAAATTTACATTCAAAGTTGACGCCGTATCAGGGTTTCTGTGGCACCACTTTAAACTTTTGCCATTGCTGCAAAAGTCTCAGGTACGAGTATTAATATAACAGATGATTCGTGACCGTGTGTATCTAATGGAAGAACAAGAATATGACCAAAATATTAAACATTAGCAACTCCTCCCACACGCGTAAAAACTTCGGTTATGTCCTTTTAGGACAGGAGGTAAAATTGTTCAGAGAAACTTACAATAACCAGCATGAAAACAGTCCCCAGACACAGGGCCTGTTCGTACTGATGACAGCATAGGTTGTGCCATTAGATTTGGTAAAATTTTGCCATCAGGTTTAGCGAGTAAGCTGTAAAAAGTTGAAGTTGAGATAAGAACAGAAGAAATTACTAACACAAAGAAGATTTATATATCGTTCCACATGAAGCGTATATAAGAATACATTGACAGCATTTTTTCAGTAATAGAAAGAAAAGAAAATACCGATTTTCTTCCTTATTTTGGGTGGGTCTGGGGTGGGGTGGGGGGGGGTGGGGGCATGGGTAGGGCGTTTTCAGGGGCGTGAGACACTGTCAAAGTGGACCATTATTTGTTTGCTGATTTTTCTTTGAAGATTGCGCTGTGTGGAAAACATCACTGTTACCCGCAAGTAATACCAAGAATTGTTTGTCAAATATTTGACACTTAAGAAGTTGCATTATTATAATTTTGATTTAGGTTCAACGTCCTTAAAACATTCTTTAACTTATGCTTAGTGAAAGGAGGGCTAGCAAATAAGAAAAATAGAGAAATAAACCGAAATAATGCATTTTAAGAAAGCAAAAAATATAGGATTACATGTTTTCTCCGAACACTGCTGCAAACGTTGTTTTTTTTTTAAAATCTAACATAAGTTGTTGCTTTTTGTCAACGCTTTAAACTAATATATCGCTCCTACAACAGAGGGCAATAGACATTCTTCTGGTCCGTTTAACAACATGTGAAAGATTTTTAAAGGGTTGAATAATCTGTCTTTTTTTTCAAATTCTTGCAATCTACGAGTTAAATCTCTTCTTATTTTAAAAATACTGCTTGGTGACTAAAGACAGGCCCAGAAGTACATCATTAATTTCTCTGTTATATAGCTTTTCCAAATAGCTATTGTAAGTCAGACTGCTTGTTTTATTCTGTTTTTTTTTTAAATATTAACTCGCATTACTCACGTTTCCAAATTTAACTCGCTTATTGACAAAAGGTCGCCTCTATTATCTTTATCTTTCTGAAGTTTTGGCGACGTGAGATACTGTTAGCCGACTTTTTAAAGTTCATTCTAGCGATTTGTTGGTTGCCACGTAAACAGGTGCGACGCCCCGTGGGCACATAGCAATTATCACTTTGAAGCCCCAATGGGCCAGTTTTTAACTTTCGCCCCAATCCAGTCACGGGTGCAGACTGGAATGTACTGTGCACCCAAGCAGAGGTGCACTAGCTGTAGCGCACTCAAGTTCTTGTTAAGCACCTCGCCTCGCACAACTGCAATAGCTGACCACTCGGCCCGATCCTTCAGCGGAAATAGTTGCCAAGAAGGCAAGTTGGGCCATGATACCTGGAGGGGAGGGGGGGGGGGGGGCTCTCTGCCGTGTGTGAGCGAGAGAGACGCAGGACCCAATTCAAGTGGGTGCCCAGTAAACACTGTGACGTTAGAACAACGTTGGATAGACGTAGCAACCGACGTCGGACCAACGCCGGAATTTGTGTGTTTTTTTTTTTTGGAAGTCGAAACAACTTCTAAATTCGGAAGTTCGATGGATGTCGATTATTCAACGTCCAATCAACGTTGCGTAAAAGTTGCAAATGAAATTCGGAACAACGTCTGTCTCCCGACGCTGTATAGATATTGAGCAAATATGAATCTAGAATCGGCGTCAAGACAGCGACAATCACCCTCCATCAGAGTAACCCTACCCTTGGTTCATCCAGTCACAGAGGACACGTATGAAGTCGATTTTAATTAATAAATTTAAAAAGTAGATGAAAAAACTTGCGCGCTCTTGAAATTCTCATATTTTATATCCTTGTTTGGGTCTACTTCTAAAGTGACCTGTCCTGGCTATCACTTCCATTGAGCCACAACACAATGAGGTTCCTACTAGTTGTGAGTCCGACGTCTATGCAAAGTCGATTTTCCGAAGTCTTTTCAATGCTGTACCAAAGATATAAAACATCGGAGAAACTTGCGTTTAAGGTTTATACCTAAAACAACTTCAAAACAGCGTTGCTTATTCAACATACATTCAACATCATATCAAAAGTAAGATGGTGATCTTTGGTCGCAAAGTACAATCAGAATCAATGCTGTGGCTTGGTCAGATCGACGCCGTCACGTCAAACAGACGCTGGATGAACCTTAAACTGTTTACTGGGTGTACACATTGTGAGGGACACGATCATAACCAAACTGCTATAAGAAACAAGAAAAAAATAGGATAAACAGCACAAAATCTTTTTTTATTCAGAGAACGATTTCAGGATTTTAACAACTCGAGGTCCTAACGCACAGCACTTGACATTGGGAAGCTTGCTCTGAGTCTTGGTCCTGGGTGGTAAGCGCTCGAAATATCCCATAAGGTGACAACAACTTATGTCCTTAAAAATGAAGTGGCGTAAAAATCACTGTGATACACTTTGATTGAGTTAAGTTCTGTATTATGTTTCAATTGCGAGTGGGGGCATGTAAGAATCTGTGAACGTGTTACAAACCTCTTGTGTTTTTTAGAAACAACTTAATCACTTTTCTCTACGTCAGTTAAAAGTACTGTGGTCCAGTTTTGCATATTAAACAGACCTAACAGCTTATAAAAGGAGCCGCTACTACCCTTGGCCAGCAGTCGGACCAAAGTCACAGGAGTCGTAGATACCGTCTAACTGAGGAAGGAACCGAATTCAGAACTGCAGCTGTCCAAGACATTTCAAGAAGTAAGTTGGTTTCATTTATTATTAGAATGAAATAACCAATAATAAAGTAAAGGGAATGACACAGGTTTTTTGTGACGTTTGGGAAAATGTCACTTTCTCTGCAATGCACCGTTTTTTTTAACGTTGTGACAGCATCTAAGAATGAGGAGTGTGATGTATTTTATATTACAGATAAACTACATGTTTGAACTTTTCGGCACATGATACTCTACTCTTATGAGGTCATCAAATGACCGAACTGGAGTTTATTGTTATATGTCCAAGAATTCAAATGAGTGCTTTAAATATGCGATCGAACTCGAGTACACATTAGACACAATAGAACCAGTTTCGAGACAATTGGCATATGGGACAAAACAGAGAGTTGGCGAACAACATTCTCTACCAGTTTCAGCTGACAATGCTGAATCTTTGATAAAAAAAATACAAACACTTTTCCATCTTTCTATAGAATGCCATTTTAACACTTAATTTTTTATGTCAACATATAATTAAAGATAGCATTAAATCGACGTAGATCACATTAATTTATATTTTGCTGTGAGCAATTGTATTTTAGATAGCAAAAATTAATTTTTGATATCAAATAGCCAGTTTTACAAACATAAAGAATTTTAATGGAGGCACACATTTACATAAAATTTAACGAGTCGTCAATAAAATTTTGGAGATAAAAAACTGAATTATTGACATCTTCATAACAACACAATTTTTGAGCTCAAGAATTGCTTTGTTTTTGAGAAGTAAACAATTAAAAGAAATGTTCTTTTTTTACAGAATCAAATCATTATTTCAGTCACAGATGTTTGCTTCTGAATTTTATACATAAAAATAAACTGATATTAGATATCATCTGCAGATTTGAAATATAAATTTAAAAAAGTCTCATTCTTAAATAATACTATCTAAAATACATTCTTGATATCAATTAAAGGAAAATAAATTATTGAGCTCAAAATTGAGAATTTTCTGCCAAACATTTCATTTTTGCTATCACGAATTAAACTTCTGATCTCTAAAAATAAATCTTGAAGATCATTAAATCATTTGATATCAAAAAAAAAATTTATTAATACAAAGAATTATTTTTAAGATAGAGACTGCAATTAGAGATATCACAAATATAATTACAGACAGCAAAAATTAATTCTTAATATTAAAAATATAATTTTTGAGATCCAAAATTAATTCTTGATATAAAAATCAATTTCAGAGATGAAAAATTAATTCTTGATATAAAAATCAATTTCAGAGATCAAAAATTAATCCTTGATATGAGTAATTGCCTAATAAACATGAAAATGGCATTCCATATCTTTCATACGATCATTGTATAAGAATCAGATATAAAATTTTCCACAAAAGGTGTCTGAAGGGCCAAGGAATTGACTCCTAGATCTAATTAACATCTTAAAGAAGTATGAAAAAATAATATACTGTGGTCATATTTCAGTTATTCTGATGTGGTTTTCTAAAACGGTGCATACTGCGAACTTTCAAATGGATTAGTTGTTGTGCAGAGGAGGCCTTGATTCTTTTTCTAAAAGTAGAGCTAAAATTATTTTTAAAAAATAGTGATAAAAAAATCGAAAATCACACGAAGAGGAGTAAACAAGAAATGTCCTTTTTGAAGATTATTTTTCAGCACCGTTGTCCTTCAACAAAATGTAGGCCACAATAGAGTCTTTTTCTTTGTCAGAAATAATGTGAGTTGCTTTTGCAGTAGTTTCGTGGATTATAATCTACTGTGAACTCTATTTGAACACACACCAAGCGTAATTATAAAAAAAAACGAAAAAAAAACATGTGTAATGAAAAATATCAATGTATTATGCATGCATGCATTCGTGTAAACACACAGCCACCCTTTATTCTCTAAATATCTCTAGGGGGCGTCCTCAAACACTCTGAAAGTTTTTTTTTCACTTTTCCCAAACCAAAAACTCAGTCTGTGCGGAGAGCCCATTTGTTTTAACAAGACAGAGGAAATTATTTCAGTACTCTGCTTTTCCAACGAAAAGAGTGTCGCTACGAAACCAACTTTGCACCTTAAATAAAATTTACCGATTAGAAAATTGTACCTGTAGTTTTTGCGGTTTACCCATTTTTTTATATCTACGATTCCAGTCGCGTGTGTGTTACAGGCAGCGCTTTTTTTTTTTTTTGGGGGGGGGGGTGCAAGTGAGGGGTGGAGGGGTGAGGTGGTGATATTATCCACTGTTGGCTAAAATAATGTATAATTTTGTTCAACGGGGTGCACTCATTTTATGAGAATACAGGTGTACATGCCTTTATCACAACTATACAGCTGCTTCGGTTTGGTTATGTGATTTGTTGCTGTGGTTTGTTATCAACTCAAGCTGACCCTTTTCTAGATTCCAGAATGAAAAGGAAAATGTCCAAAAGAGATTGTTTGGTGACGCCTGTTCCAGTGCATTGAATAAGTAACTTCTATAAATAAACGCTAAATAGGGTAAACTCCCTTATTTTATAAATTTTACAAAGAAAGATAGGTCTTGCAAGAGCGCCCAGTTTGACCAATGAGAATTCAGTTTTATTTGCAGGGTCCCCTAGAAGGAGGGGGGGGGGGGAGGGGGAGGGGGAGGCATGGCACTCTCTCGTTTCTGATTAGCATTAAATCAGCAATCTTTTATGATTAAGGATTTTTAGTGAATGACCCATTCCACGGTCATGAAAGTCAGACTGGTACAATGGGACTGTCGTGCAACAAATGACGATGTCGATGAAATGAAGTACCGATTTTTCTAATTTTTGTTTGCAGAATTAATTTTTTAGTACATAATAACGTCTTACCTTAAATATATGACCTGTTTAAATGAAACAACTTAGTAGTTTATGCCAAATCAGTCTAATTTCGCAGTGACAGTGCTGTGGTTTGCCACTCCTACGTGCACGTAATAGATCACATTTGGTTGAAAGGGCTGATTAACACTGTTTTTTAATTCGCTCTCTCATATTTATCTCATTTCTTTATGTGTCAATACGGCTCGGCAAAGAAATCAGGTTAAAAGATAATGCAGAGCCTGTCAATGCTTCAGGGGTGCTATAAAAATAGTCAAGCGTAAGCGTTATTGGTCCAACAGCATGGTGTGTAGTAAACATTGCGGCGTTAGATCAACATTTGTTAACGTCGGGTTTTTGCTGTTCATGGAAGCCGAAACTAAAATCTCTCATTCGACGCTGAATAGACGTCGATTATCCGACGTGTAATCAACGCTGTGTAAGGCTTACAAATGAAGTTCAAAATAATGTATATCTCCCGACGCTGTACAGACGCCGGAAAGTCGTGGTCAAGCGTAACCAGTCATAGCGTATCCACCGTCAGTCGAATTCCACATTTTTCAAAAATAGATGGAAATAAATTTGCGCGGTCTTGAAATTTCATGTTTTATGTCTTCATTTTGGTCTATTTTTTAAGTCGTCTGTCCTGGCCAATGGAGGAGGTTGTTTTTGGTGGTTGAGTCTGGCGTCTATAGAAGGTCGATTTCTGACTTCTATTCAATGTCGATTTTCAGGCCTCTACAGCAACAGCCAAACATTTAAAACACAAGAGCAGGGCGGGGATGAGGGGGGGGGGGGGTGTCGGGCTCTTGGTAGCACATATGCTCTAATGAGTACAGAAAATATATTACAAAGCGCAGTACTCCGCATACTGCGTAATAAGGGGTGAGGTGGGTGTGGGTCTTTCGAAACTGCATGTTCAACAAAAATTTCATGAACACACACTTGTCAATGTTAAGTGCTTAGTTTCACCGTACAATTACAGCAGCGCAGGGTTGAGATTTCGCGGTCGCCCGGTCGCCCGTGGCGATCAACTTTTGGCTCGGGCGACCAACTTTTTCGAGTTGGTCGCCCGAGTGGCGACTAACTTTTTTTCTGGATATTTTCAGGTAAAACTGCGCCGGGCGACTAACTTTTGTGCCGGGCGACTAACTTTTTAAAGCTGGTCGCCCTCCGGGCGACCAGAAAATTTTACGAAGTCTCAACCCTGCAGCGTGCGTTCTAGTTCTACCTTTTGTAGCTACTCGATGTTTAATTTGGTGTAAAGCGATGTTATTTTCGTTAAAATCTCCGTCTTTTAAGGGAGGAGGGGGGGGGGGGTAATTTACAACTACGTCTGCGTTTGGTTAAAAAGTTGTTTTTTTTTGTGTGTGTCTTTAAACTTGGGCATGTGTTTTTGGAAGGCGTTTTAAACACTATTGATTGTTCTCCGTCACCACTTGGGAAGGGGGGGGCGGAGGAGGGGGGAGTGAGAGGTGGGGGGTGATTCACTGGATAAAAGTCACAAAACTTTTTATATTTAAAATGTTGAGATAAGTCAGAATCATGAAGCGATTACACGATCCTCAGGAAAAATACAATGTGTACTGCATAAATAGATTAAGACAACATCTGGTGGAAAACAGTCCCCTCTCAACCCCAAAAAGTTTCAATACTTTTTTTGAAGGTATTTTTAATTCCAAAGCTTTGTTCAATTCCAAATGAAATATTGCCTGGTACCCTACTCCTCTGAACCCACACTTCGAACAGTGTGCATTAATTAGGCCCCTGCGAGGTGGGGGCGGGGGCCCTGAGAGGTGGGGGCTGGGTGGAGGCGGCGGCCCTGCAAGGTGGGGGCGGGACGGGAGCCCTGCGAGGTGGGGGCGGGAGGAGGGGGTCCTGCGATGTGGGGGAGGGGGTGGGGCGGTCTGTTCAAGGTTGCACCGAAGACTTTGATTAGACGAAAAGCAACGTTGTGTATTCGATATTGTGTCAAAGACGTTTATATGACGTTGATCTATGGTCGCAACCAACAAAATTACAAACAGGGTTAATGCCGTTGTTTGGTCGAGTCGACGCAGCAACCTCAAAGTGACCTTTCGGTCGACATTGAAAGGATTACTGAGTTGTCTCGAAAGTGAGTCAAATCGGTGCATATCGTGAATGTCGCATAGTTTTTTTTTGCTTTTCACAGAATTATGGAAAATCTGGTTTTGTAACTGCGGCATTAACATTTGCATGTTATGATTGACAGGTGTGAAGAGAAGATGAGGAAGACGCTAATTGGCTGTTTGCTGCTGTGTGCCTCAGTGGCGCTGCTCAGGCGTACCAAGGCAAGTGGCGCCTTTCTTCTTCTTTTTAGCCCCAACTACAGCAGTTGTGCGTATGTACGCTTTTAAGTTGAAAAATCGTACCTCCTATATTTTAAGCCTTAATGTCGTGAAATTTTGGTTGATGGTAGCGGGCATCAGTACCTGCCTGGATATTCTTTTTCTTTCGATTCGCCAATAAAAAAAATGGCGGAAATATTAGTTCCAAATTTTTTGAAGGCAAGATGCGTATGTGTCTACCTAGCTTTTCCTTTTTTTGGCGATGTTCCAAAAAATTTGCAAGTTTGTTTTCGCATGATCTTAAATATTTCTAGAAAAGTAGTCCTACTGTCTTAAAATTTTAAGTGAAGGTAGTGAGCGTTGCAACCTACCAGACTGTTACTTTTTTGATGATTAGGAAAGAAAATGGCATAAATTTTTGCAAAAAAAAAAAAAAAACTGATGGAAAATAGTCTTACTGTTTTGAAATTTGAAGTGAAGGCAGCAGGCATTTCCTACCTGGCCATTTCTTTTTTTTTTTTTTGTTCATTGCACAAAAACCAAAAGTTTGGCGGAAATCCGCAACCCCAGCCCCCCTCAAAAAAAGAATAAGTAAAATCTTAACGAACTCCAGAAAATAGATGATTGCTGATTGGTTAAAAATGTAGCGAAAATTTTGGCGAAAAACCAAAACAATTTCAGTAAAATCTTAAGTAAACCCAGGAAACTAGTCTTGCCGTCTTGGAAATTTCTTCAGCAAAAGAAACAACAATAAATATATTAAAGATCACGAACAATATTAAAATAGAGCGGATATTAAAGAATTACGTAATGGCTAATCATATATCTTCTTTAAATTTCTTTAATTTGACTTACATACCAAGGTCGAGAAGGTATGTCTTGATCTGCATGATTTCCCTGATCCCCCAGACCAAAGTCTACTTCAAGCTGTTGGACATGCGTTCTTGCAGGACGACCCTTACGCCGTTTCCCATGCGGTAGTTTCCTCAGTACTGTACTGGTTGCCAATGACAGTGACCCACGAGTTTTAATCTTCTTTAGTTTAAACCTTTTTCCAGATCACTATGCACTGTTTAATTGGTGATACGATTTTCCCAACGTTTTTCAAGCACAGTGACCCACGAGTTTTAATCTTCTTTAGTTTAAACTTTATTTTAGTTCACCATTTACTTCCTAACTGGTGACACGGTTTTTCCAACGTGTTCGAAACTCAGTTCCCACCAGTCAATGACCCAGATCTCTACAGTACTACAGATCCTACCATGAAGCCAAACAGTCTTATGTTAAGTTTTATTGCATGCCACCCATGCAAATGCAATTCTCTGTTTGATACTACTGACAAGAGATCCCAGATATGTAAATTCTTCAAGCATATACAGTTTTGGTTGAGTCATCACTTTGTTTTGAAATTGGCTTCTTGGGACTGGTTATATGCCATGACTTTGGTCTTCTGGACCTGGAATCCCACTCAAGGTGCAGAAGCTTCTACCCGTACGAGCAGTTCTTGAGCTTGCACTATTTACTCACTGACCAGTGCAATATTATCACCTGAAGTCTAGATCTGTCAACAGTTGGGGTGTTACTCTTCTGCTCAGTATCTTCTCACTCTGAGATCCAGTTCTTCAGTGTCTTGCTCATTGTAACGTCAGGAGCTATGATGAACAAGTATGTTGCTAGGTTATAGGCTATAGTAAACACTGCAGGATTTCTAAGAATTATGTTTCTTCGTCTCTCCTTTGTTTCTTCTTACACCACTTCCATTGCTAATATCCATATATAGACTTACCTTACTTGAAGTTTTGTGAATCATGCTGATGGTATAGTGTTTTTGTTATTAGCCTTTTTAAAGACAATATTTACAGTTGCTTTAACAATACAGCTCTATAGATAATGTGTATTTTACTGCAATAAATCTTTGAGCAGCGAAGCAGTATTTGAAATAAAGATTTCTCTCATTAAGTACATTTTATTGGGGTACATTTTATTAACTAAATGCTCCTTGTTTTCAATAATTGTTATCAGATACTAAATTTGTTATATCATTACGTTAATGATATATGGTTGCGATCAATAAAAAAGCATGAATTTAGGACACTTATTAATATTAACAATAACTAAAGTAATGATATCAATAAAAAAGCGAGTTTCTAGTATCAGTGGGGTAGTTTGTATATCAAAAATTGAATTACTGCTATCAACAATTCAAGTGTAAATAGACTGCAATATAAGAAGAATACCACTTTCTAATTTTTTAGATAATAAGAATTAAATCGTACGTTACAGATACATCTTTAAAGTTTCGTATTTGCCTAGCCTTTAAGAAATATTTAAAAAGTGTAGCTTTTAATCGATATTTTTAGGATTTTCAAAAACTACCCATTCCAACATGGCAGATGGCTACATGGAAATGGTTATTCTTTACGTTGAAGTGCTTTTGACCAAAACAACTAGAGATATATTGCTTTTAAAATTGAGTGTAAAAATGTCAAATTTCGACGCCTTAAGTCCCCCTTCCTACCAATTTTTATCAGATCAGTAATAATCTCAGCCCCACCTCGAACCTCCCTTGACAAAAGCAAAAGTCTAATAGCGAGTAATAATACACCCATCCAGACCAATATATGATTCGATGAAAAATCTAGGAGAAGTATTTTGAAAATGCAAAGAACTCTTTTAAACTGGCACATTGATGGAGGACATGGTTGCTTGTCGCAAGTAAATTATGCGTAATGTCAATTTTTTTTAGCAAAATGAAGGAGAAGTAACAATTGAAAACTGTGTCACATATAAATACATCGATTTCGGTTTCAATCTATATATATTTTCACACTGAAGCTGACATTTAAGAATGCAATCATGCATACTCTTGGTATTCGTATCACATGTACACGTTAGTTGGAGGTGTCCGTTATGTATTTAGTTAGATAATTTGTTAGTTGGCTCTGTAAAGGTTATTAAAAGTTATGAACAAGTATCTCCTACTGCAGCTTTTAAACGATCCTACTCAAGAGTTTGGTCAAATGATTTCAATGCCATGTGTGGATGTTTTTTTCCTGCCACAATTTCGTCTTTCTTTAAAATTCCAAATAGGTTTATTTTCTTATCAGAATTAAACCATTTCAATTTTTGAAACTAGATCGAATTCTAATTTGATGTGGTCAATTAGTGTTTTAACAAGTAATGAACAATTTATTAAAAGAGTATCGTGCAGTGATTCCGGCATTTCGATTTTTGTACCACAAATGGCATAATATAGAAGTACTTTAAACCCCTTATCTGCTGCTGCATTTGAAAGCCCCATCACTTTAATAGGCTAGAGCTCAAGTAATATTGAATGAACAGTGCGCCTTTATATTAAGGCCATAATAAATACAAACTAGAATAATTAGGATACCTTGACATCATTTGTCGATAAGAGATCCAGTACTTGCGTTTTCACCAACTTAATGTAAAAGAGTTTCTGTTATTTTTTAAATAAAGACTATTCCGGATGGCATTTGAGTGGAAAATTTTCAACAATTTACTACTTTCTTAGTACGACTTCGTAAGTCTATTAGCTGAGCGTTTCTGTCATCACACTTGTTTCCCCTTATTTGTTTTGATGGAAGTAATTAAACACGAACTAAATCGAATTCTTAAATGCCCTGATGCAACAAACACACTTGGTATACTCAGTACTTGATAACTTTAAGCAAATCTTATACACATGGAATTGAAGTAAACATCAGGAAAAAGTTGATTCCGTTTTTTAATAATCTCTCTGTGGTGATTCCGTCAGTGTTTCACCAAATATCTTTAAAAATAGTATAAGGTATAAGTATTTTGCAAAGTGCGTATTAAGAGTAAGAATTTAAGCAATGGACAGTACATCTTTCCTTCAAGGACATAACAAACAAAAGCTTTCGTTTCCTTCCGAACTGTGTTTTCAATAATAAGAATGTATAAGGCGCCTTCGACGTGCTAATAAACATCAGTTTGAGTGACTATGACACCTTGACTAAATCATGACGCTTAATTTTTGTGATACATTTACCAACTGAAATGCCCAGAAAAGGTCATGACACTTTGACCACAATGACCAAACTAAAGACGGTTATGCGTTCTGTTTAAATAATAATTTGCATGTTGATGTTTTAAAAGTTTTAAAAGAAAATTAATTAATTTTACAATCTCCCAAGATATGTTCTAGACCTTGCCTTTGCAAAATGTCTTTGAAAACGGTACTCAAAATAACACGGTTTAAGTGTTATAATACAGTTCAAATGTTGAAAGCTGAGCTTTGTCGCTGGAAATCTCTCATGGTTTAAATCTATTTCTTTCAGCAGCAAATGATATGTGGTATAAATTGATAGAATTCATAATAAAAAAGTTTTCCGAAACGATATTAATAAACAAATGGAATGGTAATGTGCTACTCTTTTCTGTAGTGGCTAAATTATATTTTTCAATTTTTTAACAGTTATATTTTTACTTAAATTAAATCCTTTAAAATTCAAAGTTGAAAATATCTCCAGACTACAAAAACGTCTGTAATGACGCGGAATATGTTTTTTTACATAATGTAGCGCAAAAGACAAAGTTTGTGAGGACATGCTGTGTTTCGTAGCATAAATATCCATTTCTTTATTTTGATCAATGGATTCTATTTCCATCATAAATTAATCATCGTTGGTTCCTTCATTTCCCTAAATAGAAGCTGAGTTAATCAGTCAGTCGCAAGGACATCTTTTCAATGTAACGTCTACAGCCAAAAGCAAATCACAATGAATTTTTGATATCAAGTAGTTTTTTTGGCATCATTAGTAGGTCCAATAATTGATATCGAGAACTGAAAATGTTATTCCTTTATAAGTGAATAATAATAAATTGGTCCATGTAAGGTCTTACTAAGAGAATGTTGGACCAAAAATGAATTTATTATGATATCAGTAATGTAATTAAAAGTAGCAAGAAAACGACTGAATTTGTGAAAGAAGACTTGGTTTTTATTTTATAAATATAATATTTTTGATACTAAAAATTATTTCAATGATATTAATAAAAGATTTAGAATTTAAGATACTGGGAGTAGTTTGTCCTAAAATGCCAAACTAATTATACCAATTTAATATTTAGTGGTATCATAAATAAATCGTTTCTTAAAAATAAATTGGCACAATCTATTTACACTTTTTGACGACAATAGCTCATAGTTAGTTCTAATTCAACTCTAACTGGAGACACGAAAAAACAGCTATTACGAATTCTATTTCATCGTAGTCCCTCTCTCTAGTCTCGTACTACGCAGTCACTGGGAAAGAAGGTTGCAGACCCGAAATTATTTTAAGTGTTCATTGTGAATTTTAATAGAAAGAGACAAGTTTACAGAAAAGCAATGCCACGGCCGTTATCCAATAATCCGCTTGTCAGGCTTGCTTACATTATTAAATCTTCATTTAATGGCCAGTGCTGTGGTCATTTTTCATGGTTTGGAAATGTAATGATGTGCATACAGCTGAGCGCTGTTGCTGCAAAACAATCGTTCCTTGAGCAGGAAAAGGCATCACTAAATATCATCGAACCTTGCCGCACTGAATGTTGGGACTGTTTTAGTACCTCCGGGATCATTTGTTTGCAGCATACTTGTAACCATGCTCTGTCTACAGATAAATCCAATCTTTTTAATCTTTGTCAATTGTGTCCGTCGAATGAACCTCATATAAAATTTTTTAATGTTCAAAAAACAATTTAAATTTCAACATTAAAGAACCAATAAAAATTTTCAAGATTAGAATAACTGGACTTCTAACGCTATGGCTATGTCAGCTGTTCCTTACAATATCCTTTTAAGGAACCCAGTTTATTTAATATATCAAATTTACGAATGCATCTATCACAAATTAATCTAATGGTAGCATGTGGCATAGATATCAGAATTCTTGATTTGGTAAATAGTCTATATATCAATGCAAAGTAAACACAATACTGCTAAGTGTTGAAATAGATTTTTAGAAGCAAAATGTCACTTATGTTGGAATTGTAACCAGTATCATTATTAAAAACAATTTAAAGATAGGTTTGGTTTATTGTAAAGAGTAAAAAAAGATATCTCCATAACCTTCAAAATTCTAATTTTTGTACTGTATGAGAAAAACAAAAAAATCCTTCTTTATTTCCATAACGAAAGATGTTATTAATTACTCAACATGGAATTTCTTTCGCTCTTTTTTGGCTGTCTGATGCGTGCTTGTTACGTTTGTTTTACACTAGTAATACAACACGTAGCTAATGTACGTTATATTAGATTCAGGAGCCAATGAATGTAATGCTGCATGGTTCATTTCGAGGCTTTCCACGTATGCGCGACTCCAATAAAAAGTACACAGCACTATGACCAATACCCATTAGTTAGTACAAAGGTATTTACGTAATGCACATCTATTTTTAGGGCGCAGTTCCAGACAACCTACTTTACACACCGTTCCAAGAAACCTTCACAGACGTTCAAAATGAATTCCAAAGAAATGACCTGCTTTATTCAAAATACGGCTTCATGTACGGTTTTGCTGCAGAGATGTGCAGATCTGGCAGAACCGGAATGGCAGATTACTGCAACCTAGAACACCTGATTTTGCAGCTGAATGTCCTTCAGACAAACTGGAGAGCCCTTCGCAACCACGAAGACAGACGTTTCATTGGGGGAAATGCAGATGTAGAGGTTGAACAGTATTTGGAAGCCTTGGATCTTTCGGCGCAACTGAACAGTCTCGTTGTTGATCTGAAAGTGGGAATAAATATGATTTTGAACACAACTGTTGCTGTAGCAAATTCTTTAGGAACCTATTTTTCAAACAATGCTGAATTTGACGTTGCGATTGCAGAAGCAGACACAGCTTATATTAATGGCCAGTTGGAACGTTTGCATGAAGAAGAGGACAAATATTTCGGAGAGCATGAAGGAAATCTTATGGACAGAGCTTCCAAAATCTTGAGTTGCACCATAGCGGGATTGGCAATAGAAATGACAGAGGAAATCCAAAGGCTAGGTATGGCCATGATGCAGATGTGCAATCCTTTGGCTCAACTTATTGGAGGCTTTGATATGAATAATGTCTTTGATAGGGTAGAATCGCTTTTTTATTTGGGAATGAATATGCATCTTATAACGCAATTTACCGAGCAGATGGAGGAAGTTAGGGTAAGAATAAACGACATTAACGCAAAGTTTAATGCGAACTCCGAGTACTTGCATAAGGTTATGGAACTGTTTGAAGATGATGATGATTTAACTTTCGAAGAAGTTATGGAACAGGCTGACCTATTTATTCAGCTCTATAATGACTATACACCTGGCGTGAGTCAACTAGATCTAACTGAGCTTTTGGCAAAACTGACCTTTATGATGGAAGATACTTGTGAAATTGTAGACGAATTAGCGGCCAGTACCAATCCATTTGTCATTGCTGCTATTGCATCAGTAAAATTAGAGGCCACAGAAAATTGTCAGATCATACGTGTTGATCTTGCAGTTCTCGATTCTTTCTACAACCAAATTTATGAGTTTCAGTTTGATTTAATGGATTCTCTGGCAGCCACTATGAAGGGAAAAGTTGCGGTAGCCAATTCTAACAACTTTCTACAGGATTTTGACACTGAATATATCAATTTGGCTACTACGGCTATTGGCTTGGTCATGGATTCAGTTTCAGTTCAGGCTGTTGCTCATTCCTATTGCAGCATAATCGAATACGAAAGAGCCGGGGTGCGTCCATCCGTATGTCAACGTTTCACTTTTACACCAGCAGACAGACAATCTATCAAGTCACTTGCAAGACCAGATTGCATTGGTAACGTCAATTGTCATGTTTAGTCGCAGATTAAAAATTTTACTAATTTAAGTTCTTTCGATGAACAAGTTAAAAAGTAGCCACTTCTTTTTGAACAAGTAAATGAAGAGTACATGTGAAACTTTTAAAAATAAAATTAAAATATATTTGATGCCATAATTTTAGATCTTCTAAATTTTGTTTATCTGTTGAATTCTTCGTTATCCACTTAGATTAGTAGAATATTCCATTTAATCTTTATAGGACGTAAGGAACCGCGCGTGACACCAGACTGGAAAACAGCACTAGAAAGGAACAAACATTTGATTGAAAAGAGGGACGTAGACATAAACATGTTGATAAAAGCCATTGAATACAGTATGCAGAAACACAATGATGATAAAGATCAACAGAATATGAGTAAGACTTTGTCAGTATAATGCAATACTCTTGCAAGTAAGTGGAGTTTTGGGTGAGAAAAACAAAAGAGCGGTACATTTTCTAGAACAAATGGATGTTCCTTTCCAAGTTAAGGCATACGTTGGATGGGTTCTCTCGGATCCCTTAATATATTCGGTATTGCATCGCAAACTGTTAAATTTTGACCCAATTTTAAAACGGAGAACGCGAACTGTAATTTGACCGGTGAAAGCTTTTTAGTAATCAAACATCATTTTTACTTTGCAAAAGTTAGTGTTATCTCAACTTTAGATAACACTGAAAACAGGTGATGGATGAAAAGCACACTTAAACATTGACGTGAAATCTATGTCTTAGAACATGCTATGGTGATAAAATGTCTGAGAACATGCTGTGGTGATAATCTGTTGTATAAATATCGAAATAAAGACAGCTCATTTTCTAAAACCCCTATAACTGTAACCCGTTTTTGGTTTTTAATCTTTGATAACACGTCTAGCGGTAAACACCTCCAAGGACTAGTCACCATGTGTGGCCATAACATTTTAAAACAACCCTTATGAGTACTCACGCAGATACAATGCACGCTACTGCAATCATTGAACCAAATCGTGACAGAAACTGACATTAAAAAGTGTTGGCTTGCCATATGAGGGTCCAACATTACAGCACCAAGGTCAACGGATTAAGTATTTATTTCAATAGCTTTTATTTTAAGAACATAAGGGTTAGATATTTAGTTGTTGTGAATGCCTCTCAGTGTGGTACATTTGTTGGTCCAAGGCACCCGAATCACTAATACTTACTATCTGTAGTCCTATCTATGTGATCTATATGCTCACGATTTCAAGGTCGTTGTGAGAGGATGAGAGGGGAGGGACATTGCTGCCATAAAAGTCCCATAGATACATGTTGGTTTCACAAATGTTGTGCAAATGAGCCGATAATCCTTTTAATTAAGCATCATGTGTGTGTACTGTTAACAAAACAAAATATTTTAACCTATAACACTGAATAATTTATGCCACTTCAGGCAATCTGCCTTCTGTAAAAATTACCCAGTTAAAAGCATTTTAATTCCATCTTCCAGTCCAGTCTGCTCCAGTCCAGCTGCAGCCAGCTTCACCTTGCCCAGGTTGGCCAATATGTCTTTTGTAACTCATGACACTTTTTACTTTTCACTAGAGCCAAAAGGGAGAGAAGACGACTGCACGACATCAGATTATGCCTACCTTCCTACATTGCACACCAACTCCACTGGAAAGCAGTTCATCAATGTAACAGATCTTCTAACAGGTAAAACCTACAATATATATATATATATATAAGTGTCATTCCAGCAATATGGGGACCATTTTTGCTAAAAACCACAGTATTAGGGGGACCAAAAAATTAAGGAGACCAAAAGTAGGTCTCCTTAACTCTTAGTGTGTTTAAACGCTATGAAACTACACAGTAAGCAAAAAAATTCTATATCATAGTGAATATAATATTTTTTGTTTTAAAATGAAATTTGTGTGTTGCCACTTGATTACAAGCTAAAAACATATATTATTTATTCCAAATGGTATCCCTAAGTGCTACATATAAGGTATGGTCCCGCTATTGCTGGTTGCAGATATATATATATCGTTTGAATGGTTTCCGAATTCCTGATGACGTAGGCAGTGCCAGAGATTCTGGTCCCGTATTTAGGTGTCTCGCGGAATTCGCGGACTCGGGTTGTAGTTATGGTTTCTCTACCTTGGCGTCCGACAGCTTCTGAATCATGTCTGTAACATCACTGAGTGAAATGAAGGTAGTGTTTATGACATAGTTATGCCTTGGCTTAAGTTGCTTGGTGATTGTTAATATATTGTTGTCACGGGATTTATGGCGTTTCCGGGGTGTGCGTAACGAATCACCCCACTCCAGCTATGCTGTCCTGATGGCATACATGTAATAACCCCTGTGCTTGCGAGATCTTCCTGTCGGTCCACAGTCTGAACTAGAGATGGGCGATCGACGAGAAAGTACCTCTTTTCTTTTGATCTGTAGCCGTTTTGGGCTGTGCTGATTGTCTTCATGTGCCGTTCTGCTTCATATGCCTATAAAGTGGTTTATTGCCAGATCAGGCTAAATACCGTTGAGACCTTTTCATCTTGTCGCTATAGTACCTTACGAATCATGGAGTCAAAATAGTATGGAGGCATGAGAGGTCTGCTGGATGGAAAGTTCGTATGATCTACTCACCGTTAAAATTCCAGAGCTGTTGAAAACAGTACCTGAATTGACACAAGAGATGTCTGTCGTTTTTAGCTTCATACATTTCAATTCACCAAGGTTTTTTTGCGGTATGGAGACTCTCAATATCCGAAACCTCCACTGGTGTAAGAGAGTGTTCATCAAGCTGGGTGTGTCAGTTCGCTGCTGCTCAGCGCCTTTTGTTACGGTGCTTGTTACAGACTTACCTCTCTAGATTAACTTAAGGTCAGGGTATAAGCTTGCTAAGAGGCTCATACAGTGCCATGTTCGTTGACTCCTTGCTTTAAGTCCTTGTGGTGTTTTCGTAACACATTTTGATGCGGTTTTTTTCATGTCAGAAACAAATGTTTGTTGGGCATATTGACTATTCTTCGTGAGCCTAGTTGCACTGGCAGTCTTGAAAACCCAGGAAAGGTAGAGTTGTTGGCGCATTCCATGAAAAGTGTTTTCTAAGATAAACAAAAAGGTATTAAGATGGCAACTTCGGATTAACGCAGTTATTTAGGGTGTAGTGAGCAAAAAGGTGCAAAACTACATGCTGTTCTCCCAAAAATTGCTCTTATATCAAAGCTGTATTTGACGTCTGACTACAAAAATCTGTCGTAATGAGTTCGTATACGTTTAAAATTGACGCCGTGATATCTGCCAACTAAAGAAAAGCGACTAATCTTCGATTCGATGTAGAAATGCTAGAAGACGAAGTAACATCATTGCATAAAATTAAGTCACTGTTGTGTAATAAATTGGAACATTCAACCTATATAAGTACAGAATCATTTATATATTAAAGTTCTAATATCACACCTTTCAAATATTAAAATATTAAGTTCGATTAAGTATGATATTTGTCTCCAGGCAATACGCAATATATAACATTGCCAAATGATGAGGACTGGTTGAGGGCTTACCGCTGGCTTGATAAGTACGAAGAAGTCGATTACAAAGAAACGTACTTCATGAAGCGACTTCAAATTTTTGTTCCTGGACTAGCTTGCAAAGATCCATCCGAAGACATTGGTGCACAGATGGAGGTGATATAAATTTATTGTTAGATTGTTTGCTTAAGCTTTGTAACCGACAACAGGTTATATGAAAGAATACTTCTGATTATCGGTTGATGGCTGCAAAGAATAAAAAATGGTTCTACGTATCAAACTCCTAGTAGTCAATAGCTAATTAGAAAAGTAATTGTTCCACGAAAGCAGTCTAATATTGCAAGTGTTAAATATTTAACAACCTAGCTACATTGGCAGATATTATGAAGCTGTTAAACACACCGCAGATAATTTGAAACAATTTAAACAAACAGAGCATACAACCAAAGCATCCCGGGCCCGGAGAGGATTCACGATTAAGTGAATATTAGATCATGCACACCCTTCGCAAACCTCCAAAGCTGTTGTACTGTATCTTTTTTGGCATTAAAGGTTTAATCTGAGATAATTAGATAGAACATTTTTTAACATCCCTTTGATTTTACTGAGTATCAGGGTTGTATGCATTTGACTCCAGACGATTCTAGCGAACCAAGAACAATGAAAGGAGTACTTTGGTCAGGTGGTCTTTTGTATGGGAGCATTTTAGTCTTACTGTGCTAAAATTTGGCGGTACAGTTTTGGGACTGATTGGTCGGAGGCTGTTTGATTACACAAGGTATTGTTTTATTTGCAGACTACAAACGGCGTAACGGTGAGACTGCACATCGAAGACGAAAAAGCCGACGGTGCAGGTGTGCCTGGTTACATGATGAAACAATTGACCTATCCATTTAAATGGGACAAGAGATTCGATTCTTGTAGCTCAAAACAAACGTTTAGACAAAGGAAACGTGACGGGACAGAAGTTGGAACCGTTGATGTGTGTGTTCGCACTGCAGGTATATATGATTCTATTTTCTTTCTTGCTACCCATTCTAGCAACTATATTTTACCCAAAGTACTTCTGATTTACTAAAAAATAAGAATTATAGAAGCTGTAGCTTATTTTCACCTGGGGCTGTAGCGTCGGGCTCTTTCTCAAGTCCAAAAATCGGGGTCTTCGCTTTTACCTGTGGGAGTTACGAATAAGCTGTTGTGACAACTGTATTGGCCAAATAAACGTTGGAATTTCTGTAGAGCGTTCGTTTCTATACTGTTTGCAGTGTTGGGATTGAATTTTACTAATCATAAAAAATCTCAGTCAATTTACATTTTGCTTACTGAAACGAGGAGCTGGTTGTGTGATGGCTTGGGCAATAAATGCTTTTAAGATTGATGATTTTCCCTTGCCTTTAACTTTTTTCTCATAATGAATCCACAAAAGTTTCCAATCCATTATCAGACTGATATCAGACGGTCTGTCCTCGTCATGGCCCCATGACTTTTTTTCAAAGACAGAGGGTCCTTGACAATAACTGTCAGTCCATATTTAATGCTTGGGCTCGAATAAAATGTTGCAAGCCGATGGAAAGGTGAACTGTCAGAATTTAACACTTTATCTGTCCCATTCTTATATTTAAGGTAACAAACATAACGATCGGAACCGGTTTGACTCCTTGTCTTGTCTTAGGTTGCTTTTGTGATTTGTATTTGCTTTTATGATATAAATGCAACAAAAATACTCATTACGCTTTTTCTAAGAAAGCGACATTTTGAGAAATGTTTAAGGGTAATATCTACGCACAATACTTATCATTCAAACTAAGACTTGAAAGTGGACAAATTTAGTGGCAACTGCTGGTTTGGTACCATTGAAAATCGACCATATGTTAACCATTTTATCCATTATTTGAAAAGGGGAGTAGAGCTAATAGAGATTTATTTCACGATTGCCAGAGCACATACAAAGAAGAGTAATATTTTCGCAATGGATTTTGCTGGTGCATATACCAAAAATTAAGTCCTTATTTTAATTAGTATCACTAGAAGTAGATTCAAGTTTAGCTTTCAGTGTTGGAGTTGTAAATAGCAGATATGTTAACAACAAAAGGTTTCTCGAGCGGGTGTCCTAATTCGAAAACCTTACTTTAGACTGCAGCGCTGGCAGCACTAGTCTGAAAGGGGAGTACGATCAGTATGAAAGGCTAAGGAAGGGTCGACAGACAAATCATGATTTTGGAATAAATATATTTTCTTATAAAAACCGATATTTTGATACTCTTCTGTGGTGTTTTCTATCGCGTATGACGTTGTCGTGACGACATCGGGTACATTATTTCAGTATTGAGAAGAGTGACGTTTTCGATACTGGAAGAGCTGTAAGTACGGTTTTGGATATATACCAGCCATATTTACCAGTAAAAGTACTGCAGTTTCCGTTTTAAGGGTACTGTCAGCCATTTAATAACTAAATATATGAGCTGTACATGTAAATAATTGACAAATAGAAATCGATTGAAACATAAGCAGTGGCATCCCGAAAATAGCAATATGAGTGAATCTAAACGGCATCTAGAATGGGAATATTGAAAAATGGTCCATTTTGTGAGGTAGTCTCATTTTTGTGGATTTGTTCTTTTCTGGACTTTCGCCGTTTAGTGGCCACCACGCAGTTTATGTTAGGATAAACAGAACACAAAGAATGCAACAGTAATAAATTTTTGCCATGTAAAAGACCTTTATGTGGGCTTTAACAATTGCTGGTAAAATGCTCCTATTCAACTGTCAGTGAAATATTTCTGATACTGTCACACTTTTATAGGTGAAGGCAAATAGTCTGCGGTTGAACAAATCCCCATTCTAAGTCCAGACTGTGGTGTAATAAGAGTGAAAATGAAAGTTACTCCGTGTTCCCTTAATTAATGGCACAAAACGCTTTCAATTCAAGAAAAACGTCTTTTTCTGGGGGGATGGGGGATGGGCGGGTGGTCCACTTATTTTGAAAGTACTAGGTGACACCAATACCTGCCAAACTGAATGCTACTAGCCAGACCTTTAATTTGTTGATTTTACAGATATTTTGTCATGCAATTAGTACATTCAAACTTTTTTCATCTTCCTTTGCACATAAGAACGCGTTAATCGGTGCATGATTAGTGCTCTTTTTCACACTAAAAGAAAGAAAGATTAACAAACTATTCCTAATAAGATTATTTCTGGCGGTTCTTTTCTATGACCTAGGCAGAATCCACATACAGGTAGTTATGTGCATGTGGCTAAACATCTTTGCAAACAGTTTCAAGTAGCGCTAGAAAGGCTTTAGTCCATTAAGGCAGAAGTACCAAAAGATTATGGCTGGTTTCACGATTTTGATAATGACATCGATTAGTTGTCATAGCGCTAGTACCGATGCATTTTGAGGTTGCAATTAAGCTTTTCGTTGTTCAGTAATAGACGTTGTCATTTATCGGACATTACATAATGTTTATCTTATCAATATCGTTATATCGCGGTTGTACTGTATTTATATAAGTATGAAACATTGCACATTATACATATAGTTTGCAAGATTTTATCCTATTGATTCCTGAAAATTCATATCGTTCTTTCATATGGTATCAAAGCAAGGCCCTCAATAAGTTCCATACCCTAGCAAAGCAATCTGGCATCTCTTCCATGTAGAAATACTACTGTAACTATGGTTACACCGGAGAACAAACGGAAAAATAAAAATTTGAAAAGAATATCTCTTTAAGTTTTGATGTCAATCATTGTACAGCTTGTTGCCGTTTCATGAGTTTCTTTTATATTTTTTAACCTAAAATGTATCGCTCGTAAGGTAGAAAAAGTGTAGCAGTCTTCATCAAAGGCAGAATATGTGTTGCCATAAAACGTTACATTGGTATAGTCTTGTTTGTTTTAATAAAAAATTAAATACTGCTTTTTGACTGACTTGCTTGGACGATGTATACTTTATCACATCTGCCAATGTTGTTGATTTATAAAACATAATTTAATATTCGAAACTGCGTTTTCACATTTATTTAAAGGCCTCCCACCAACCTACGACAATGATTTATATCCGAGTATGTTCGCGACATGGGCAATCAAAATGGAGAACACCAACTGCGAGCTTACAATACCACACCCAGAAAACTATGACTTCGACATTACCGTGTATTATGAAAAGGCAACGTGGAAACATGAAGGTATGATGTTTTGTATATGTTAAAGCAAAAGCTGTGTAATCCAGGATTTAAATTTAAAATACCTCAATACTAAATGACAGTCTATTTTGTGTTGCGGATTAACCCCCCCCCTCCCCACAGCTCGTAAAAATATTCCCCTCGATCTGTGCCGTTCCCGAAGATAATCCAGATAGAATTTAATTTCTTCTAGTGAATATTTAGTTTATGTATTAAATGAATAAAAGTATCATAATATTGTTTAGTTTACTCAGCGTTCACCTACTGGTGAGTACTTTTGGTGAGTTTAGGAGATTGTACTTCTTAAATATACTCAGCATCTCTAGCTCTTGCTAATCTCCATTGCAGTTATTCAAACCACTTTGCTGTTTTCGGACAGACCCAGCCATAAACCAACCCTTATCCCAATTCAGTTATGGAATGAACGATATATATTTTATATGTAAAGTAGATATTTTACAGCGTGAATTTTCTGCGGGTGTAAAATAATCTTGGGAGGGTGGAGGAATGCTGCCAAAACTGAGAGGGAATTTTCTCGTATGGCGCTTTTCTTTGGGATTTTCTCCCAGTATGAAAATGTGAGGCCTTTTACCCACAGGTAAAGATGGGGAGTTTTCGCTGATGCGTTTTTCCCTGGAGATACTGCGGAATTCGCGTTCTTTTACATGATGTTAAAAGTTTAAGATCAAGAAATGCAATCCTTCATGAAAATTAAGAGCAAATGGGTGTCTTATATTCTTCAGAACAGGGCGTACCTTTGGTGATGTCATCATTGTCTATACTCCTAAGTATAACAATTTAAAACCCAGTCACTAATTGTTTACATTCTGTTGTTAAAACACATGCCAGGCCAGTCTCAGCAGTGCTGGCCTAATCCATGCCAGTCAGGAGGCATTTGCAAGGACGGGCTCAATACGTACGAGTGTGAATGTCCAGGGTCTACAAGCGGCAAAAATTGTGAAAACGGTAAATGCATTTACTTTGCGTATTAGAAGACTAAAAATGCTAAAATATAAAAAACTTAAATAAACAACGTATGTAAAACCCTAAAATAAAATCAATGTGGTGTTCCTAATCTAAACATTCAGATTAATATATTTTTAGGCATCGCTGTACCCGACAAGTGTGTTAGGGCCTACAACGTAGCAGCGTACAAACCAACGGGAATGTACATCACTCCCGAAACGGATCGCAAGTTCTCACACTTTGCTGTCGACGGCGACAGCTCTACATGTGCAATGTCTAAGGTTTTCTTACTTTAATTAGCTCTATGATATCAAGTTCTATTTTGCTACAAAGCCGTTACTTGAAATGTATTCGAAATATTTACCTTTCGTGAGAAGTGTGAAACACAAGATCGAACAAATATAAAATCGTGCAAGGAAATTGGTAACTACTGCTAAACGAGCGACGTTTCTTAAAATACACTGTTCTCTAAGCAGCACCGTATGCGTCCTACACGAGATATGGGAATGTTCATAGACACCCAACGTTTCTCGAAACGAAACACCTGAAGCTTTTCAATTGCTGTCTTTTTGAAAACAAGTTTTAACTGTTAATTTTAAACCTGTTAAATATTTTAAACTGGTTTCATTTATTTATTGAAAGATGCAGTTTAAAACTACCCAGTAACAACGAAGTCACAAAATTCTGATTCTGAATGTTAAATAAAACTAAATTATGACTATAACTTTTGTTAACCTTATTTTGAATCAGGAGACGTACACCCCGTGGTTCTACGTAGAGCTGCCGTGGCACACGGTTGTGTGTGAAGTCAGAATTGAAGGTTGGGAAACGTTTTTTATTGTCAAATGTTTTGTTAATATTCTTGACTGTTCCAAACTAAAATGAAATATTTAAATATTAAGTACTTGCTAGAACAGGGGACTTGAAACCCTAGAAGTTTATAACGCTGTCATATTAACAGGCATATAATGATCTCATATAACAAGTAAAAATATTTCATATCTCATATTTAAGAGCATATACTGTCATGTTAAGGGGTGTGTAATGCTCTATACAAACTGGTATATAATGCCACCATTTTAATGATTATATAACGCTACAAATTCTGTCAAAATGGAGCAAACAGATAGTCGCCCATGATTCTATGTGTACAGTGTACATTATTCACCTATGTCGTTCCTTTCATGTCAGGATTCCTTCCAACTGACTCAAGTAATCAAGTTAAAGTAGCAGTGTCCAAGAACAAGCCTTTTGGGAATGTGTTCACTCAGCTGAACAATTCCATTCATGGTGAAGGTATGAAGCTGTTAAGACAGAAAGCTTAACAACGTTTTTGCTAGCCTGTGTTTCTGGCATAAGGTTGAATAATAATAATAATAATAATAATAATAATAATAATAATAATAATAATAATAATAATAATAATAATAATAATAATAATAATAATAATAATAATAACAAATGGCAATGACGCTAGTGACGACGACGGTGGTGCTTATGTTGATATTAATGACGATGACGCTGTTGTTATGCTGATCATTATAATGATTATGATGTGGTGATGACGGTAGTGATGATGATGTTGATGATAGTGCTGAATAACAACGTTGATTCGTTTTAGATCCGAAGCCTTCCTCAGACGGTATTTACACAGTGGGATTCTCACCTTACCTGACGACAGAGCTGTACCGCTATTTAGTCATTTATGAACCCGATAGCAGATTAAAAAGTGAGATCAAGATATGTGATCTTCAAGTGTACAGCAACAACGGAGGTGAATGTCAATCTTCTTGATTTATTCCTCATATTGACATGCGAGATTAATTTTTTAAATTGTTTAAAAGAGGTCATGTTGTTCTTATTTTCTTTATTAGGAATGCAGACTAGCCATTCTAAGGTTTAAAAATATCATTAAAGTTAGCTAAAGTGCTTGTTATACGACTATATTTATCTTTACATTTGGTTGAAATTATGTTTACTTGATTGTTTTGAAATAAGAATACAAATGTACTTGATGCAATTAGAAGTTCTACATCTAACGAAGTAACACTTATGGAAATACCTATTTCAGCCTTTAACATCATAGGACAGAGTGCATTCAACAATCAGGAATGTGACTGGAGCACTAACATAATGCCCTCCGCCTCGGGCACTGCATCGCAAATTTCCACCGAGTACGTATGTTGTCAAGAAAAAGGAGTCCAAACCCAAACAGAAACTAAAATTTCTTTGGTGTGAATGTGAATGTATATATTGTGTATCAAAACCTTTTGCGCAGCCAAGTTACCGTGGATTTCGGCGAAATAATACTCTTATCGACGTGACCTTTAATATTACCTTCATTTTCAGTCCATTTTCAGTTCGGTCATAAATTTGCACATGAATATGGTGAACGACGCAAAACTGTCAAGAAAACTTCTCTCTCCTTCTCACGCCTACTTGAAACTAAATGACTATCAGTCATAGTATTTTTATTATTTTTAATCTAAGGACATCTTAACTACATTAAGGCACTCAGTTATAACATAGAATATGTAAAAAAGAGAAAATTGTCTCAAATTACATTTTCGTAATTAAACAGATGGATACAAGTTCAACTTAATTAAATAGTTTGCCCTAAAGCAAGGTGATTCACTTGATAGTAGAAGCTATGCTTCGATTTTTTACTGTAGAGGCAGCATGTAAATTTCTATAAATTACTTTGAATTTATTTGCTGTACTTTTAGGAACATAATGTGATCATAGAAACCCATTTACTTATTTCTTTATTTAGTGCTCTTTAACTGTCTATTATTTGAAAATGACTAACATCGCTATTGTGGGAACTGTAATTGTCTTCGGTCTGTGGAAAATATGGCACATACAATTTGGTCCCTTTCTTGAAGAATACACCTGTCTTCAGTGCTGATCCTGGGCATTGTGCAGTTATGCTCATGTTGTTGTTTACAAAAGTCGCATGTAGTTGTTATGATTATGATTTTGCAACTTGCAATTTAAACAATTTGACATTACACGTAATCTAGCCTTTTCCAGTAATATCCAATGCTTTCATCTGTTAGCATATATTTCATACGTTTGTGCAACAGAAATTATCAAGATAAAGCAAAAGATATTTTAGTATACTGCAAAATTGTTCAAATAATTATATGAAATGAGGTAATTAATAATCCACCTTTATACAAGTGGGGCAGATTTCTAATGTGCTGTAATTTTGTTGAAATAATTTATTTTATATAAAACGATGACTGTTATTCTTATACTTCACAGTTACAAAGGCGCAGAGCTGGCGATAGATAACGACGTACAGACTTGTACAAAAACAAATAAATACACCGACGACACCAAACCGTGGTGGACATTTAACTTTGATACCAAAGCCAATCAAATCTGTGGTTTAAAAGTAACGCTGCCTGAATTTATTGCGAGTAGGTTGTCATTCAAATTGCCAAAGATGTTGTCAATAATACATTATTGAGAAGTATATAAAATGATTGCATTGTTCGTATTTAGGTTACACAAAGTTCTGTGAACGTGTTTAATTAAGAAACTACAAACATAGCGCCAAGGGTTTAGTGAATTTTTAATCATGGTCATGTATTCATGTGTATTAATCTGTACAGCTGATGAGGCAGTGAGGTTTTGGGCTGGATTCTATTATTCTGACGAGATTCTTAAACCTGGCGAAAAAATTAACGACGAGTACTTCAGACCGTGCGGTAATGAAATGGTAATTAGTTTTTATTATTTCTGCAAAAAGGAGTTCGGAACATAAACATTTGTATGTTCTATGTTCAAACAATTTTCTCTGCTTCAGTTTTAAAATACGAAATTCAAAACCTGGTGACATACACGTTGTTTGTTTTTTAAATTTTACCAGATCCTAAAATATGTACAGACAAGAAAGAATTTCCCCCAGCTATGTGGAAATCTTAAAGAATTGAGGAGCGAAATAGGGCTTACACAAAGTGTCTCGATGCTGTTGACGTTATTAGCTTCAACTAGTGCTCTATGAATGTTATTTGTTATGGTGTATCAGCAACACGTCATGCTGACATCCAAGGTTTTTAAAAGGCGCCACCAAAACTATTTCGCTACCCACCATAAATGGAAACTTTTACTTATATCCTTCTGACACCACGCCAAACTGCATATCTTTCATAGAATTTCAAACTTCATAAGATGAAATTTTACAACATGCTATTGCTATAGCAGCATATCAATTATTAAAATTATGAACCCTTTGAAATACGAAATAAACAGGTGTATTATTGTTTGCTAAAGTTTAATGATTTAATGAAACTAAAAGATCTCGGTCCATTTGCTTTATCTTCATGAAATACGAAATATTAATGACAGAATAAAGTCAAATTGAATTTTATTCTTATAAGAAAATTTTACTCTTTGACACTTTGGTCACATTTCAATTTCAAATACTCCCGCGTTTCATGTAACCTTTGTTTTGTTGAACCCTTTCAGATTTTAGATACGACAACAACAGATATACTCACCTCCAATTGCGATGTTCTGCCGTTGGGTGGTGCTCAGCTTATTATTTATAGCAAAGATGTCAACATCTATCTTAGTCTGTGTGATGTCCAGGTGAGTAACATGACTTTAGTTACAATTAAGTGATTAAACAATTAGAAAATATATGCGTATATTAAGAGTAAAACATGACTCTTTTGTGTTTGATTATTGCACAATGCAACCCAGATAGTACCTTTCACAATTTGCTTACATGCAATTGAACTAAAGTTTAAAGTCTATGCAGGCATCCAGCTTTTCGCTGAGGCATATTGCAACAAGATCAAGAATGCTGTTTAATTCTGGATGTTCTAAAATCCATAGCTGATAGCAGATTGATTATTGATTGAATTTTTCGTTTTGATGCATTTGTTAATATTCCTTTCTAACACAATATATTAGATATACAACAGAATATTTAAAACGACAAAAAGTGCATTTCTGACCGATATGAATGTACGACCGCTATTTCAATTCTTTAATAAACTTCTAAGATGTTATAAAATGGCAAACTTCATTTTATGTACTTTTGGCTTTGTTTTTGCTTTGTATAGATAAAATTTGAAAATAATTACAGTAGTTTTACCCTAGTTTTCATTTAAACGGTGTTAGAAATTGCTTGATTTCCTTTTCGTTTCACGTACTAAAATTTCTAAAGATTTATTATATATAATTAGTAATATCAGTCTGTCACCATATTGGGTTATGGTCATCGATCACATCATTCCATACCAAGAATGTCCCATACTCTGGAATTTAAGCAACGTACTTAAATTACATTAATTTGTGCAGTTTGTAGTTGTTAGACAAAGAATTTAACATTTTGACAGAGGTTCATAATTATTGCTTCAAAGCTAACGACATGCTAAACTAAAGACACTGCTGTTATAATTCGTGTAATACAAATGTTTTACAGGTATTTAAGATGAAAGACGTTGAAATGGAAAAACCACGCAATTAGCAGTTACAACCGAAACATGATGTTGGAAAAGTTGGTTATTGCATCGATTATAATAATAGATTCCTGTCAATTTGACTCTGATGTGTTGAATTTAAATAATTCTGTTTTACCTTTTTGAAGATTTAAATAACGCGTTTTGTTATGTAATCTTAACAAAAGACATAAAAGCTTCTTAGATTACGTAATAGGAAAGTACAATCTGATAAAATTACTGAAGCTATGTATGAACGGAAAGAAATTAAGAACAAAGTTCTGACTTTAGTATATATAAATAAATAAGCAATGTGCTTCTGATGTTAATTGAAATGTGCTTGCAATACTAAGAGAAATGTATTTGTAGCACAGTGCAATGTATTTATCATGCTAAATGAAATAGTAGGGGGAAAACAAGAGTTCTACAACACCCCTAGGCAGCAAGAGTTATACAACAGTCAATCATCGTGACGTCATCAATCACGTGACCAACTAATACAATCTATCTATCGCTTGTTATATTAAAAGAAATGTGTTTCTCGTGCTAAGTGACATGTACCAAATTAAGTTAAATGTGCTTGAAATTCTAAATGGAAATATCTTGCTGTATCAAATAAAATTTGCTTTAAATACCAAATAATATAAAAAAACAGGATATTTATCCTATCATACCTCCTAGAATTTTGTTCTTTTTATACTAAGCTGACGATAAAACTTTTCTTTTCAAAAGCGATTTTTTCTGTACTCATCAATCGCTCTTTATTCCTACGATCACATATTTGAATAGACAACAACCAAATCGCATGGGGGGATCATGATTACAACCCTTCCTTTCATTTCAGGCAAATTGTCAAATTTTCAGTTTCTAAAATCAGACAGATTACAATCTGCCAAAAATTTTAGGCAGATTACAATGTGCCTGGTCGAACCAGGAATTTTATAATCTGCCTGAAATTTTCAGGCAGATTATAACCTGCCTGATTTGACACTTTGCCTGTAACATATATACCTTAAGTACGCATGTACATTTTTACCACACAAATATTTTTCAATGCTATGCTGTATTGCTTATCATAAATTTAAAAAACTAAGATCTAGTTTAAGGAAAAGTCCATATTATGTTAAAAACAAAATACTTATTGGTGTTGAAGTTCGTATGTTTAAGACCTCTACACAGATGGACTCCAGAAATCGCCTTCAAAGAGAAATCCAATTGGGTTTTGTCTGAAACGCTTTAGAAGTGTAGTTGTAGTAAAACTCTTGACCAAATAAGACAGTACATAACTTAATAGATAATGCGTCGCTTCCTCGTAAACTGTTATAATGCAGAAAGTCTCGATCAATAAAACGCTTTTATGATTTATTTTGCTTTATTTTTAGACTTACGTTATTGAATGATCATTGACCATTGGCTTAGAACTGTTCCGCTGTTTATAATAAGGACATAAAGTATATGAAATGGTAATTTGAATCATAATTATTTTTTGAAAGGACGCCTATCGATATTTAAAAGTTACAGTTATATCTTATGCAAACTAAAATTAGCAACTCCCTCTAAGTGCGATGATGCCTGAATGAAAAATTATACTCGCCAATATCTTAAAGTTTTGACAGTCAGATAATTATATATGACTGATCAAGTTTTGTTACAGAAGTGATTATGCGCAGGGATTTAACTTTTTGCCCAGTTTAAAAATAAAAAGGTGATGCAACAGTTTACTTGGATGTTAGTACCATGTACCCTTGGAAATGGTATCTCATATAAAATCCTGTTAAACTGCATCAATTTCAGTGTCATTCAGTCTCATTCAACAATTCCTTGTTAAAACGTGTACTTATTGCTGTAAAATGGAAAGAAATGCATTTTATTTTGGCAGCCTCCTGGCTGTATATTTGGTAATGAAAAAAGCTAAAACGTGAAACTTATTTTCGTAATATTCGGAAATGATCGGTAACATATTATCCTAGAGAAAACAAAGATAATGGAGACTCAGTCAGTCTCCAGCATAAAACCGGTTGTTTTAAAGTGTTTCCGATTTGGAGAACACCAGAGTGCATCAGTGGAGTAAGGTGCAGATAATAGAGAAAATAGGTGTAAGCTGAGGCAACCCATCAACGAAACACGTGTTACTTTTAGGATGCAAAAACAACGACCAATAGGTAAAACTTCATATAGTCATCATTTCGGTAACAAGAAAATGCTATTCTTTAGCATGAAGAGTCAATTATTAATTTTCTTAGCTCCAAAGAAAATGTTTCTCGAATTCCAATACCACCCATCGCTGTATTGATTAATTGATTGATTGATAACAACAATTGTATGCTTTATGCATGAAGGTTAAGATGCTAGCAATAAATGAGTAAAATCTAATGTGTTTGCTTCTGTGTTTAGAACCATCTTCTGTCACGACTGTGCCTAACTCTTACAAGTTTAGATTACAATGTGAGAATACATAAATATGGATCTATTCGTTGATACACAGCAACCCCAGGTTACTCAGTCAATTTCTGAAAAATGAAACAGCGGATCAATGTACGCCTGTTATAGACAAAATCGGTTTGTGTAAAATTGTGACGTATGTCTCAACTTATTCCAGTCACTGGAACAACTACCCCATGAACCCCATATATATATATATATATATATATATATATATATATATATATATATATATATATATATATATATATATATATATATATATATATATATATATATATATATATATATATCGGTTCAGCAAGATAAATTTTTCTTTGTATATAATTGTCTATACAATGGGTCGTTTTGGGAAACAGCCATAACAGTCACGCACAACAGCTTACCTGCAATTATACCTTTGACTAAATGTTGTGCATATTAATTTCAACAACATAACTCGTGTAGATATCGATGGGATGTTGTTCGGTCGTTTATTACCAATTGCACATTTAACATATTAGTCATGTCTCCCTACAGACATGGTCATCGTTGTCTGGAGACAGTTGAGGCAGTTACATTGACACTGAAATCTTTAAAAAGTCATGTTGAGGAAATGATTGATCAAAGGATCTTTGAATGCTTAGGTCACCACGACCCAGTTCACGGTGACCCTGGTCATTGTGGTTCGTGTCATTAGGGCTACAAATGGAAAGTTTACATTATGATCCTGTCTGCGCTTTCTATTTATATAATTACTTATCATTTAAAAATAAATTTCGAAAAGTCTGTTATTGATACATCACTTTGATCTAGCATGATTTGAGATAGAGTCATGGAAATATCCTATAAAAAAAAGGAAAGAACAAAACATCGCAAATTCTTCCTCTTCAGACTCTTTAAGAGATTTTTCGCAGTGATGAAGACAAAACCATTATAACCTAACGGTGATCTCGGTACAATGTGCATCATGCTCTCTTAATACTGCTCTTGGGATTTTCTTGGGATTCCCTTGGGATAATTTTAACTAATCTTGAAATGAAATTGGAAAGGCGGATTTAATTGAGTCAGGGATTCGTTAAGCCGAGTTATAAGCCGGAGAACATCACAGGACTGGACTTACTTAATTGAACAAGATTGATTTAAAAAAAGGTAAACATCGCTGAACTGTGTGAATGAGAAAATAACGAAAAAATCATTATTTAACTGTTAATAATCTCACAGTGATTCTGGTTACACTATAGTTAAATTGAAGCATTTAAATTTTATGAGGTAAATTTAGTGCAACCGCAATTCCCAGGTAATTTGTTAGGGCCATGGCATCCAGGCCTGTAATGTCCAAGACTGCCATGTCCCAATGCCCATTGAAAGGATTCTTTTGAGGTTGGGCTAAATGGCGAAGATGAGCTGTACTTGTGCTCTTTCAAATGGGTGAAACAAGTGCATTAAAACGTAGCATGTATCAAACCCCATTGGTTCAAATGTCCGAACCTGATATATGCCTGATCAATATATCAGTCGAAAATTGCTTATTTAAAAGCTTTTGTCGCCTTAATTGTGTCTCCTAAAAGACTGAGACTGCCAACCTTTACCAAAAAGCTATGGCCCGCCGATACTCCCGTTCCTGTCGATATGCCAGCAGCGAAAGCAAGTGAAAAAAGATGAAAAACGCAGATATAGTCAAAAGTCAATGCGAGAAAGGCAAGGTTGCTGCTTTGAAATTTTGAAATGAAAATCATTTTGCACAAAATATCAAGAGGGCATTAGCGTTAAGTGGCACATGTTTTGATGGGTATCTTGACATATATAGCGGCGATATTTATGCTACGACATTTATTCTTACAATATTTATTGCACAAAGTGCGATATATTCTCCGATTTTTTGGTATTGGTAAACACAAATTTGAAAATTTTTGAAAGAGTTTGAGAGAGCCAGCGCTGAGCAAAACAATGTTATTAATTAGTGTCTTAAATTATTATCGTTGAGCTTAAAATATCACGTAAACTGAAACAATTCTCACAAATTAAGAAAATGCCCACATCTTGCTGAATCCCCCAACTTATGACTTACATGCCATCCAATGTAAAAATTCATGTCAACGGCATGAGTGTGTGGAAAGCGTTTTTCCACAACATTTTCATTACGACACTGCTTAAAAAATTCTCGGCTGGAGGACTACTTGGTATCACACGTGTTACCATGCATGTCAAAAAATGAAGAGAAAGAGGTGGGGGTATTTTGGGGACCATTTCGTTCAAAAGGGGGTAGTACTCCCCGTTTCCCACAGAAAGGGAATTCATTCTGAACTGCACTCTGCGTTTGGTTTACAAAAGAGATATTATTCCAAACTTAGCAGCCATGGGAGCGTTAAAAAAGCCACCAAGGTCACGCATGTTAACCAGTTGGTACTATGGTGCCCCTCGTTCAAAAACGGTAGGATAAAATAACAAACGAAATAACAATTAGATCTTCGCGCTAAAAATGACAGCCATTATAAATGATATCTACATTAAGGTGTTCACTGTTAACTGGGCACAAGTTATTCGCTGCTGTTTTGGTGTAAATGCATAAAAAGGTGCTTTAGATTAAAGATGTTGTGTTTTGATGGATACAAGAAAAAATGTTAAATTTAGAGCGACTAGGATTTGGTCAAATACATGAAGCCTTGTTTATTTAGTTAATTCCAAAGGAATCATGGAGTGGATTATTGTTATAACTTTTTTTTCTGCCCTTATGGGTCTCATTAACTCCCCTTATCCACAACCACAACACAAGGAAACATTCCGACGTCGATCCAACGTGCATTTGTGGTTGTCAACGTGTATTCAACGTATTTTTCAAAACATTGAAAGACGTTTTACAAGCAGCATTAAGTAGACAACGCTTCGATCGCCAGCAATACGCCATTTTAAACATCTTTATTGAAACGTTGAATAGCCTTCGCACAATTGGCGTTGTAGAGACATCGTCAAATAGACGTTGAACATTCACCGCTGAAACAACACGTTAACTATCATTGGTAATGATGCCCATGATAGGTCGCTTCGAAAATAAACCAAAGGGATAAACGTTGGTGTTTTGTTGAATGTGAAGTCGAAATAATATATATCTGCCGATGTTGGATAGACGTCAGTTATCTGATGTCTAATCAATATTGTCGAAAGTTTGTAACTGGAAGTCGAAACAACCTCTATTTCCAGCGTTGCATAGCCGTCGGTAGAGTGAGTTGTATAGACGTTGATTATTCGATGTCTAGACAACGTCTCTTCACCGACGTCTATTCAGTGTGGCACCAAAGAACTTGATTAGACATCGGAAAACAGAGTTTTTACTGCGACGAACAGCTAAATCTGAACAACGTTCCTTATCATAGCCTATTCAACGTTGTAACAAAGACGTTGATTAGACGTTGATACGTGGCCATGTGACCAAATTATAGCCAGATTCAATGTTACAGTTTGGTCGAGTAGACGTCGCAACGTCACATTGAGGTCAGATCGACGTTGGAATGTTTATTGGGATGTAGGCACACTATGCTACATAGAACACGTTCGCAGTCTGCCGTTATTAGGTTTTGCGGGTTAATTTTTTAAGGTAAAGAAAGTCTATCAAATCTGCTAAAGGTTTATGTCAGCAAACGTGACTACCGAGAGAAAATGTGAGTTTTTTATCTCTTCTTGTGTGTACGCAAGGATAATAAAATTGTTTTCAAAATAACAAAATAACAGAAGTGCAATTAAAGCATAAAAAGTTCAACGTCAACTAGCAATTTAGAAAATGATGTATTATATTTCGCTTATTATTTGCACGCAACCTCCAGTCATTTGACACTAAATAAACAGAACTTTATTTTGGTTTCTCTCAAATTTAACTCCCCCTCGTCATTTCATTGTTGCACCAAGTCCATCGCACGCACTCAAAAAACATCACTGTCTGGCTGAGTGGGCATTCTCGACACTTAACATCGATAAAAAATGTTGTATTAAAATTATAGCGGTACAGTGGAGAAGTTTCCCTACCAGTTTAATAAATGTACCGTGGTATTTCTTACACCACAAAAATCCATTTCTCAAAGAAGAACATTTAAACACTTAAAAAAACAACATTTTCGAATCAATTTCTTCCTTCCAGTAGAAATTTTAAAGCTTTTCAGCCTGACTTTGATTTTCTTTCCTCTTGCAGACAAACTATTTTTTTTTAGATTTGGAATTCTTTCTGTAAAAGAACATAGCTTTGCTAGTAACTGGTTAAAACAGCATGCCTCATCTCCGTCCCCCCACCCCCCTCTCCGCCCGCCCCGGCCAAGTGTTGTGCATAACATTGGTTTTAGGGTCACTTTGTCGTTCTTATCAAACCAACACAAGCGTTTCACTCTACTAAGCATATCTGCAGTAGGATTCGGCTAGAGATACCTCACGCAGCTCCCTGCACCTCTGATTTTTTATGCAATTTGTTTCTATTATTTTCCACTCTGCCTGGGTGAGGTGCTCACATTCCGCTCACGTGTTTTGCCTCTCGCAAAGGGTTAGCCGTTCTGCGGCTCTACACTTGTCACATAGGGAGTGGAGGATGCCCGCGAAAGATTGGTGCCCACACGCTGCCTTGTGCATTGACGTCTCTCTCTCTGTCATGCCTGAAACAGAAAGCTGAGGCAAGTATTCATGCAACAACCCTTGTCAGATTATCCTACATCCAACCTTTCTCCTAACTTGTTTTAGGATAGGGGAGGGGAAGGTACGACCTCGGGAGGGCTATAGGCAAGAGGGATAAACTACGTGGGTAGCGCCACATTTGGTAGAACCACGTAGGTGGAGCTACAAAGGAATACCCACTCTAGATAACCCTACTACCGAAATGGGTAGAGCCACTTGGCTCTTTTCTATCGAAACGGTGCCTCTACCCAGGAGGGTAGTACCACCTGAAGCTCCGGTAAGCCCATGAGGCCAGAGGGGGTGTCTGTAACCTGGAGAATCTAGCTAGAAGCGTATAAGCACCCCTAGCAAGCCATTGACACTTGAGTTACAGGGATCGGTGTAAAGGCAAGGCAACTGTTTCCGTGCTTCTGCAACACCTAATTTGACACTAATATCCCGAGTTAATTTACTTGAGGCCAACACTACGGCTCCTGTTGCCATTCAGCTCTGCATTCAAAACATTATCAAACTCCCGTCTTAACATCAAAACCGTTACACATGAATATAAATGTATCCAAAGACAAAATAAATACCTTCTATCCTGGAAACTAGGTGAGATAATCTTAAAAGATCCTTTCCTTAAAAATATGTCCTGTTTGTTCAGCACATAAAAAGGAATGATGGGTAATTGGATGTCATTCAGTCTCAAACAATCGACTCTTTCCGATATGTCCTGATAAGGCAATTTATGCTATGTTTGTTGACATGATACGTCTCCAAGTGTAGAAGAGTTCAATTCACAATTTTTTGCGTCGACACCGCAAATGAGGGAAATCCCGTATAAAGGTGGAGATAAGCGAACGTTAGCCTTTGCGTTGCGAAATTGAAAGGGGTGTCCACGTTTGGTTAAAAGGGAGTATTTTTCAAACTTGTCACTTCGTGTTTAGGGCTTTCTTAAAAAAGTCATTGACAAGCGCGGCAACCAGTTTGTACGTGAGTCCCATCCCCTTCCCCGTGTTGAGATCAGGTTTACTTAGGTATTTTGCTTTGCGACCACTGCCGCAGTTGATTTGAGCCTTCGATTACAAAGCGAGTGTCCTAACCACTACACCAAAAGAGTGAGGAAAAGTGAGGTGACAGATTGAAACATTTGATACATGTTATTCCATACATTTCCAATACACCATATAATGTCTAGTATAAGTTTCACGACCTTGCACTTGGTACCATTTGCGTGTGAAAAAAGAAAGCGGACAAGGAGGAGGGGTTCAATTTTAAGTCCGCAGGCGTTCAGCGCTGACTGCCAATTTCAATAAAAAGGGCTTTTTTCACTCAAAACTTCGCGTTTCCTACAAAAAGAGGGATTATTTCGGAATTTTGCTCCATGTTTGGTTGTTTTAAAAAGTGGTACGTGAGTGACCGCACTAGGGTTTATCTGTCATATGTATGTACAGTAAAACCTGCTTCTGGTCAAGGAGCGTGTGTCTCCAATCCTAGCCGTCTTTGAGAGGGGGTTGAATTGGATGTAAAGGCATGTGATGGACGCTCATACCTGGGCAAATAATGCTCAGCGCTGCACATTGGCACTGAAATAATCAATCTGAGAGTAGGACTCAAAGTGTCTAGTATCTTCGTCGTCTATGGAACGAGGCTCTGTTACAGACCAAGCTTAGGCACTCGCTTCACAGCCGAGATAGGAGAGTTGGACTTGGAGAACTGACTCCCCCATGGAACTATATCAGATCCCGAAAATTGTCTCTAAAGTCACAGAGACAACCCAAAGACCTGCAGCAGACCAAGGCAGCATAATGAAGAAAAAGCGTACCCGGTCGACTACGATTTCAAGCCACCAGTGTTGCCTCTGTCATCAGCGTCAACCACAGTATCCATTCCCAAAGTGTGTAGTTTTGATATACTGGCATGAGGAGTGCCATTGTTTAGTTTCAGGACAAGACTTTGTAGGCTGTAACGGCTAGGTAAGAGGATTTGCGCATCAGCAACCTCGCATCATCGGAACTACTGAAATGCTTAGCCGAGGCGAAGAGAGATGTAGTGAAACTCTCTTCCTAGTTCATGGTGTCAGTAGTCTACCACAGCTGCACTGCTTTTCTCCAGCATGGCTGGTCCAGCGTCAAGGCCCCAAGGCAGAGCCGTTAGATGTTGCACCTCTCGCCCTTTTTCCCATCAGCAATAGACCAAAAAGGGGAGGCAGGATCACACATCAGGTCAAGAGGCTCGGTGCAGTTTCCCAAGCGCTCCAAGACAACCAAGGGGATACGTTTCAAAACACAAAAAGTCTGGAAAAATTCTTGTCCTACAAATATTGCTTGTGCGCAGGCGGAAGGCTAAACAAGTGGTGGTCTCACTCATAAAACCCGGTTTTAGGATAAAAAGAACCTCCTTTACACTCACCATTTTACTTGTGGATTTCCCGGCCCAGGGCGCGAATTTCGCCTCTCCCTTTACTCGATCCCTACGACCTACAAGAAGGTTAATCTTACGTTAACATTTTAGGTGATATCACTTCCTCGAAACAAAATCTCATTTTGGAGAGGTGCACATTACGCAGAGCTACCATTACGCAATATGCCTGACATTATGGACTTCAGTTTGGATGGAGCTTCAGTTCGGCTTTTAGTCCTGTGTCTGACTGTACCTTGTCATGTGCCGCTATGAATATCTTTTTTGTGTAATTAAAGATGGTCTGCTTGGACAGGTCTTTGCAAAATTTCGGCATAAAGGAGATGATGACAGTTTTTTTTATTTTATGGCCTAAATGCCTCTGAGACATCAAGACTACTGATAAAGGGCTTTGATGAGACACCGTAAGACCAAGCCTTCGGAAGTGTTTTTTTGGCAAAAACTGATAGACTTACATGTTCAGAGGTACCCATCCCGTAAGTAACGATATGGGTCTTAACCACTCTCAGAATAACAAAAATCATTTCGCGTTTACCTTTAAATGCCTGATAAGCTGACACAAGGCCATATCCTTACCCGGGGAGTAGTCCGTGGATGCCTTGAGTCTAGTGCTGGCAGCGGTTCTACAACCCTCAATGAACCCTTACTTAAGCTGATCGTCCGTGAGAAAGGGATCAAGAAATTCTATTACCACTGGTTGAGAGGCCTAAAATGAATCAACTCTGTTGCCGTTCCAACGTGGGAAACCTCCATGCTTTTGGTAAAAGCCACCTTTGTCCTAGAAAGACAATGTCTTGTTTGGGTTATAGTTTGGATTTGGACAGATTTACTGCCAGATCTATCTGCAAGTCCTTGTGCGCTAGTGTCATGGCTTTGTGAAGGGCTGTTTCTCTCTACTGATGTGGCAGAAACCAGTCGTCTAGATATTGGAATGCCAGCATAACTCTTTGACGACTTTAGTACCTGCATGACCTTCGACCTGGGATGTAACCATCTGAAAGGAGGTCACTTGTATGACTTCGTTGAGGGAATAGAGGTCTACCACTAATCTCTACCCCTGGACTTCTTGGGGGCTAGAAATACTCTGCTGAAGTAGCCTGTCTGATTTTTTGGCATTTCTCCTGTAACCCCTTTGTTGCTCAAATTCACTAATATTTCTTGGGGGCTAAGTCCTTTTTTAGCCCTTCGGGTGGGAGGAGTGACATTTTGGTGCTTGAGAAGTTAGGGGGATGTGTAGCTTGTGTTCCCTTAGTATCCGTTTGAAGGAGGAGAGTGGCCATTTTTGAGCCAACGGATTACTCGCCAAGAAGCTCCATTTCTTGTCGAGTTTGCCAGATGTTAGCAAGGACGGCAATTTTTTAAACTGTGTAAGTTAATTAAAGTATCATAAGGAGACTTTGATTGGTTGCTCCCTGACCTGTTATAAAGGTGGCCCTCCATCTTGTTGCTATGGGCTCCCTTTGCTCGCTTGGGAACGGGTGGATGTGACCGCGCACTAGGTTTGGACTCCTTTAACGTGGAGCGGTACTTCCTTCTGCGCTTCGTAGGGTGTCAGAAGGAGGCACGAGATAGCCTTGACATAACAAGACTTGTTTTACTGAGCGACTTCCATGGTTCACTCTCTGTAGCTCATTTTGTTTTCCCCCGAGATAGGGACATTTTGTAAGTCTCGCAAGCGTTTTACACTTAACCAATAGTGTTGTAGGAAAGCGTCCCGCTATAGGTATAGCATTGACGGAAATTCTCCTAATATGCCTTCGAAGCTTTCAAGGTGTGGTTCTTTTCCACTAATGAAATGTCCAAATCGCCCCTAATGAATCGCCCCTAATGTTCACTTCACAGGAGTTCCAGTGCCTCCAGCGACATCAGTTCATAGGAAGACCGATACAAGCCAGGGTGAGCGAAGCAGTATTTCGATGTGTGAAACCGAGATAGTGTGCGGCCTTTGCTGGCCTCCATCATCTTGAATTCCTTCGACGGCACTTTTACCTCGTTTGCGATGTCTTACTGATGGAGAGTGCATTGAATGAATCCTGGCAGGGTTGCATATCCTGGGATGCCATTTGTATCGGGGAGTCACTGAACCTTACTCCTCGGCTTTGATGGGCGAGGCCCCGGAGACATTGGTAACTTCGCTAATTAGCCTGAGGTCCGAGGGGGAGGAAGGAGTCCGAATCGGACGTCTCTCTGCCGGTGCCAGGTCTCTCCAGAGCATCTTATCACGGTCTGGTGACCGGACACAGCACAGTCTACTACTCGTAAGGGGAGGCGGAAATGAGACGGATGTTTCGAATCCTCTATCTTCTCTTCCGGCTTTGATCGTCTGAGTCCTGATCAGGGTTGTGCGTTGGTAGTTCCTTGCGCGGGTGCCTCCTCTGATGACATGTAAATCTCCCGCTACCTATTGGGAAGATCGACGTTAGATGTTTGTTTGCAACAGTTGTCTTCCATGAGTAGAGCGTATAACAATTGTCGCGATTGGAAAGATTTCTTCTCTCGGTTAGCTCAGTTGGTTAGAACGTTAGTCTGGCAATTCCAAGGTCCTGAGTTCAATAGTGCGTGGGTTAGATCACCTATCACAGAATTCAAAATTGACGCCCAACTAGACCTTCGACCATTCATTTAAGCAAGGTGTAACAGTTATGGGGAAATACGGGTGGCACTAGGGCTCCACCCTATTTTAAGTGCAAATAACTCGTTCTTTAATCAGCATTTCATACAAACCTACAATCAATCGAGAAGAATAAGTCAGGACACGTTGATTAAAGACCTCAAAATCAATTTCGTGCCATGGCACTGGCCAACAGAGCAAGTGGTGGCACTGCAGCTCAGAGATGGTACTGGGTCTCCACGCTATTTTAAATGCAAATAACTCGTGCTTTAATCAGCATTAAAACAAACTTACAATAATCAAAAAGAATAAGTCAGGACACGTTGAATTAAGACCTCAAAATCAATTTCGTGCCATGGCACTGGCCAACAGAGCAGGTGTTGGCACTGAGGACCCTGAAAATTTGAAAACTTGTTCCACACTTGGCTTTATCTTTAATTAAATAAACACTCGAATATTTAAAATAAATTAGGACACATTGGTTCAAGGGTCAGGAACCACTTTTGGACCACTCAGTTCGTTGAGCTCTGCTGCAGGAGGGCTTTTTGAATTTTGTAACTCATTTTTGCATCCCAGAGCTTTCTTTGGACCTCAAATAGAAAGAAAATCACATTCTTCGTTAATTTTAAAATTTAGGGGCACAAAAACAGCCCAAAGGGCAGAATATTGGACCGGGATGGCACCAGAGCCTCGGGGTGACAGGAGAGCTTTTTGTGACTGAATTAGCAGAGCGCCGATTGGATTTCTAGCTAGATTCATGGGGATAGGAAAGAAGATAGAACAGGAGCAAACAAGAAGGGTTTGTTGCATGATAGCGCAACCTTCTGTTACAAGCATGGCAGAAACAGAAGGCTCAGTATACAAGGCCATCCATCGTTTGCTAGCAACCGGCTAGGCTAGAAAGTTAAGATGAAGGGGTACTGTGCCTAAGGGATCCGGGTTGTAGCGATCGCCGAAAAAGGACAACAGTATTGGAGGGACCCAGCGGCGGCACGCAAAGGTCCAATCCGCACCCCATCTCTCCCCCAACCCTACTGTCTCAGAATATCTCTCTGCAGAGACGACGCGAATTTTGCCAGAGGATATACCGTTGAGAGAAGTAATTAAGAAATTACTCGACTGGGGTAGAAGCGCACAGCCCCTACGCAAACAACGAGGAGCTCCCGTTTGGCTGAACTCTCTAAGTGAAGAGCCAGAGCAGGAGCTATTTCTGACTCTGACTACTAGTGCCGCAATTGCCAATGCGATGGCTTCCAGGCAGAGAGAATTCCAGCATATGGACTGGGATGAGGGCAAGATCATTGCGCGACTCCGCCCATCGAAGTAGCGGGAATCAGATCTGCAACGTATAGATCTGCAGACAAAGGAAGAGTGTAGATGCCCAGAGTAAAACCAGACTCGGATATCCCCCTTGTCGAAAAACCCTAAAACTTAGCTGGTCCTCGGTCAAAGGAGATTAAGACACTTCAGACATTTTGAATCAACTAAATCTGACTAAATCTAGTCACGACTGATGTCTCGCCCTAGACGCCCCTGTTAGAGAACCACTTCCTCTAGGGATCGCTTCAAGAGGCAGCACAACGGGGAACAGCTTGCACCTCAATCACTCCACCACTTTCCTTCAGTCAAGAGACAGAGGCGACAGGAGGACAGTGCCACCGGCCACCATGCCTCACAGTTATTCAGGTAGCAACGAACTACGGCACAGCTTGGAGATAAAGGACTCATCTCCAGGCGATGTTTACTGCAGGATATGAGGAAGCTACTGAAACGTGAAGACTCTTGGCGTGTAGGAGAAAGGCTGGGCTATTTCTGCAAAGTCTGGGTAGAAATGGAGGCATCGTGTCGAGCATTCAACTGGCTCTAACAGAGCTATTTCTTCCAATTCAAGACAACAGGGACAATGCATTACAGTGCCTCACTGTTTCAAAGCTCCAAAACACATCGTACTGCCGCAGCTCCGAGCAGGATCAAGCTCTGCAAGATATGGTGCAAGAGTTTCTAAGCAACAGTGATAGACAGGAAGTGCCAAACTCCGAACAAGGTTTTTTCAGTCTGGCAGATTGTCAGAAACTTGTCAGAATGAACAAATTTCTCTGTGCGATAATGTGAGATGGACACTGCCCAAGTAATCAAGGAAATGATACAGAAGGGCAGTTAAGGGACGTCAGTAGATTTATCAGATGCATATCTCCACATCCCAAATAAACCGGAAAAACAACAAATGCGTGTGCTTTCAAATAAGGGGGAAAAGGCCCCTGTTTCTGGCACTTCCATTTGGCCTACCCACAGCAGCCCTGCACATATTCTCATGTTGAAATCATGAGCCAGATTGTAGGGTATTTCTGTCCCTGGATGACAGGCTCCTGGCTCACAGTGAGGAGGCTAAGGCCGGACTCCAAACACTCCTCTTAGTAAGTCAGGCGCTTCGGGCGCTTCAGGTGCTTCAGGCGCTTCGGGCTTCATGGTCAATTTTCCAAAATCAGAATTTGTGCCCAAGCAGCAGATTTCCTTTCAGGGAGAGAAGTGTACTTAGAGTTATCCAGAACCTACCCCACAAAAGAGAAATGGGACAGAATTGTGTTAGCTATTCCAGACATCACTCCCTATCAACCCATGAAGCTTTACAAGCAGCCACAGAAAAGGCAGTCCAACCGGGCAAACTACAATACAGACGTGTTCAAAGGGCAGTAAAATTGGCCGTAGAAGGGGTCATCACAGGCTAGTGGCCACCCCCTCGAAAGCAATCGAAGACCAGCAATGGCAGTTATCCACAAAATGCTTATCCTGGAGTTATCCACATAGGCCTACCACCCCCTTGCTGTCAATTACACGAATGTCTCTCTTCCAAAGGGTGGGGTTTCTACTTCAAAGGAAAACTGTGGAAGATCACCTGATCCCCACCCCCACTTAAAATTCAAACATATAAATTGGCTAGAACTAAGAGTTGTGTAGTTTGCAATCACCAAACTTCTCCCCAGTCTGGAAAACAGGTCAGTAAACGTAATGCTGCACAACTCAACAGCAGTGGCTTATATCCACAAGCAAGGAGGCACATATTCAGTCGAACAGTTGACAGAGGAAATCTCCTTACCTGCATCTATTTGCCAATTACCTAACCCATCAAATTGCTAGATATGTCTCTCCCTGCTCTTAGCTTTTGCGAAGTAAAAGTATCATTTTTACTTTTTAAAACGCTTTTTAGGAGTAAAAGCATAGTTCGAGTTCTCCACCTTTAGACCTTCGGTTACCCGCCCTTATCCATCCTTACTTCAAACCGGCTTGGACGGGGGAGGCCAGTGAGGTAAAAATGGAATTGGGTAATTTGTTGTAACTCAGTCTTAAACACTCGAGTGTTTCCTTTACTGCCCAATAAGACAATTTTTTAATGTTTATTTACATTGTACGCCTACATGTGTAGAAAAGTTTGGAGAACGCAAACTACGCTTTCCCTCGTAAAAAGCGTTTTACGAAATAAAAAGATAATTTTGTCATTATTATAACGGTTTATTCTTACTGAAAATACATAATCTTAAATTTAATAATAATCGTGTCCACAGTACCTCCACCTTGTCCTCAGTACCACCAGCGTGAACTCAGTACCACCACGTCACTTCTTTCGAAAAGTGAGCATTGATTTTTGGTTTTGAATGCTTCTCGCAGCTTAAATCAACCTAATCTAGCATTTTGAAGCAAAAATGGTTTGGGTTCGCAGTACCACCAGCGAGTCTTCGGTACCACCATTTTCAATTTCAAAGAACTGAGAGAGCCAAAAGTGGTTCCTGACCCTTGAACTAATGTGTCCTAAATTATTGTCAATATTCGAGTGGGTTTTTAAAGAATTAAAGATAAAACCAAGTATGGAAAACGTTTTCAAATTTTCAGGGTCTTCAGTGCCACCACCTATGTCTTCGGTATATTTGATGGTCCAAAAGTAGGCTTGGAACATTTTTGCAATCAAATATCTTTTTTCTCCTGCTTAAGATATAACGATGACGAAATGAAGCATTTTGGAAGGATTTAATATCGAGGAGCGTTAGTGCCACCTCGGGACCTCAGGGCCACCACTTTCAATTTCGAAGAACTTAGTGGTCCAAAAGCGGTTCCCGACCCTTGAACCAATGTGTCCTAATTTATTGTCAATATTCGAATGGTTTTTTTAAAGAATTAAAGATAAAGCTAAGTGTTGAAAACGTTTTCAAATTTTCAGGGTCCTCAGTGCCAACATCTGCTCTGTTGCCCCGTGCCATGGCACGAAATTGATTTTGAGGTCTTTAATCAACGTGTCCTGACTTATTCGTCTCGATTGATTGTAAGTTTGTGTGAAATGCTGGTCAAAGAACGAGTTATTTGCATTTAAAATAGCGTTGAGTCCTAGTACCACCTCTGAACCGCAGTGCCACCAGGTGGTACTGGGGCTGTTGGCTGACAAAGTAATTGACATTTGCGCTTTGACATGCTCAGTCATGCCGGCCACGCATAATCAGAAGAGAAAATAAATAACACACTTCCAGCCAACGCACTTCAGTTGCTTGGTGACGGGTGAGGCAGAAGAGGGAGTTCGGGAGGGAGGGAGGAATGTTACAACTTTTAAGCCCCAGTACTACCTCTAGGCCCAGTACCACCTCTCGGTCCAGTGCCACCAGGTGGTACTGAGGTCTCTAACCGACAGCAGCTCTGACTCAGAAATTCTTTTACTTCTCAGATACTGCCGTGTATTACCACTGTTACGCTGCCCGGCAACTTTCGTTACGCCAAACAAAAACGGTTTCGTCACAAACACTTTTGCAGCGTCCCGATTTCCTACCTATGAAGGTTGGGTATATGCGATTCGCGAAGTTTCTTATGCAGTTAGAGAAAACAAAATTTAATGAGCATTTTGTAAGGGAGCGCATTGTCACTGAACTATAATGTGTTGGTAGATTGCATGCATAGGGTTTTTGCGTACAAAGGGCAAAACACTACTAGAACAAGTGCATTATTTTATGTGTTATTTTATACTTTAATTGGACTTGTCGGTTTCAAAGAAACACTCTCGTAGGGTTATTCTTGCATTCATACATCGCGTGGCTGTTGTAGATGTTTATTTACGCAGTCTGCATTAGACAACAATAAACCATTATGAAGCTCTCCTATTATTCCTCTTTCGTTGAATCCCTCCAACGCTGCACAGTCCCTGCCTTACTGGTGGCCAAGTTTGCTGGCATAAGATGCTTTTTAGCTTAATAAATGAACACTCAAAACAGAGAACAGCAGGATGAGAACTAGCTACTTTGGTGGCGCTACATCAGTGTATACGTCCATATCCAGCATCTAACTGTAGTTTCAGTTAAATAACACTAAAAAATAAGTTCCCCTTCTTTTAATTCGCCCAAGATACGGGTCTGGGAACTAACAAAACGAAGTTCAAGCATAACATATGAGATAAGGTCTTGATGGATCCCGACCTGGGACACTCAGTGCTATGTAAACCATTAATAATAAACCTTTATTATTATTTATTGACAACTGGTTCCTAGATCAAAACGATTATGCAGAATTAAACACTAGCGCAATAGATACTGCACTTGATACACTTACTATAACTTGTTATGTCACTAAAAATTGGATAAATGGTAGAACTTGCGCTAGTCCATTGTTAAGAAAATTGACTAAAAAACTTGCGACTTGTACTGCAAAACTCATAAATTGCGACCAGATGCCCACAAAACTCAAACACTATTTGATTTGAACTAGAATAGTAAAAAATCACTTAGACATCACTTTTTCCATATATGGACATGTCCTGACATCATGACCGCGGCTGGCTCGGGACATGTCCTTCTCTTTTTTCTATGTCTAGGACAAGCAAATGTGGAAAAAATGTTAAGAGGCAGTGATCTTATCCTGAGAAATGAGAAATGTCTAGGGTACAATTTGAACAAACAATACATTAGTACATTAGTAGTACATACGAAAGCAAAACAAAACGCTGACCTTTGGTTCAAATGATAGTGCTGGATCTGGGATGTCCGGAAGGGAGATGGGCAAGTTCTTTCGGTGGCTGGTTATTTCTTTCCTTTGCAACATGTCTAACATGATGAACTTTGACCTTTAGTTTGGCTTGCAAGCCTGTGTCTGACTCTGTCTTGTCATTCGCTGCTAAGATGACCCTTTTTATGTAATTAAAAAATGTCTGCTAAGAAAGGTCTTTATTTAAAATCTGACTTCCTGATCCAAATGTCTCTGAGACTTCGAAATACTGGCGAACGACTTGAGAACTTTGTTCTTTCGGCAAAGCGTATTAACTGAGTGATGTGGGTCTTTCCCATAATGCCCGCTTAGTGGAAAATACCCATGTGATTTTTTTCATTTCCCATTTGCATTTTGTACTGTTGTCTCTAGGCTATCTACTTCGCTTCTCCTCTCGCCTGAGGCTAATGCTAGTAAAATGTAAATTTAACCGTTGCATTTCCGGCAAATATAGCCTCTTCCCCGAATATCATGGGGCGTTGAAATAGGGATAAATAATCCAGTGCCACGAAGTAAGTAATCGAAGTACGGGGAAGGGAATTGACCTTATAATGCCTGATAAGCTGAGACAAGGCCATATCTTCCTCCTTGGTCGTCGCCCGTAGATGCCTCAAGTCTAGAATCAATAGCAGCTCCATAACTCTCAGTGGATCCTACTTTTAACTAGTAGATGGGAAATGAGGGAAAAACTAGACCTGTTCTAGGCCTCTCCAGAAGTAGTGCAGCTTTTCACCACCAAATTTTCACGGACCAGCAGTTGAAGCATTGGAGAAATATCTGTTCTAGATCGCATTTAGAACATACATGTCTGTTCCAAACGCGTTGGTGTAAATGATAGAAAAACAGTTCCCTCTACCCCTTTCCCCGAGGGAGTGGGGATTAGGTAGAGAGGAAAGTTCCGACCAAAAAAATTGGAGACTTACTGGAAAGCAATGATGTTGAGTCTCGAAATCGAGATTTTCCCGCCTTAATGTGGGGGTCAAAATTAAAGAAATATTCAGAATGGTCTAAAACCCAAAAATAGACAAAAATCTCAAAATCGAAAATGAAAAATGTTCAGAATGGTTTGAACGCAAACGGTGACCAGTAAAAAAATATTGGGAGGGGGAACCTTTCTGGTACATAAGGCACTGCTCATTTGGAGTGCTGAATGTGTAAGAGATGGAAGCAAAACGGAAATGCTCTTTTGCAATGTTTTGCAATCTATGAAGCAACAAAAGGACCGATGGGCCAGACATCATTAGATGTGAATGACCTGGCCTATTCTGGAGGCTAGGTCTGCCAATACACTGAGCTTCCCTGCAGGTGCAGGCCGTGCGTTTGGGGGGCAAACGACAGAATTTTGAAGGCTAGTTTTGACAAAGAAATGATCTGGTCCACCTTGCCTGTTTAGTTACACTACAGCTGTAGATTTATCTAAAAGTATCAAGACTTGCGACTGGGTTGTTTGGATAATGTGTTCAGGGCTGTCCATACGACTCAGTGTTCTACCCAGTTGATGTTGTACTGCATAGGGAAGAGGGCTATTTGCCATTTGCTATTTACCTCTCTATACCTGACACTGACAATTAATTTCACTCGTACTTGAGACGAGTCCGTCTAAAAAGGTGCGCCCTTGCTAATGATCTATGGGTCGCACCACCCTCATCTTTGCCTTGGTAGATCTTGATTGTCTAAGTGCTAGCTTTACCTATCTTTGTAAAGATCTGTAATGAAGACAGCCTACAGGGCCGTCTTCTTGGACGCTACTAGGTGGCCTAGCATTGACTCCATGGCTTTAAACTTACTTTCCGGTCCACGGGGGACTTTCTGTTGCCCTACCGACGTGGAAAATGCCCTTCCCATCTTTCCTCTAAGAAGGCAATCCCCTGCTCGGATTTGGACAGATTTACTACCAGACCTACCTGAAAGGCCTTGCGCACCATTGTCACAGATTGGCATAGGGCTGTCTTTCTGTCTCTGTGGGCTAGAAACCGGTCCTATAGAATGGAATACTAACATACCTTCGGGACAATGACATGTCGAAGGGAAGTGCCACGAGCCAGAACCGTTTTTGCCCTATTTGGAAACCCAAGAATTTTCTGGCTGAGCGATGGTGGAGAATATGAAGGAAGGCATTGGATAGGTCTATTGCTATCCTTGTCTGTAGAGTTTCTTTTATGACCTGGATGGTATCCATCTGGAAGGAGGTCGCTTGCAGACAAACCGGCGTTATAGGACAGCAAAAATGTTTTTAAAGTATCTCGTGAGACAAGGGCGTCTAGTGAGGGAGGGGAATGCGTGGTAGAAGTATGAGTCTGTTTAGTCGAAGGATGGCTTAGTCTTTTTCTTCGGTTGAAGGAGTGCCTTATGACATTTTTTTGAAATTCATGTGTTTGCTTCTGTAGCTGCGATTTTTAAGACAGGAATGCCAAAAAGTCACTAGGTAGTCGCCACAGCTGAGGCGAGGCGACAGCTCTTCCTGTGTGGGGATGCCCAGTTGTACTGCCGCAGTAGAAAAGTTCAGCCAAAAGGCCGTATGATTGACTGTTATTTGCTCGGGAGGGGGTTTAGTCTGTGACTCCAGTTCGGGTAGGGACATAAATTCTGATGGACAGGGCGCCCAAGCCTTACGCGGAGGATGCCACGTTCTCCGCCTCTGAGATTTTCAGTTCGGTTATTGTCTCTGAGAATTCTTTCCCTGGTTTGCTTTCTTGGCTTTTTACTTGAGACTCATGCATCCGATTCCGAGCCAGTGTCCACGATTATCGTTCAAGAAACCTGGCCAAGAATAATAGAACTTCCTCATGGTATCCTATACGAACTCCGGCATGATTAAGGATGCCATTCAGAGAACTTTATGTTTATCTCGTCTGCAATCGTTCTTTGCTCTGTTCTTGCTGATTACCCTCTAGTCCTTTGACTGGGCACTCCGAGCAAGACTTTGATTCGTCGTAGAGTGGTAAGCCACTGATCCTCCAAAATGATCGCAAACCGAATGTAGGTTAAGCGCGGTTGGAGGGTGAATGCACTGCAAAAGCTTGGGTGGCGATAGCAGGCTGGTCTCTGTTATATCTGAAAAGCAAGCAGAAAAGAAAGCCATGTGATAACTGTAATTGTCACCAGTAAACACGCCGTTAAATATTTTATAACACTTAACACATCATGTCGAGTTTAAGTCCGTCATTAAGTGTGTTACAATTGTCTTAAATGCAGACTATTCTAGGGTTAATAGGCATATATACTTTTCAGTGCAAAACTATCCACTCTAGAGGTCAATTAAACAGAAACTTCACCAAAAGTAGAAATAAGTTAATTATGATACAATTCTTGTAGCTGAAGATAATGATAAAAAACACGCGATGTGACCATTAGCATCGCATAAAATGTAATGTTTCTGTCTATCATTTAAACCGGTGTGGGGAGCAAGCGTGAACAAATTGTTAAGCTTTTGCTATGCAAAATTGTAGTTTACTTTGAAACATTATTGGAAACTTCTCAAAAGCCCACGGCATTGCCTCAAAACTCCTGATTTCCGAGCAGAAAGATCCGAGGGACCCAAGGCTGAAGAAACTTATTTTTATTGTCTGCTATTTATTAAGTATTTAAAAATATCTACTGATATTTTGTGTAGGAATATATGTAATTTAATTGACACATAGGCAATTCAACACGAAGTTCTACTAATATTTAATTCTTGAATTAGCTAAATATTGAGATAAATTGTGTGGAATGCATATATAATATTGGCGTCCTATCGCACCCAATTCAGCAGAATTACAAATTTATTGATGTATATTATCCAGGTAGAGCAGCACATCCGTCCTCCGCCCTAGGCTAATTCTTAAAAACAAATATTAAATCCCAGGCCTATCCGTTGTCGTCAATCACTGTGCCATTGCAAGGGGTTTTTCACTTTGCAAAAATATAAAAAGTATCGTTCTCTTTTCTCCACCTATATACCTTTCTGGGCTTCTGGTTAAAATTAGAACTCGTGCTAAAACAACAAATGATATTTTTGGGAGAGATTTGGAGTTAGCTAGATCCTACTCTAAAGAAGAAAAATTGGAACAATTGTGCGAGCCTGTCATACCATACCCCCAGCCACCTAATGAAGCTTGCAGAGATGGAGTCTCTGCTAGGCCTGTTAGTGGCCACAAAAATATTATTCCATTGGATAAACCCCATCACAGAAAGCTTCAAAGAATTCAGTTGTAGGTTGCCCCAGAACGTTTAACCCAGAGTTGTAAATTCATACCCCACCCACTCTATCGAGCGGTAGCTGTGGAGCTCAAGCCTTCCTTCCTTGGTGGGGATTGGACTAGGGGGGAAAGACATTTGAAGAAATTTGGCTCCTTTTTCTCACCACTTCCCTACTCCATCATAGCATACAGACCTCTCTATGTCCTGTCTTCTGCAATATTAGATAGATGTTGGTATTTGATATCAGATGAACGTCGAACAACGTCTTTTCCTGGCGCTGTATATATATCTGCCAAATCAAAAGACAATGTTATCATATCTTCAGTCAACGGAAATGGCAGCTATAATACGTCTTGCAGAAAATATGTCAAAATGACAACAGGCACCGTGACTCGTCGTTTGTTGCTAAACACTGCACGACGCCACATGGCTAGTGGGCATCTTTCTCCGAACGATTGGTCCTCCAGACTCGTTGAGGACGTCATCGCCGTTCGTTTAACACTTGTCCGACGTAGGCTGTCCGGAGAATTACTTTACAGACGCACAGCCGTTTCAGCACAGCTCGTGTACTGATACTGTTGGTAAGACTGCCTGGAGTCAGTAACACCGCTGCCACTGCACACTAGAAGGGATCGCAAAAGTTATGATAGTTCGTCCTTGCTCCACCGTAGTTTCCCTTTGGAAGGCACAGTAGTGGCTTGTCCCCGTGCCAGCCCGTTTCTTGGTGACATTGTAGAAGGCAAAATCAACTGACACAACCACTCTGAGCGTTGTGCCGACTGCCGCTTTGACATGCCGTTATGAAGCATACCAAATGCTTGCCGTCTCATTTTCGATAAACCTTGGCATTTTAGTTTTTTGTACATATTGTACAAAAGTATTAAACTGCAGGTTGTTATTTTTTTGAAATCAATATAGTGTATTCGTATGAAATAAAGTGCAACAGAGGGACAGTGGGCATTGGATATGTAACTGAGATACAGAAATTTCATTTTGATTTACTTACTTCTAAAATACATCATTTGGTTGCACGATAAATCACTTTTTGTATATAAAGTAACTGTGTACATAACTAACACGACGCAAGGGCTAAGGTACTAATGCCGAGAGAAAGACGTCGTTACAACTTTCATATACCTCCAAATCCCGATGTTGATCCGTTTTAGCGCTTTTGTTGCATCACTTAAACTGCTGCCATTGTGACTATGTATACGTAATAAAAGAGTAAGAAGCTGAAAGCAATATTACAGATCCTCCTCAAGTTATGTTTGGGGAACTAGTTAAAAGGTGCGAATTTTGGTCAATTTTAGTTTATTTAACTAATGTAAGACTACATTGTCATATTCTAAATTTAGATAAATTTGGTTCGAGTAAAGGACAAAATGCAGCACTTGTAACTACGGGCTGGTAGATGTTGACTTCACGCGTAGCTGTGACATTTCGATCGTTCCGGGAAGTGTGCCTGTTATTCTTCACAAGAAGCTAAAAGATTGAGAATCAGTTACTGGTGCCGCACACATCTCTTATCAGTTGTTTTGAGTCTTTACAGTCCACATTGCCTGCATTAACTCCATTCTTTATTCAGATGGCTGTGTCATAGCAGAAACGGCCTGTTTTCGCCCTAACTGGCCCTTCATAGGACATGATCAGTCTTATAATATCAAGTTTTGCACTATTGATCTTTGTCCGGATAGAAAAATATGCTTTTTGGAGTTTCTAATGTTTGTGGCAGGTTTTTAGGCCATATTTCTATAATGTGGCCGTCACGGAGCGTCATCGACTGTCTGTAGGCGGTTCACAGTACTCTTACGGTCTCCGGTTAGGTGGTGTTAAGGAATGACCGGACACGGTAACGTGCCAAGATGCCATGGTCCGTTCCAGCACGATCCGTATCGGCCACCGAAACGTACGCCTAAAAGCCTCTTCACTCGCTTAGAATGGTCTAAAATGACGTCTGACTGCTATTTAAGATGCTTTTATCGCACTTAGATCACTGAGTAAAGGTTAAAGTGATAATTTAAGCGTTCAAATTTAAGAACTGTATGTTTTCTGATAACACGTTACCATGGTCTCTCTTTTCTGATTGTTTTTCAGACATGACAGAGGCCAACCTGTGGTTACATCCGAAAGATCTACAGTGCACACATCCATCTACCTCTCTCAATCCGCACTCGGTGTGCAACCGTTATAGAAACAACCGGGGTCGGGTACTTTGTATTGAGTTCTTAACTTGTTCGGAGTGCCAGCACTTGTCATATAGCGGTTGGGAAGTCAGACATTTATAAAAACCGAGTTACAAACGACCGTAGGACAGACAAACGCAGAGCCTCATCCACTTCTTGCATCACACCAGAGTTCTTTGTGGATACCATGAAAAAGACACTGTGGTATTGGATCAGGTATCCACGCCGGTCCGGTTGGATACTGGGACGGAATCTGACAAAACAATGACCCAGAAAATGCTTAAGATGTCCAAGTCAACCGAAGCCTTTTCAGAAACTGTAGCCTAGCAGAATATTCTCGAGTGTGATGACCGCAGTCCTAAGTAAGGCTCCAGATGGGCAACATCGGGCCAGCTAGGCATTCCAACACAGGAGGAGCTGTTGCTTCCGTTGGGGTCGACACAAATGTCAATCATACGGAGTGACTCAGCCTTTCTGTCACTGCCGCAGCTCCAGCAAGAATAGAAGAGTTGCAGCAGGCAGTCAAGATGCAGGAGGCGAGACTTCTTCCAAGAAAAAGACCTCCCTCGAGACTCTAACCTGCACCCTTCTCTGCTCCCCAGTATTAGAGCTGGGGGTTAATATCAGAAACTGTGGTAGTCAGACCTAGGATCAGGTGTCGGCTTTGTTGCTGAAAGATGACGACGACTTTTCCTTAGCGTCCAAACCCCCTAACAAAGAGAGAAAAATTCATATGCCACCACTCAGGAAGAAAATGAAGAGTCTTCAACATTTTCACACTTCACGTGAACTCCTTACGCTCGCCAGGCAGCTTCCAACGTCTGTGGAGAAACGCGGTAGCGGCGGGGTGACCCCCATTAGGACCACCTCAACCCGACTTCTCACTCCCAGGGAAAGACATTATTCCCTCTTCTACCATAGCACTGGTAGATGTTCCATTCAGAGACGCTATCCAGGAGATAACGTCACTTGTGGCACGCCATATCTGTAAAAGAACAATCCGCTCCCCATAAGAGCTGTGCTAACTCACCAAGACTCTTTCATTGCACTGGCCAGTGGCGAGGGCATTGCCGATGCTGCGACCATGCGCTCTGGCGTGTTTAATAAGATGGATGTCAGTAAAGGCCACACTTTATCACGATTCTATCCGTCTAAGCACCGTTCTGTTCGCCCTGTACCTTACCGCGCGTCCCACCATCAGATCCCACTGGAAGCATTAGAGTAATCTATCAATTCTGGCATTCCCTCAGTGAAAAGGATGGCAGAACAAATGAAGCCTTTTCTGGCATGCTGGCACTGGCATGATGTCCTTAATATCATGCCAGTGCCAGCATGCCAGTGTTCCAGTTCCTGGACGACTGGTTTCTGGTTTACTTACAAAGAGAGACTACCAATCACCAGACGATCGAGCTTGCCAAAGGCCTTCCAGATAGGACTCCTAATAAATCTGCCCTAGTCCGAGATGTTCTGAAAACAGGACATTATTTTCCTAGGAGAAAGGTGTTTCTTATCAATGGCCCAGGCATTACCCAACGTGGCAGCAAAAAATTCACGAGCCATCATCAGCATTCTGGCAGACCACAAGGTAGGTTCAGACCATGGAATTACTTCTGTGCCTGCTAGGGCTACGTAGAAAACAGTGCTTTTGGGTCTTTTGTATTATAGATCCTGCCAGAGACAGGTAAGACTAGCTCTGATTCGAGGAAAGTCCCAAAGCCACAATGAAGGTATCACAGAGTGTCCTGTCTCTCCTTCTTTAGTGGTGTTGAACGAGGGAGTCATGAACGAGGGAGTACCTTTCCACCCCATCCCCCAGAGATAGAACTTCAGACGGATGCCTCCATGGAGGGTTGGGGATTCATTGTCAGGGTCAGATGTGGAGGAAAGTAGCGTACCTAAACAGGCAGGGTGGGACCAGGTCACCCGCAACTATCAGCTCTGACTTTCCAAACCTTATCTGTGGCCTGACAATACCAGATTATTATCACGGCCCGTCGTCTCTCGACTAAACACAGTGTGCTAGCCTTGCCACAAGGAGCTACTCTCTCAAGCCCATTGTTAGCAATTCCATCACTCCCGTCATTTGGTACTTTACCCAGCCCTTAGAAAGAAAAGGGTACTCTAAGCAAGTAGTGGAGGAAATTGTGAACAGTTACAAACAATCAACGACAGGTTATCATCCAGGGGAAGATATATAGCTTTAGCTCCCATCCATCCTGCTCCAATGTAGCCCAATGGGACCTCTCCCTAGCTTAACGACATTTGCAGCGTGCTAAAATCATCAGGGAGGACATCATCTCTGCTACAATGTCATGATAAGATTCACGTTATTGCTGCCTTAGATTCCTGCAAGCGGAGAGGCAAAACTCATGCATTAGACAGAGAGATAAAAACGGAAAGGGTGAATGGAACAAGGTGTTTCTCACCCCAACAGCAGGCGTTATGTGGAAGACCCATATTGTCACCCAAAGGATGGGTACCTTCGAGCATATTAGTCTTCCAGTCCAACAAGAAGAACAGGTTACAGAAGGTGCGGTCTCTGTGCCCAGTCAAGGCACTGCTCCAATACCTTAGGGTCTCAGAGGCATAGATCAGAAAAGCAAAATATCTTCTTAATTTCCTTCATACCTAAATGCAATAAGGGCCTCTCGAAGCAGACTATTTCTAATTACATAAAAGAGGTCTTCTTGGCAGCTCGCGACAAAGCACACTCCGACACGGGCCTACAGACCAAATTGAATGTTAAAGCCCACCATGCCCGTTAGTTTTTCACTTGCATAGATGGTACCTTCAAGTCTCAATGATTATCATATCCTAGAGACGGTACGGTCCATAATCGCTATGATCACGCTGTTTTTCTTCATCATTTTCAAGCTCCAGAGCTAGAAAAATGGAGGGACATATCCCATACTGGCTGTTATCCCAGTCTCGTGCCAGCTGCACTAGCAATGAGTCATGGGTCTAGTCCATGATGACCATGCCAGCTGCGTTTTATTTCATAAAACGAGCTTTTACGAGTAAAAGCGTAATTCGCGTTCTCCAAGTTTAACCTATTCTCCCACCCATCCATTCCACGACAAGCCTGAGTGAGTTTGTAACCACCTTTGTGGGGCTCAAAATGAATGCCCCATGTCATCAGTGACATAATACCACAGGAATCCCTCAGTCTGATTGGTCGATGGATGGATGGCGGGATAGGACCGTTCTAACTGTGACAACAAAGTTTGTTTCTATTGCATAGATGGCAATAAACGGAAAGGCAACTCATCTAAAAGTGGAAAACGCGAATAAAGCTTTTACTCGTAAAAACTCGTTTTGCGAAATAAAACGCTAGTTTTTATTATTTGTAACTATGTGTATGTAATGGGAGAGCAAGAAGATGAAAACAAAATTAAAGATCCACCCTCTCCCCAAACACACAAAATTCTTTGGTTCAGTCCTTATAAGTATAGGCTTGTAACTGTTTTTAGAAAGCTACATTAAACCCTCAGGCACGTAATTGTCAAATATAGGGGCTGTTCCTAGCCTGATGATGACAAGTGTTGTCCAGTCAGATCTGGTAAAATATCGTATCGGGTACACTGACTGGACAATACTTGATGCCATCACACAAAATGAACATGCCCATAAAAACAGTTGATTTGGAGAGAGAGAGAGAGAGAGAGAGAGAGAGAGAGAGAGAGAGAGAGAGAGAGAGAGAGAGAGCACAAACACAGGTGTGAAATTAATGTTATATGTCGAGTTTGATTGCCGACAAAGAGAGAATCTTAATATTGAACAGCAAAAAACTGAAAATGTGTTATTTTTCATATGGAAACAGCATTTGCGCCGTTAATTTCAGTTTTATTTAAAAATTAGAAGCTACGCAATTCCTCGTGGCACTCTTATCATAAATCTTATAATAAATATAATCTTCTGCAGCTTATTGACTAATTTCTAATGTAACCAATTACGATGTGCTATTCATTTGACTGTTCTTTGTCTCGTACATAAATTGTGGAAAACATATGGTAGCTAAGGAAAAGAGCGCAGGCGTTTGATTTTCTTCTTTTTTGTGGCGCGGGGGGCGGGGGGTTGTGGTGGTGGGGGGTGGGAGGAGTGGGGTGTGTCGAGGGCGTGATGAGAGCTTGCCTAAGTTGGCCACTACTTATTTTTGCCAGCTTTTATCTTAAAGACTGCGCCGTGAGGAGAACAATACAATTGCCCGGAAATCATATAAGAATTGTTAGTCAAATACGTGAACTTAGAAAGTACTTTTGTGATTTTATTGTGATTCTTATTTAGGATTAACGTTCCTAAAACACTTTTTAACTTACACTTACTGACAGACGGACCATAAATACAAAACCTTAAGAAAAAACACAAAACATTGGCCTTAAGATTATGTTTTTTGCCGACACTGGTGTAAATCTTGCTATCCATTTAGTTTAATTTTACATACGTTTTTTGGTTCTTGCTTTTGTTGTTGCGGCTGATATATTAAAGCCATTGTAGACGACAACAGACACGCCACTTGTTTATTTAAGAACATCTGAGAGATTTTAAAAGGGGTCAATAATCTTTCTTTTCCAAAGTTCTTGGAAGTTTTAATTAACAATTTCGTGATGTTTGAAAGATACTGTAGTTTAAGTTATCGCACCGTAACTAAAGATGGGCGAAGACAGATCTTATAAATGTTTATTTATATTGTTTTTACAAACAATTACTTAGAATTCATTCTGTTAGTGTTTGATTATTTTTTCTAAATATTAACTCATACTGGAAATTTTTATCACATACCTCACACCTGCCGTTGGTCGATCCAATGCTAGATATATACCAGCCTATTTTTCCGAAAGGAATTAAATTAACTGAAAAAATACTCTGCTTACCTTCAGCAACGGAAAACCTTTTCTTTACACAGATAATAGCACGCAACCTCACTTTTTGACCTTACACCCGACATTAAAAGTAGAGAACATGAAATGCGCTTTTTCTCGTACAAGTTCGTTTTACGAAATAAAAAACTAGTTTTACTTCGCAAAAGCTTCACACTGGCTTATCTTCTCTTTTGGATGGGACTTAAGTCCGGAACAGGGAAGCCTGCCATTCTGAACTGCGCAGAAAGATTGCGAATTACGCTATAACACATAAAAGTCCCTTAGGCATATGGGAGAGTAGAAGTCTAATGAAAACTTAAAACTAAGTTCCACTTCTTTTAATATTTCCAACAACTCGGATCGGGGCGAACACTCTCGAAGATCAGTACAAGTAAAAAATTACATAGCAAATAAATACGAGATTGAATCGTAAAAGAAACTTGACACTATAGAGAACTGACTCTGAAGTGTTCACAACATCGTAAATTTAATTACTGAAGTAAATCGGGGTGACATGTTATTACTAAACCCTCTGCTCGTGACGAAAACATAACCTTAGTTCGCGGAATTTTAAAATGAATTACTCTAAAACAAGAGACGTTTTCACTCAAAACACTCATAATTTATAGCGCCTTGGTCCCACTGAAGCAGCTGGCATGGTCATCATTGGCTAGTCCCATCGCTACAGGAACAGCTGGTGTTGGATATGCACCCAATCCCTTTTTGCTAGATTTGGAGCTCGAAAAAAGGAAGAAAAACAGCGTGATGAGGATAGCATGGCCAATGGTGAGAGGTGAGAACAACAAAGTAAATTTGTCCGCAATAGTGGTTGCTGCTGCAACGAACGGGTCCAGCGAATAAAGGCCGGTATGTTCATTCTGTGAGAAATCTTTAAGATGAAAGAGATAGGCGAAGACCAACAACCTGTTTGCTTATGGCTGTTTAACATCTTTTCCACTACCTGCTTGGAGAACAGTTTTTTCTTTAAGAAGGTTGGGTTAGGAACCACAAGGGCAAGTTTAGCAAGTGTGAGGATGTGTGGAAATGTTGCCGATGGGGTTGAGATTGGAGTTCAGTGTGGCAAGTTATTTCAAATGGATTTGATTGCCTTGCAGCGGAGAAGCAGAGTGAACCACAGGGTTTCTGGGGACCACAGGGCTATCAGTAACAGAGTTGATGGTTTAAGCTCGGCTATGCTGTGTAACATTTGGTGGAGGATCGCTTGTGGGGGGAATGCATAGAGTATATCCACTGCCCAGGCTTTTTGATCCCGGCATGGGGAAACAAAACTATGTAGTCGTATTGTCAGTTCATTGCCGAATAGGTCTAATGTCGGGGGTCCCTATGAGGATTGACGTGATACCCATTGGAAAGACTGTTGGGCCAGGTAGCACTCTGTTTGAATAACCTGGCCCGTCCTGAAGGCTAAGTCGGCCAGGACATTGAGTTTTCCTAAGAGGTGATGGGCCGTGATGCAAGTCGTGTGTTCCCGTGCCAATAGCAGGCTTGGAAAAGTTAGGGCAGAGAGTTAGGGATTTAGTTCCCCCTGCCTGTTTAGGTATGCAACTGCTGTACAGTTTCCAGGAGAATTTGGACACTCTTGCCCATGAGTTGATTTGAAAGCTGTTTAGGGCTATCCAGACCACTCCAGTCAGTTGATATCGTAGCTGAGGAAGGCGTATGGCCATTCCCTTTGCACATTCGGTCCAACAATGAATCCCCCATTTCTCCCTGGATGCGTCTGTTTTCGGGGGCCGGGCATGGAAGGGGACCCATTCATCCTTACCCTACTAGGGCCCGTCTTACTAGCGTTTGAAACGGTCTGTAGTGTAGACGACCCGATGGAACCGTCTTCTCGGTCGCCACTAATGGGACCAACAGTGATTCCGTGGCTTGTACCCTTACCGTTTGGTCTGCAGAATTATTTTAAATAGGCTGTGAAGTTTTCTGCGGTCTATTTGTTGTGGGAAACGCTCGGGTTGTCGCTAAGTCCCATCGTGTCCCATGAAAATCATGTTTTGTTTTGGGATCAATTCGGATTTAGCTAGGTTTACCACAAGACCTACCTGTATCGCCTCAGCTTTGTCGTCTGACCATTTCCCTTTGTGCATGTGCGAGAAACCAGTCGTCCAAGTACTGGAATACTAGCATATCCTGGACTCGTGCCATGCTTTCTAAAACTCCCATGACCCTTAAAAAGGCGCATGGGTCTGATGGGTCTCTTGGAAGGAGGCTATCTGCAGGAACTTGCTGAGGGAGAATAGACCTATCACTAGTCTCGAACACCCTGATTTTTGGGTACCCTGCTGAAGAAACCCACCTCGTTTTCTGGCATTTCCTCTACAGTCCTTTTTACCTGGAAGTCTTTTATTATTTCTTGTAGGGCTACTTCTTTTTCTGAATTTCGCTGATAGGCTAGGTTGTCTGGGGCCTGGGGAGTTACAGGAATGGCTGGTTTGTGTCCCCTTGTCCTCCTCTTGAAAGGGTGTGGATAGCCGTTTCTGAGCCATCGGAATATTCTCCGGCAAGTCCTTAATTTTTCCCAGGTTTGCCAGAATTTGCCTAGTCTTCCGCCAACCGTCAAGAACGCGTTGTAGGACAGTAGATTTGTTAGATATAAGCCAGAAAAAGTATCGCTAAGAGAAAGTCTCTCGTCTCTCGGAAGTACTTTGGTTGACTCCTACTAGTGCTGCTGTGGGCGTTGTCCTTCCGGTTTGCTGTCTTCCGCCTGCTTCGCCTTTTTGGATGGGAGGGTGCTGCACTTGGGAACCGGACCGAGACTGTTCCGCTGAAGTGTGTTGTGGCTTCTTGCGCTTTACTGGTTGGCGAAAGGAGGCACGTGGCATTCTCGACATCAGCGCAAAGTGTTGGGATAATAATCGATTTTCCTGGTTCACCCATTCCACTTCTGCTGTCGGCAATAGCTCTTTCTTGCCCAGGATGGGGTGTAGGCTAGGTCCAGTAACCTTCTGAGGTGGAACAGCAGTGTTGGAGGAAGGCGTATCGTCTCAAAAAAAGCATAGAACTCAGATATGCGATCACGAACCGGGCGGACGGAGCAGGGCTTTGAGGCGTCAAACCGCGATAACGTGGGACACTCAATCGCGTCCCTTTTCTTGAGTTCGTTTGAACGTACATCCACCGCATTTGTGATACCTTCACTTGTGGCTAATGTAATGAGTGAGACGTGATGAGGTAGTGTCTTAGATGTCATCTAAATGGGGCGGTGGGGGGTCATCCCTCTCCAGACAACGTTAGCAAGGAGAGCTATCTCCTGTATTGCGTCTCTAAAAGGAGCGTCCTGTGAAGTTTTGAATGATGACGTCACGGAGGACATTCCCTCTTCCCCGAGTGATAAGAGATCGGGTAGTAAGGGGGATCCTGATTGAGCGTCGATCCGCTGCTGCCGGATCTCGCCATAGACGTTGACCACGACCTCGCAGGGATAGTCCGAAATGTGCTGGTGCTGGAGACTATTCTGCCTCTTTTCCGGTCTCGTCTGCTTCTGACTTCTCCTCCTGCAACTCCTTCAGCTTGCTGCGTATCTTGGCGGACTGTTGGTTGACTACTTCCTTAGATAGAAGCAAGAGGAGAGGTATGTGACTGTACGAGTTCGTCGTCTTCTTCCATTGCTAAATTGGACTCATGTCCCGATGGTGAAAGGCATTAGGAGTCCTCTTTACTGAGACCCTCTGTTTCGCCGTCTAATCCGGGTCCAAATACGGTGAAATCGCGGGGTTGGAAGCGAGAAACTGGCAGATGGTTTAGTCCTTTTACTGGAGACAAGTTTTACTTCTTGCTCCTGAACTGTGTTTTGGAACTCTCGGATCTGGCACTGGAGTTGCGATTGAAAGGACAGAATCGTTGACAAGTTAATTGAGTCACTTGTGGTAGGGGCAAAACTGACGACCCCAATACGGGGAACAGTTCCGCGGGCGCGGAGATGCCGAGTTGACCTGGGGTTGACGTAAAGGTAAACCCCGAGGCCGTGTGCATGATGGTCACTTTCTTTTCTGCGGAGCATTGCTTTTTCTCCCAGCCAGGGCTGCAGGCTCGTCACTTCCCAGGATACCCAATTATTCCATTATCTCTGAAAATGCTTTGGATGGCTTTGGTTTCCTGCGTTTCATTTTGGCCCTCGACGTGTCTGATTCCGCTCCCGTATCCATCCAATCGGAACTTGACTTAAGATTACGGAACTTGCCTTCTCAATTGTGTCTGCACCGAAATCCGGTGTAATGAACAAGGTGGAAGCTCTGCGTCTGTTTCTTCTGCGGTCGTCCTTGGCTCTGTTTCTGTAAATTACCCGCCACTCTTTGTGGGATAAGTGTTCGCACTCAGAGCAGGTGTTTGTGCCCGACCCCGTACTCTCCTGCAGCGATCGCACACCGAGTGTGGATTGAGTAAGACAGGCGGATGTGAACACAGAAATTCTTTCGGATATGACAGTAGGGTGGCCTCTGAAAAGAAAGCAGAATGAAGAGACCATAAATAAGTGTATCTGTTATTGTAAAGCAACAGATAAGGTCAAACACTTAAGTTCTTAATCCAAACGTTATGCAGTGGCCTAAGTGTGACTAAATCATCTTAAGATGTCAAAACTCTAGCAATTAAGACGATTCTAGGCGAAAAACTAGGAATTTTTAACATGTCGCCATGTGGGCCGATTTTCTCATGTGTCCCATAGTTCCATGTTCCCATGCGGGTCCGTGTTCCCATGGATCCCATAGTCCCATATTCCCATAAGTCCCATGAGACATGAACCCATGCTCCCCTGTGGTGTCATGGGGCCGCGTTCCCACAAGTCCGCCGGTGGTTACCAGCACACGATTACATGCACGGGTTATGGTACCCTATGGGTACCGCAGACCGTTTGTAGGGCCCATAAAGGGACCCATGTTGGAAAGATGTCTGCTTCGGGCCAACAGACGGGAATGTGGTCCCAAGGGTGCCGCAAGCTAAAAACGCCTCAAAACTTTCTTTCGACTGAATAAAGTTCGATGATGCAGAGCTTGCTCGTACAAGATAGCTAGCTTAAGCAAAACCGGCCATTCCTGCCATAGCATGGATGTGTGCTAGAGCCAGTAAATGTTATTATTCGATCCTCCAGCTTCAGGCGGGTCAATCGAAATGTCACACCTACGTGTAACCTCAACTTCTGCCATACCGAAGTTACAAGTGCTGGGTTTTGCTTCAACTGAAACCAAATTTGTTCAACGTCCACAGAATAATAGAATAGTTCTTCATTAGTTAAATAAACTAAATAAAGAGCAAATTTGCAGCGTTCCACCAGTTCTCTAACGAAACATTTGTGGAGCACTCAGAATGGCGTGTGTTTTCAAACACACGCTTAAACGAAATTCCCGCTGTCAATCAATAACAAAATACCAGAAGATTCCCTCTTTCGATTGGTCGATGGATGGATGACGGGACAGGCTAGTTCTAACTGCTACAAAAACGTTTCTTTTTATTTTGCGTGAAAGGTTATAACCCAAAAGGAACCCCAGGAAAGTGCAGATAAGCGAATTCAAAGCTTTTGCAAAGTAAAACAGACAGATAACTCGAAACTTGACAGACGTTCACGGCTGTCAAAGGATGGTTCGCCAGATCGCTTCAACGAAGAATGTTCCTATGCGATAATCATTTCATAATGTCTCGACATCCTCTTCCGGTTTGTGGCAGCGACCATGGGGAAGATCTCCAGCGCAAAAACCTGGTGTGGCACCCATGCAGAAAACATGCACGACAGATCTCCTAAAATAAAAGGACATAAGGAGCAGGGCCAGGAAGTTATAGCGCTCCACGGCCGCTGATTTATTTAAAAAATCCAAGAAGAGTGAATTTTAAGCATGAAATACATACATTTTTAGCTCCAGCAGTATCCACCCCCTTCTACTCAACCCAAACACGAAGGGGAGTCTCCACTTTCTTGTCAGGAGGAAATGAAACAATACACAGCTTCAAGACAGACCTAGAACCTTCGCTGATGACTCAGGCATGGTACTAGCAGGCTATATTGTAGACTGAACTAGTAACTCATATTTATTACAACTGACAATTACTTTTAATTTTACGGGTGTTGAACCACCCAGTGAATTGTAACCTGTGTGTCCGTGAATGAGACTGGGCTATGTGTGTGTGTGTGTGTGTGTGTGTGTGTGTGTGTGTGTGTGTGTGTGTGTGTGTGTGTGTGTGTGTGTGTGTGAATATCGTGGAAAGGACGGGGCTTATTATGAAGCGAATACGAGAACTAGCGATGTGGCGTACTGTTGCAAGAAAATAGATAAAGGATGCTAAAACACAAACTCTTTTTTATTCGGAGAACAATTTTAAGATTCTAACAGCTCTAAGCATAACGCATAACTCGGACAGAAACATTGGGAAGGCTGGTCTGGGTCTTGGACCTGTGCTGAAAGTGCCATCCACTTTTTTTCTATAAAACTGGCGTTAAACTTACCATAATGTAGTTTAATTACTAGCTTCTAATTCCATATTAAATTATCCTTCTATTGGATTGAAGGTAGTAATTTCTTGAAGGTTATTTGTTTGGCGGGAGGGAGGTAATTTGATGGGTGGTAATTTGTTGCATGTAACAATCGCAATATTTTCTCTGTGATAAAAAAAGAAACAAAAACATCATCGTTGACTTTTGCAACACCTATGGATGTTTATTGAGAGCGTTGTCGATACTTGTTGTTCTTGTTAGGAACAGCTTAGCCATTTTTTCTACGCCGGCGTTAAAATGACTGTTTTCATAGCCCAGTTTTGCATATTAAATAGTTTTGTACATTATAAAAGAAGTCCCCATCGCCCTAGGGCAGTCAGAGCGCAGTAAGTTTGCAGAAGTCATAGATAAAATTTACCAAGGAAAAAAACCTTGTTCGAAACTGCAGTTGTTCAAGAGAAACGCACATAGTAAGTTCTTTTTTTAAAATCAGAATGAAACAAATAATGGTAAAGTAAGACAGTAAGTGATGACAACATCCAATTATGAGGAGATTGGGTGTGATGTATTCATAAAACAAGGAAAAACACAATGTATCATGTAGATACAAGGGGTGATGGTTAGCTCAGTTGGTTAGAGCGTTGTTCTGGCAACCTCATGATCCTGGGTTCGAATCCAGGAGATTGCCTGAGCAAAGCGATTACAATTACATGTTACTAAATGGCTTAAAATGACATGGAATCTTGCCGGGTTCGGCAAAGTGCACTATTGGAGAAGCTTCCACACCAGAATGTACCTGGTAAGTCAAACCCCATCGGTTGATTTCTCCTTTGAAACATATAAAAACTGCGCGAGGGTCGAAATAACACCAGGTTGCTTCATGGCAAGCTTGAGTCCTACGCTTTTAACATTTTAGCAAAATGACTTTTCAAACTTTTACTGCGAACCTTAAAACCAAAGAGAAATTTCGATCACGTCACATGCCATCAGCTCATCCCTCGATTATTGAATAGAAGGAGACTTTTTTAATTTATATTTTGAAATCTGCAAATGATGTTTTGATCTCCCAAATTGATTTTTTAATAAAAATAATCAGAAGAATACATCTATGAATTAAAAATGACTAGTCCTTGTCTACAGAATCTTTCTTTAAATTTTTTACTGTATAAAAAAGAAGCAATTCTCGAGAAATTGTGTTGTTATTATTGATCTCAATAATTCAAGTTTTCATCCCCAAAATTAAATTGACGATTTCGTGTAAAAATGTGTGGCTCCCCTTAAATTTTTTTAAGTTTGTAAATTTGAGTTTTTGATCTCAAAAATAAATTTTTGCCATCTAAAATTCAATTATTGATAGCAAAATATAAATTATTGAGATCTACATTGATTTCTTGATATCTTGAATTATATTTTGATATAAAAAATAAGCATTAAATGTTAAAACGGCATTCCATATATTACACCAAAAATTAATTCTTCATATCAAAATACAGAATTTCAAGATCGAAAATTAATTGTTGATATAAAAAATTATTTTTTGAGATAAAAAAGTAATTCTAGAGATCAATAATTCCCTAATAAATTAACTGGTACCTTAAACAGAACCGGTTAATTGCGCATGGTGTAAATGTAGGATGCCAAACTGCTTTTTGAGGATATCGGATAATCCCATGCCCGACAGTATTGCTTCTTACTTGTAACATGATTCCAATCAACACAAAGTGCATCGCTGTGGATCATTCACATAGAGTTTATTTGCAGTTTCCACTAGTATTATGACCAATTCACAAGAACCATTCGGGGCTGGGTGCGGGCGGAGGGAGGGGGAGGTGTTTCAAAACATATGGAAGGGTTGAAACAGCAACATGCTCTCCTTTATACAGAAACAGTAGAACATCGTTGTGACGACATAGCTGGGATAGAAACAAAATGTCGCTATAATGAAAAGCTTAAATGAGACCTCAAAATTTGTGTCGGTGCCAGTACTATGTCGATATGCCACTCCTGACAAGATTGTTTTCATTAACTGTGAATTGTCCTTGTCACGTGCATAAAATACATGCATATATATGTGCGTTTATGAACAAAGAGCCGTTCAAATTTTAATGTTGTAAAAAGATGTAGTTAAAATGACTCGGGAAAGTCCTTTGTTTCCTCCTTCTTTTTTATGAGAAAAACGCAAGCTAATCACGCACCAGTAACGGATTCCTATGTATACGGAAAAGTATATCTTAATTTTTAACCTCCTTATCTTCTGGCCTAAAACGTTTTGTTTAAATTGGTCCTTTTGACTAAAACAGTATTTTTTAAAAATGTTGCGTTGTGCGTCCATGGGATATCGTCACTTACACATACCCCATGGAAAGTTTGCTGCTATGACGTTGTAAGAGAGATTCTATCGGTGGTTCATTTCTTTGAGTTATGAGGGCAAACTGATACAATACTTACCAAAACGATATTTATTATTATCATAACATGCGACCACTTTCTCCTGAATGCATCCCCTCTTCCCCCGCCCCACCCAACGTCTCACCAGAGGTAAAAATAACGGTATTAGAAATCAAAACTGCCTGAGCGGTTGAACGTGGCAAGTGAAGCTGTTTTATAAACTAGAGCGTGTGGTGCACCGTGGTGTCGGTGACCTTGTGGGTCACATGTTCGTGTATTCACATGGTATTAAAACTTGGTGTCAGTGGTCTTGCTTTATTTTTGCTATCGTGCGGCTCTAATTCCTGTTTAATAAAAAGTCCCTCCCTTTAACGTCCCAAGTGTCGAGTGTCAGCGCTGCGATCTCGGTAAATTGGTTAACACTGCTTGGTCATAGTTTGGTCGCCCCCCCCCCCCCTACTGTGCGATTTAGCTTTTAAATAAAAACCGTACTCACTTTAAAAACGTAGGCTTATTGTAACTTTATGTAAATTAAGTAGGTACCCTGGTTTATCTTTAAAAGTCGCTCATTATATTCTATCATTAACGATGTCAGTGTCGGGTCAAGATGGTGAGTGCCCCCTAGTGGAGGGGACTATAATCGGCTTCCCTGATACAGGTGGTTTTGCTGAGGATGTAAGGCTTAGTGAAAAGGGTAAGTATTACGAAGTTGAGTCCGAGGAAGATGTGGATCCACTGAAATCTTTTAAAGCACAGTTTTATGCCGAATTAGACGAATTTTCCAATGAATATAACAAACTCATAGAACTAATCGATTTTGGCATCACAGATTCCGACAAGGAGACTCTTTCCTATTGAACAACAAGAGAATACCTTGTGTAATCTCGTGAATTCAACAATTTTGGATCTTCACCAATCTTTTAGAGTCGGTAGTCAAGCTGGTTCATCTCGCCGCGTCGTTGCACATCCAAACAGTTTATTACGTAGTGCCACTGGTATTGTGGGTGGTTCACCGCGCGGATCCGCCCGTGGTGCTGATGTACGGGCTGATTCGATGCGGAACATGGATCCGATCCCACCAAAGGTTCTCACATCGGGGCTGAAGTGTCCAAAGTGTGATCGATCAGTGGCGCAGACAGACTTCACTCTGCTCCTCGAGGTGGTTCGATAGGAGAATTGATTGTCGATATGCAACAAATCTCTAGTGAGGAAAAATGTACCCAGTTTTTCGTTCAGCAAATTGATGGTGGCCATGTCAAAGATGCTCAACAGGATCTTATTGGTGCTCTGTGACCTTCTTTGTCACGTTTCCAGAAACTTCTATGTTTAGCGGTGATGTACTTTCGTATAGAAGTTGGAAGAGGTCATTCGAGGTTTTAGTGCCTAGCAGAGGTTTTCCTGAGGAAGAGTGACTCCACTGTTTGAAGCGTTACTTAGACGGCGAAGCCAAGTCGTGTGTGGAATGTTTCTTGTCTTTGGGTACTCCTAAAGCCCTTTTTGCTGCATGCAAACACGTGGATCAGGGTTTTGGAAACGCATTTGTTGTCAGTGAGGCTTATCGTGATGAGCTTCTAAACTGGCTTAAGATCCAAAATCATGACGGCTAAGGTCTTCGTAAGTTTACTTACGTCAGCTAGAAGTAGCTTAAGAGTCTGTGCCTAGCCTGCGGTTTTTAGATGATCCTCGCGAGAATCGCAAGATGTTGTTGAAGATTCCGAAATGGTTGGCCCAACGATTTAAGCGGGTGGTCAATAGTTGGACTATCGAGAAATGGATTTTTCACCTTTCTCCTGCTTTGTGAAATTCTTGCATAACGAGATGAAAATCGCCAACGAGCCGTTCACAACTATAAATAGCTTAAAATAGACAAAAGGTCTACAATGCGTACTCTGGACAAGTTATGTTGGCGCTGCTTGTCACTCGGCCACGTTTCGAAGAAATGAAAGCCCAAAGCGAAATGCTAGGTGTGTAACAAAGGGCTCCCAACAGCACTACACGACAGATGTCAGACCTATTTCAATGGTACGACAAGAAGCAACAGTACTGCTCTGCAAGCTGAGGCTCCACCCTTTCTTCCGCAAGGTGAAACCCAAGCTGTGGTCACTACCGCGGTGTTACATCAACAGTGGCAGCTAGTTTGAGTTCGATGATAGTGCCTGTCTCCGTCAGCCATCACAGTGAGCCGAACAACCAAAAACTCACTTATGGACTCCTGGACACGCAAGCGGATACTTTGTTTAATTGGACCGCACGTGTGCCAAACTGAATGTGCCAGGACCAGAGGTGGATCTGAAAATAAACAAGTGACATGTCAAAAGGTCACGACTTACGTGCTCCTCTTCCGCCGGTTTACACAAGGAACGTGATGCTGGCAGATCGCTCAGACATACCTACTTCTGCTACTGCCAGAAAGTGGCCACACTTGCGGCGAATAGAAAAATTTGTTGATGCCTGTGGCAGACATGGAGGCTTGTTGATAGGCTACAACTGCACCAGGGCTCTGGCTCCTAGGGAGGATATATTTTCCGAGACGGACGGCCCTTTTGCCCAACGCACTGATCTGGGCTGGGGTATCGTTGAAATCATTGACCACAGGAGCGCGGAGAACGATCTCATCGGGTTTGGCCACCGAGTTTTAGGAGTTGAAATAGAATCAAAGTCTGCTGAACTTGTACTCAAGACTAGCGCTAAAGAAACCATATGCCCTCGTGTCGTCTTTCCAGTATACGTTATGCCTTTACCGTTAAGCGACGGCTCCCAAAATTTGATCAACAACCGTTCTCTTGCTGAAAAAAGGTTGCAGCGTTTGAAGTCTAAATTGGATAGTAATCCAGATTAAAAATCCCAGAACACCCCAATCCCATGTTGACGAAGGGATACGCGGAGCCTGTAGGGACTAATAGAAATATCACAGAGGTATGGTACATCCCACACCACGAGGTGTACAACGAACAAAAGAAAAGGCTCAGAGTGGTGTTCGGCTGCAGTGCCCGCTATATGGGCAAGTTTTTAAACGACACCTTATTACCTGGTCCAGTCCTAACAAACTCCTTGTTAAGCGTTCTGTTGAGATTTAGAAAAGAGCCGATCACATTTTGTTGTGACATAACTAAAATGTTTTATCAGTTTAGAATTCTAAAGGCTCAACGTGACATTGTTAGATTTCTTTGGTGGCCAGGCGGTGACACAAGTCGGGTCCACAGGTGTATCGCATGTGTGTACACATATTTGGGGCGTTCAGTAGCCTCTCGTGTAGCAACTTCGGTATGAAATAGGTCGCTACGGATTATCTGAGGAGTTTGGAGAGGATTGGGCGACTTTTTGCACAAACACTGCAATAAGTCTTTCCAGCGCACTACGCAGTTATGCCCTTAGGGCAGACTCGAGCCTCTTAAGTCGAATTTGCCCGCAGTTCTTGAGTCAGTCCCACAGGAGGTCAAAACGATCGACAAACTCGACCTACGTTTTGAGGATATTCCAATCGAGCTAACGCTAGGCATTGAATGGTGCGCTCAGTCCGATGTCTTTAAATTCAAAATATTTGTCAAACAGCGCACTCTGACTCAACGTGGTATTCTAGCAACGGCGGCTTCTATATATTACCCTGTAGGTTTTATAGTGCCATATGCACTTGCTGGTAAGCTCATTTTGCAGTGCATTTGCATTGAAGGGTCTGAGAGGACGAGGTTTTGGACCACACCACCTCTCAGTTTCAACGATGGCTATCCGATCTGGGCAAATTAGAATATGTTTCAATTTTACGATGGGTCAAACCAGAAGGATTTGTGACGAAATGTGTTGAGTTGCATCATTTCTGCGATGCGTCCTCCACTGGCTACGGATTCCCTAGTTAGTAACGATTAGTGGACGAGAACGAAAACCCCAATGTCATTTTAGTTATGGATAAATCAAGTGTCGCTCCAATCAGGCCCATAACTATTCCATGCTTGGAGCTTTCTGCAGCAGTTTTGGCAGCCAAGACAGTTAAATTCTTACAGCATGAGCTGTGGTACTCTGACGTAAAGCTTTTTCTGTACGGATTGTAAGGTCGTATTAGGTTATATTCAGAACAAAGCTTCGCGTTTTTACGTCTATGTCGCCAATCACATCGCACTTATTCACACTTACACTAATGTAGACCAATGGCACCATATACATAGAGGACTTGCCCTCCAGAGGCTGCTTCGCTGAAGAACTTCAGAGGTCAAGATGGTTTTCTAGACCAGTTTTTATGGCGAAGTTTGTTTCCTGAGCCTAAGAATGAGATTGTCGGGGTGAAAGATGACCCTGAAGTTAAAAGAGCCATAGTGTTTTCTAACACGACTCGCGACGCCTTCAATGTTTCAACATTTGACCACTTCTCATCCTGGACACGCTTGAAAAAGGCGGTTGCGTTGATACTTCAGTGGCGAAGTTCATTGTTGCGGTCAATTAAAGGAGTTCCTGAACGGGTTGGAACCCGAAGCCGTCCTGCACTCTCATTGTGCGAGTCTGTAAACGCAGAAAATTTTAGAGAGACAGAGACTGAGATCCTCAAGCTAGTACAGGGTCTTTCGTTTGCAGATGGAATGGGATCCGTTAAAAGAAATAGCTCGCCTCGCAAACTGGTCTGTTTTGTTGGCAACGGCATAATCCGCGTTGGCGGACGGTTGCGACTATTTTCACTGCCAGAATCCAATGTACATCCTGTTGTTCTTCCTAGATCAGCTCACGTTTCAGAGCTGATCATCATTCACTACCATAGAAAGGTAATGAAAGGAAGGCAGAGGCATCACCTTCAATGAAATGAGATCTAATTGATTTTGGATTCTAGGAGGCTACTCAGCAGTGTCAAAGTTTATCTATCGTTGCGTTATCTGCGGAAGATAAAGAGCTTCCCCCCAAACTCAGAAAATGGCAAATTTGCCTTCTGACCGCACACAGTTTAGTTCTCCCTTCACTTTTTTATGGAGAGGATAACTGTGTTCCGTTCATTGTCAAGACGAAAGGATGTCAATCGTTGATGTTGTGTCTTTACCTGTCTTTCCTACAGAGCTGTGCATCTAGAATAGGTTTATTCACTTACGACAAGCTCCTTCATCAACGCTCTGAGACGATTCATAGCAGTAATAGGCCCGATTTCATTGCTAAAATCAGACCGAGCGCCTACCTTTGTCGGTGTCCAACGTAAGCTGAAGGAAGCCTTGAACGAAATAGACGACAAATAACGCATGCACCTTTTGCAAGTGCGTCCTAAATGGAACATTACTCGTCGCGATTTGAAAGTTGGCGACATCGTTGCAATTAAGGATGATCAGATCCATAGAAGTATGTGGAAGTTGGTCAAAGTGGCACGGGTGCATAAATCTCCTGATGGGCTTGTACGAAGCGTGAAACTAATGCAAGCTGATGGACATTTAGACAAGACTGGTACACGTTTGCGCCCTGTAGTTTATCTTGATAGGCCTATCCACAAACTTGTTTTGTTGATAGAAGCACCAGATTAGCTTTAGGGGTTAATTCCCGGCCGTGGAAGCCGCTATTGTGTTTTATTATTAGTATCATTTTATAATATTATTAGTTATGTGTAGATCTGTTAAGTAATTAAATCGCATTTATAAAATTATGCTGTAATTTTAGGCAGCCATGTTATGGTGATCAAAGGGTTCCTTTTAAAGGAAAATGCGGGTATCTCTGCGTCATCTAGCAACCGAAATGCCAGTTATATTGAATATCGCTGAGTTTGAATCCAGAAAGTGTCCAGAAATGGTCCGTACTGATATTTTGTTTCTAGAAGGGGTTGTGTTGTCATATTGTCAATTAAAATCATATTACACTGTTTTCACCATTTATCCATTGAGTTAATGGGATTTCGTCAAAAAGATTGTTTAATTCTCTTATTGGTACGGTGAAATATATTTTTATTTGCTTAAAAGATTTCGTATGACGTGTTCTTTAAACAGGGAAAAATGAGGCAATTTTCAATTGTGATTATGTGTGAATTTTGCATTTTGATTGAAATTTCTTGGTTTTCCCAATGGTTTCTATAGTAAAAGTACGCGACCTTTCAGTGTCTTTATTTCTCTTACAACATCGGTGACCTCCCTTTTTCTTTTCAATTTTTGAATGTATACGCTCAAAGCATTAAACTGTGAAAGTATGAAGGAAATGTCAATTGTAGGTGAGATAAACGCATTTCTGTGACGCATTATGAGAACTCAGTTTAACGACGTAATTATGAGCAGTCTGTTGCTACGTTTATCGTATATTCGTAAAATATTAAGCGTGGATTGTTTGTTCAGAAAATACTCTAATTTTCCCTGGAACCCTGTTGGAAGTTAGTTAAAAATGTAAACCAGTAATCTGTTGTCAGAAAACCGTCGTTGCTGAGCAGTCCGGGATTTTCTGAAAACAGAATGCATAGTTTTTTTCATCTCTTAACTGTGACTGACCTGAAAACAGATGGCGGTATGAGATATATTCCACTGAGGTTTGGATGGGAGCGTGGTATAAAATACCACAGTACGTTCGCTTGATCGCTTGATGTGGAAACTTCTGCACTGTGCGGGCATGCAAAGCGGTTTTTAGACCCTTGGTAGTAGCGGAAAACAAATATGCAAAATGAAAAGTCGTTGTTGCAGTGAAAAATGTGTGCTCTTTTCCATCCGAATAACCTTCCTCTAAAAAGAAGAGTAGATTTGAAATAAGCGATTCGCTCTCCCTCCCGTTCCCTTTCCTATCCCCATCCGCATATGAGTTGCGATGTAAGTCGTATAATAGTTATTCTATTGAAAAAATGATCCCCTAGAAGAAAAAATATCTATTTGGAATGCTTAGAATCTCTTCCTTCCACCACCATCCCTTAGTTACAGCCTTCAGACTCCACCCACAACTCGCGATGTGGCAGGTTGCCGGCAATGCAGTCACTTTCGCTTCGGAAATTCAACGTATTATTGATAAAAGTGTAAGAAAAAATGATCACTTGTTAAATGTATATATATATATATATATATATATATATATATATATACATTTGTCAGCATTGAATACCTAACTAGAAAAATTACTACGGATTTTAATGCATATAATGCCATTTATATTCCCAATTAAATTGGGTTTTTGTTTTGTAAAAATGTTGTATATGTTAAGCTGGATCGACCCGATGCTTTGAAAGGTATTATCCTCTCCTTTATGTGCCCATAACACAGTTGAAATGTAATTTCTAATAAAATGTAGAATTAATTTCACTAGGATACAAAACATTATGATTAGCTCCAAGTACTTCATGGGTAACTGCATGCTTACTAATATTGGAATTCAATGTTGACGTTTCATCCGGCGCCCCGAAAAGTGGGGACAGAGAAATGGTGGGAGTCGATACTGGTTGTTGCGAGCATCGGTTCCATCCAACTAAACAGCAACAACATATATACAAAACAAAAACCTATTTTAATGGGAATAATAATGTGTATTTTGTTCATATCAATGCCTTGCAGCTGCCGCTGGACCGATCCGAGACTTTGAAAGAGATTTAGCTAGTGGTCTGGCATTTCTTCCCTTCGGGCGCGCATCCCCTTCGGTTAGCATGACAATGAATAAAGCTTCCACAAACACTTCGTTGTTTTATTTCTGTCAATTTCCCAACGACAGCCTTCTTTCCCTATCAGTGTGCCTCTGTACATCTAGGTGAAACTTGTCCACTCCTTTTTCGCATGATTAAGACCATCACGTGCGGTCTATATGCTGTGTACGACTGTCTTGTCTGGGACACCTAATACTGAAGCTCACACTGTCATAGAAAATTCGTAAAATCGTGAAATTCTACCGTTTTTGCCTCGTTTTACCAAACATGTGCGTTACTCTGTGTTCCCAGATGTGCCCTCTGTATGGCCTGCGTTACCCACGTGTAGCAGTCTTGACTATAGTAAAATACATTAACAGAACAGTCCGAAAGTCTGCTATACCACAGCTGGTTCATGTGGGTAGTTGCTTCTCACTCTTTGTTGCGGGTCTACGAGCTGCTGCCTTTACCTGTCTTTTGCTCCACTGTGAATTTTATAGCCATTGCCTTTGGCCCTACAACACATGCGACCCCACCTTAGCATTATCCTTTCATGAAAGTGACACTTATTAATTATGGACTCCGCTGCGACGAATGGCATATGGCACAACCTTGACATGGGATTCTGGCTGTTGTCCTGTAAGTAAAAACCGAATAAAAGAATTAGGGATTGCCAGCAACATGTTTTCCATGGTCGCGTTGGTTACCACCTTCAGTGAACATACGACCTTTCCCACTTCATGGGTTTGCATCTTGGGCCACTCCTGTATCCCCTCGCTTTGCGAAGCCGTGTCATATGCTGCCACCACTGCTCTCTGGATGTAGTTGGAGATGGTGGTTTACCTATATCGCTGTTAATATGGGGAAGAATCAGTATTATTAGTTCTTTTGGTTCTGGCTGCGTATTACCTTTGATGTCTTTGTGTACTGACGCAGTGTGTCCGCCGGGCACAGAAGGTTTCCTGCGTCCCTCGATTCTCCCTCTGGTACATCTTCGGGTAGAACTGGTGGCGAAATTTTCGAAAACATGCCCTTACCGCAAAGTCAAGATGTGCGTCTTGCCTATAAAATCAGGCTTGCTTACATCAGGGTGGACAACCTTCTTGCTTCCTGATGTTACTTACTGTGGTGGTATTGTGTATCAGACACAGCACCGCTTTGGACCCTCAATGTCTCTCCAGTAGCGCACATTTTTAGTGTATTGATGTGCATGCTTCATACTTGCTGTGGCCACTGCCTCTGAAATAACCTGCCGCGAAAATGTGCCCCCAGCCTAACTATCATGCGTCTGTCTGCATCTGGAACTGTGGCTGCGGGTATGGTAAATGGAGACCCTTGAAGACCATCGCCAGAAAGTGTTCAGCCACTACAGAGCGGAGAACTTCCCTCGCCTGTGGCGGGGGTCTAAACTTTTTGCGTGGGTTGCGGCCTTTCTTGACGGCCGCTCGCACTATATGCTTGTAGCCTTGGAAATGGAGGCGGCCTGTCTACACCGTTTTTTTTATGCTAATAACAGCCCAGCAACGTCTCTGCTAAGGTCACGGGTGCCCACCTGTCTTCCATCATCGATCTGATGATGCCTTGAATCTTCTGGATTCTGTCTGGTGATGGAAGTAGGCGTCCGACAGAAAAGTCTAACACGTACCCTAGGGACACAGTTACCTGTTTGGGTTCTATCTCCAAATTCTCTATGCATTTCCCGGTAACGTTAATGTTTGAGTAGCCAACCGTTTTCTGTCCAGCCCCGCGTTCAGCCAGTCGTCCAGGCATTGAAACGACAGCATCAGCTATTGTCGCTCCCCACGACTTAACAGAGTGCATTGCCTTGCTGAAGCTCCAAGGCGCCGATGTAGGCCCAAAGGCTAGAACGCGGGGCGATTACCTGTGCCCCCCACCTGAAAGCACATGTATTTATAGTGTTGTTGCCACATCGGTATGCATCTGTCAGGTCGATCGAGGTGGCCCATATACCCCGACTGGTTGGTGTCCACAATTCTTTGCCAAGGAGTTTGCGAGGAGCACTTTGTCCCTGAGATCTGGCAATGTTGATGGCAGCGGACCAGTACTTGTTCTGCAGCAGAACCACTAAATTCACTTGGTCTGGAAAGTGCTGGCAGATTGCGCACATTATCACACCATTGCGATCCTCTCCCTCGTAGTGAGTAGCGCAGTCACTGTAGAAGTCGTTGGGGTCGGCCATAAGACCTGCGTGCCCACATCGTAGCTTCTTTACCATGGTTGTTCATGTCTGCAAGCGAACACAGAAAATTTGCTTTAGTGCCAGTTTTTTCAATACATATTATCGATTCGGTGTGTGGTGTCACATAGTAGTGTGTGCCGCACAGCTCTTTATATTTGTCAGATTTCAACGTGCAGCCCGTGATTTAACTGTGCTATCCCTGGTAGTCTATGTGCTCCAACCGACTAACTCGCTTGTAATTTGCGAGTAACTCGGAGTGCGGCACACTTTCCTGTGTGGTAACAGAAAGCGCGGTAAGACTGCTGCTTGCGAAAAGTTGGCTGGAACGTTTTGCACACTGCCAAAACTTTTCTCCTAAGTAGACAACATCTTCCTATGCTGTCTTGATCAAGCATTAGGAAGGCAATGTCATTAGCAAGCCCGCGATATCTCTGTCAACCTCACAGCGAGCGCCTTCCCGCCAAAATTAAAACTGCTTATTTCTCCGTGTGGCAGAATTAAAACCCAAAGCTGAAGATATCTACAAGAGCTGTGGAGAGCCCATTAACATTGATGGCGCTAAAAACAGCCAGCGAAACAAATTCTAAATGTTATTAGAAATTATATTTCAACTGTGTTACGGGCGGAGAAAAGATAAGATGAGACTTTTCAAAGCATTTGATCAACCCAGCGGCAGCTACAAGGCGTTTGTATGAACAGAACCTCTTGCCAGTACTCCCTGAAATAAGAAAAAAAGAAATTGGCAGTGCCTGCAGGATCCTTTTAATTGACCCACAGCTTGAAAAACCATATATTTAATGGCGTCAAAACTTTATCAATTTAGAGTATAAAACAAGAAACTTCTTTCTTGGTCTTATTTTTCACACTTTACTGACTTCGATTGCTGTTGCAGTGACAAATGTGTGTTCTATTCCATCCGAATCCCCCTCTTCCAAAACAGAAGAATAGATTTGAAATAAATACCGCATAATTCCATCCCCTCCCCTTCCCTTTCCATTTCCATTCCCAAATATCTATGTGGAATGTTTAGAATCTCCGTCTTCCCTCCACCACCATCCCTTACAGCCTTCAGACCCCACCCAAAACTCGCGGTGTCACAGGCGGCAGGCAATACTGTCACTCTCGCTTCGGAAATTCATCTTCTTTCTTTGTCTTATTTTTCAGACTTTATTGACTTCGATTGCTGTCTCCCTCATCCTCCAGCCCCTCATGGTGGACAATCCTGAAATACCATAGAACGTGACAAGTGATAAAATTTTGTGCCATTTTAAACTATTTGGAAACATGTCCACTGGATCGCCTGTTCTGGAATTCAAAATTAACGGCCTATCAGTTTTTGGCTACCCAGTTAAAACGTATCACGTAGACAGGCAACTACCATTAACGCTCTGAGCCCCAAGAGTGAGATCATATTGATTAACGTCTAGTGCCTAAACTTGTCCCAGTATGATATACGAGGTCCAAAAAAGACATTTAGGCCCGACCCTGCCACCAGATTCATTATAAACGTAAGGCATGGGATGATGAATACTTGTTCTGATAAGCCCAAGGATCCTAGTTCGAATCTGACTAGGGCTGGTAAGCAGGGGGTTGTACCTCCCTCCAATTATCTCATAGATCTGAATGCTATGGGTTCATTGGTAAAGATGCATGCTGACTTCGATCAGACGTAGGAGCGTCGACCCGCCCAAACCTCAACATGAGATCTGGTTGTCAGTTGATTATGATTGGTAGCGACCATAGACCTGCGTCCTTGACACAACGTTGGAAGGACATAGGATAAGAAACGTTATTTAGATGTTTTTTTGTCGAAACCAAAATCCTAATTTTAAATTGGCCTTCTATAGACGTTGAATAATAGACGTTATAGAGAGGTGCCGCACAGAAACACAACCTCAAATTATTGGAAATGGAAGTCATGATAGGTTGAATCGAAAATATAGGAGAACTGGATCGTAAAATATGATAATTTCAGGTGTGTGCAAGTTTTTTTCCATTGTTGAAAGATATTCGTGCAAATGTTTTCTGGATGACCCAGGAGTGGGGGTAATTTGATGTGGGTATGGTCATGACACATTTTCAATGTCTAGATGCCGGTTCTAAACTGGTGTTTTCCTACGTCTATACAACGTCGCTCTCAAAATGTTTACAGAGCGCCGGGAAATAGACATTACTTCTACTTTCATTTGCACCTTTCACGCTGATTACGATGAATAATCGATGCTTATAAAAAGTCGGTGTAATTCGATTTTTATAATCCATCAAAATCCGACGCATTGCTTTGACTTTTAGACCAACACATCTACTTTCTCTGACATTTACTTCTCGAGGAGGGGAAGGGGGCGCACACCTACAAACTGGTTATCATTCGCGTCCATAATTTTTCGAAAGTTTGAAAAAATTCCCCTTTCTTACCCAAACGCATTTGAAAATATCACCCTTAAAAGCACATGTTCATATTTGACGTATTTCGTGTGATTTTGTGGTGTTTTTCTTTTATACATGTGTCTTTAGACAGAGATCAGATAGACGTCGTGAATCAACGACATGTTGTTTGTTGATTATTGAACATTGCATATATGAAGAGAATTTTCTTAATGGATTTGAAACTTCTTTTGGCTAAGGGACCTGTCATTGCTTCCCTTTCCGTAGAGCAATTATATGGCTGGGATACTATTTGTTTGTGAGCCAGACGTCTGTACAACGTCGCTTTCGTGAATTCCACATCTGTTCAGTGCCGCCCAAAAGACGTTTAACAGATGTCGGCAAAATACGTCGTGGGTGTTTGATCGTGACCATTAAACAACGTCTAAACAATGTTGCTTATTTAACGTCGTTGCTTATTTAGTGCCGTTCTTGTTTTCTTGTTTCCCAAAATAATTAATTATTTAGCCGAGCCAGTTTCAATATTCTGTTTTTCTCTCTAGAACTTAGTACATACCGAAATGCTGGTCAATTTGAAAGGATGTCGAACCTACAGCGTTGCATAGAAACCTAACATACATTTTCCAAACCAAATGATAATGTGATTAAATTTCACAACAGCATGCAATCGATAATCAAGGTGTTTTTCGATTTCCATAATCAAATCAAATCTGGCGTTTATCTGACGTCGGAAGCGGCGTATATCAAAAACTAATGTTAACTTGGTAAAAATACGTGCAAATGATGTCATACTTATGTGGAGAAAGTTGGTATTTTGGTATAAAAATGAACAGAATGTTGCTAATCACATGCCCATTATATATTGTTCCAAAAGACATCAAAGACACGTTATTAAACGTAGCTGAAACGTATTTTGACACTTTAGTGTTCAGTAAACATGTTGAAGTTGGATTAACATTCTATTGGCGTCTCAAGCAATGCTGGATATACGTCTGGTTTTTAGTTATAAAACAACTTCCTCTTAATATTTTGGTAGACGTCTATAATCCATCGATACCCCAAGACTTTGATTAGAAGTCGGATTAAGTGGGGTTTGGTCTGGCGCCAAAAGCAATGCCCAGCAAAATTGCTTATGCAACACTGTATCAAAGACGTTGATAACATCAATCAACCCAATTGTAACCAGATGCAATTGTTGCGATGTGGTCAGATCGACGTTGGGTCGACCTCAGAATGTTTACTGATTTCCAGATCAATTGGGGGTAACGCCGAAATGACGTTGCTATAGTCAAACTTACACCGACGCCTTTGCAACCTCCCGGTAATGGTGCAACTGTATATTCATTCATTCAGTAAAGATAGTCAATCACCTGCTTACTATTCCCAGGTGGATTCGAACTCAGGTCCTTGGGATTACCAGTCCGACTAAAAAACGCTCCATTGTGTTGTTCACTCATAGTAAACCTGCTGGCAGGGCCTCTAAATCCCTTTTTTGGGCCTTTCATATGACATTGAAAGGATCAATAAAAACTCAGGTGATATTTTCCGTTCTTAAATTAAATACTTCATCATACCAAAGGCATAAATTTTGCACAGATACCTGATTGCGTTTTAAGAATTTAAAAAAAAACTTTTTGTTCTATATATAAAACCACATTACATTTTTATTACATTTCATATGTCTGTGCTTTTTTTAATACGAATGAAATTACACATTACCTAATGCAATTACAAGATCAAGTATGACATTAGACGTCCAGTTGTTGTTTTAGGAGTGACAGGCAAACTTCTATTCAGTATTTCACTTCCTACAAAAGAAGGGTTGTTGTGGAACTAACTTCTCATCTCATAAAATGTTGGACACCCACAAAAATTGTGCACGTAGGTTAGCCGAGTGCTGTGTCATTGCTTGTAGTTGAATCGGAATCTCCTGCAGTGCCTTTAGTTACGCATATGGTGGTGATGTTAAAAAAGGGGTACGTACGTTTCATCTGTGTGAAGGAATGAGGTGAAGTGGCAATATCATCTACTTCGGTTAGTATGCGGTGTATTTTGAACCTAGCGATAAGGGATCATTGAAAAAGTTGTGAACACGAATGGTTACCAAAATATAACAAGAGCCCAACACACGAATAAATATGGGACAAAAATACGTTATAGATAAACCATGAGAAAATAGTTGATCTACAAAATATGATACATTGCGTTCTAACATATCTTTTAAGCTTTGTTTTCAGTAAAATTATCTTTATTTAGTTTGTTATCTTTAAGCATTTGTAGTTCCTGTTGGACAGGATTCGATCAAAATCAAGTTGAATGGTATAATGCATCCAGCATTTCTTTGATTGATTTTCTCGATTATGATTGTTTCCTGTCCGGCAGCAACCAAAAAAATTAAATGTAGATAATTTTATGGAAGACATAATTTGGAGATGTTGGTGAAAATAGTGTTCACAGTAAGAAAATACAAAAGCACTATTCACTCCATAATAGATCTCACCCGGAGTTCTAATAGTTTCTTATGCTAAATGTCCATGTGGTGGCGGAAGTACTGAAGATAATTAAAAATCTCCACGGGACACATATTTGACGTAACCTGTGCTCTGAACTCAGAATGCAATAGGCGATCAATATTAAAAAATATTGCTGACGTAGTTCAGTACATGGGATTTGCGATAAAAATATAATGGTTGTGATAATGATTCTGAAGTTATGTAACTTGGATTATCTCGAAAGTGAGGTCAAAATAATTCTGTGTCTTACATGTCTCACATCTTTTTTTGGCTTGTCACAGAAATGTAGAGATGGGTTTTGTTACTGCGGAATCAACTTTTCCACATATAAAACAAAAAGTATGTATATTGTCCGGGCTTTGCATGGCATGATTTAATATTGACAGGTGTGAAAGGAAAATGAGGAAGACACTGGTTGGCTGTTTGCTGCTGTGTGCCTTGGTAGCGCTGTTTAAACACACCAAGGCAAGTGGCGTCTTTCTTCATGTTCTTGTTCTTGTTCTTCTTGTTCTTTTCTTCTTCTTCTCTTTCTTCTTTACAATTGAATGATTAAATTTCAATCAATATATTTGAAACAAAACCAGAAAATTCACTTTAGCTTAGGTTACGAAAATATCAAAATGAGCGGAGATCAAGCAGTTATGCAAAGATCAGCGCTCTTAATAATGTTTTAAGTTATACCTTTTATTAGGAATGGCTTAGGTTGTAGCTCTCTTCATGACGTGTTGTATTTGCAATATATTTTCTTTCAACAATCGTACAATATTTGAAGTAAAGAATTTTCTATCGTGCACAGTTTATTGTCGAAGCATTTTATGAACTTGTTTGTCACTGCTTTGAATGATGTTTCCAAACAAACACAAGCACTAGCAAGCTAAATTGATACTATTAGTAACTAAATTAGTGATGCCAACAACACATAGCTATAAGTAGAGTACTTTTTAGACCAGCCGACTATAGTCGACGGACTTCACTCTTCTCTTAGACGGAGGGGGAGATATCGTTATCCGTTGTGTGTGTATGGGTACATATTTTCAACTGCTACTCTTCCTACATTTCTTGTCCGATTCTTTTAAAATTTGACACAAATATTTGCTGGATAATCTTATGCTTATATATTTCTCGCAATGTTTCTAAAACTATCAGAATATTGGCCAAATATCCTGACCACAAGCGATGAAATCGCAGAAAAAAATCACAATTTGTGCCTTCTTCGACATTCGTTATATGTTGAAGCAAGGTCGGTGAAGTTAAGCCGCAATGCAACAGGATTTGAGTTAAAGCCCCGCTCAATGTGATTTTTTTTCAGAATCTCCCTTCGTCGGTTTTGCATGCACTGTTCATAGTGCTGCCTCCGGCAGAAGTAGTGGTTTGCATTGTAATCTACAAGGTTAAGGGTTGTTTCTCGTCATAGGTTTTACAGGCGATATTTATAGTTCTGCCTCTCACAGAATACGTTTAATTCCTCTCTCTTCCCTTCTCTGATCACAGGCAGATCTTTATTGGAATCTATTTTCCAATTTTTGGTATTCAGAATTACATTATTGATTTCAATATTAGAAGTACTCAAGGGAAGACCTTGGCGGGATATGTGACGTCAGTAATTCTTATTTTGTAGGAAAATAATTGCTGATGTCACAAAAGGAATTAAAGATATCACTAAAAGCCCCCCACCCCCTCCCACTATCAAAAATCATTTTAAAATGCGAAAAACACATATTGATATCAAAAATTAAATATATTATATCAGTACTTAATCTATTGTATCAAAAATTAAATTTTGATGTCAATATTTAAATTTCTGACATTTCTAATTTTCCATATAAATAAACAGTTTTTATTGCTACGATATTTTGATGCGCAGATACATTATTTTCTTTGAAGGATGTTGAAAGATTGATCTGTTTGAAAGAACTAACTTTACGTACTTTTATCAAGCATCATAATAAGCCTGTCCAGGCATGCTGTGGCCAGCCGAAAAAATGTAAATAGATCACCAGAAGCATACAACACATTGGGAAACCTTTGGTTCAACTTCGGAAATCTCAGATTCAGTTTGAAAATGTTTTGTTTAAGACGAAATAGAGACAATATGGATATCGCTAAATTTCGTTTTAAAGCACAATCAATAATCTTGTGCATATAAAACATATATGTAAATTTCAAAAATAATCAATCTAACTTGTAGGGGTAGATACATTTTAAAGTTTAAAATTTTTTCTAGGTGGTACATTTTCACAAAATTGGCAAATGTTGGTCAGACAATTGTCATATTGAGATTCGAGGAAATGACACAAGCCAGACAGATTTGAGACCTCTAAAGGAAAATTTCTATGAAGTTTGGATGTAGAGCACCAAAATCTAAATGAGGACATACATTTTGAAAATAACGGCAACATTTTCAAATATTTAGGACCAACTATCAAATATTCGATATCGATGAATGTCGATAAGGAAACAATACACATTCTTGTGTACAACGAAAACATATCTGCTAAGCTTAATGATAGTTCAATTGCGGCAGCAGGAGTAGATGCGTTTGAAGTTAAAATCTACTTGTATTTTCTAGCTATCTAGGAATCGATACAAAGTTTGGCGACCACTATGAATCTGAATGAGATCTATCGCTTTTAAAGTGATAACAATATTGTTTAAAATTTTAAGACCAAGTACCGAAAATGTCTATATTATTTGATTTCGATAGGAAGTGCAACAACAGCCTCTCGTGTATATGAAAGATACGTCCTAAATTTTAAAACAATTCAAGCGTAGCTGTGGTAACAGATACATCCTAAATTTTTAAACTTAAATCCTAAATCTATCTAAACCGCTAAAAAGTTGCAAACGATATTTTCTTTTTTAGGATTTGTAAACGTCATTCAACCTAAAACGATATGGCTTGAAAATAACTATTTGGAAATCATTATCATTGAATTTAAAAACAAATTAGAGATTTAGAGGGCTTAAAATCGAAATGGCTAACTTCTGGGCCTTAAATTCACCAATACCTTGTTAGATCCCCAACTAATAAACTCAGATCCCACTCCCAGAAAGCCATTACCTAATAGCTAGAAATAACATTGGCATTCATGCCAATTTAGAACTGATTCGACAAAAATCCCAATAGGAGAAGGATTTTGAAAACTTAAATAGCTCTTTTAAGGTTGGGCATTGCCAAAAGTAACAGCACGGTAGCTGAAAAAGCATAATCAAGCATTAGGCACAATTTGAAGGTTGCTTAACACAAACAAATGCATGCTTTACTTCATCTATGCATGTTTTGCAGTGAAAAATGCAATAATGCTCAGCGTACATTTGCACATTAAACATTAAACTAAAGATATTCCTATTACAATGTGTTCGATGGCGATTAGGTGGTTAGAATTTTAATTCATTAATAAATTAGTAAATAAACTAATGGCAAATATTCAAACATTTACACTTGTGGGTTTTCAATAACTATAGCTCTTGTATTCGTACGATTGGACAAGGTGTCTGATTCTTTTTTTCGCAATCATCTTTTCTGTCAAAATAGAGACAATTAGGGCTATAACGGCAAAATGTGGCAGAGACATATCGCAGTTGTTCGTTCCCCAATTTCTTTTGAAAATCATTTTATTTGCAAAAAAGACATTAAAATTTTACCATTGAAGCCCATATATAATGCACACGCTGTGATATCTTACAGTACAGATCAACGCAGTCATATTGACAATTGTATGTGCTTTAGGTTATCATATAAGGCTGAGAAGCAAACTTCTCAGTGATGTTTACCTGCCACGCCTGAACGTAATTACACATGCTGTCAAGTTGCATTCACATTATAAATGCCTGACGGTTAAGAATATTTAATTTGCCAGCTATTTCCCTTTTATCCTTTATCCTTTAATTATTAATTTTTACTTTAAAAAAATTGAACCTTCGCACACGAAGAACAAATCATTTATTTACTACAAGTCTGTTGCGCTATGACGTCACGTTAATGCTTGTGACGTCTTCATCTCAATAAGTATTTTGTGTCCATTACAGAAGTCTAAAAACTTCTACATATCAACGTTATCTAGACTCTATATTAACGCCCCGAAAATATTTTTCAGAAAAATCGTTTAGACAGTGACAATCATGACGTTTCGTGGTTATCAAAGTACCCTTGGTTTATTCGCCAACACAGGGCATGTCTGAAGTCAATTTTCATGAATATATTTCAAAACTAGGCTAAAACATAGTATTTGGTGTGTTTATTCGTCTGTCCGTCCGTCTGTCCGTCTGTCCGCAGTGAGTTCCTATGATATTAATGAGTCAATTTTTCTCAAAACATACATACATATTGGGGTACATGTCTGGATGATGCCCGTGTTATTTTTTCGTTCCTTTGAAAATTCTATTTTTGGCAAATGTTTGAACATAAGGCGTGTTCGTGAATTTTTTACTTTGGCAGCTAAATCTCCAGAACAGCTCGTTGGATAAGGCTCAGACGTAGCAAGAAGAACACGCATATAGCGCAAATGTATACTACGAGGTTTTTTTCATTTCCGTTGAAAATGTAGTTTAGCGATTTTTTAAATGACTGATTTTAAGTTTTTTGCCATATTTTTGCGATATCTCTAAAACAATTTGTTAGATTAGGCTGAAATGTGACAAGAAGCACCCACATATCGTGCAAATGTTTTTCTTCATTTTCTGTAAAAATGTATTTTTTGGCGATTATTAAATTGTTTGGTTCGCCAATGTTGTACTTTTAAGCAAGGAATTTTTCCATGTGACTTATTTCCAGCTGTACGCTACCCAAAGATAAATTAAATGGTTGTAATCTGTGTATTGTCGTCAATTTTATCCCCTTAATCTGAAACTAAAACAAAAATATTTGTTCCTCTCATATAAAAATGAAGTATTTAAACATAACAGGGACAAATAATGATATTGAAATAAATTCACGTCATGTCTTCATCTTAGTTTGTCGATTTTATATGAAATATGTGCACTCTTTGCGTAAGGAAATCGATAAAAAAGTTTTTGCTTTGATCAGTCATTCATTTTATAATAATACACTTCTAAGGATTTGCTTAAGTTACAACTCCCACACTTAAATATTTATGCTGCACATGCACAACATTCGTAAGTGATTTTCTGTAAAAATGTATTTTTTGGCGATTATTAGATTGTTTGGCTCGCCAATGTTGTACTTTTAAGCAAGGAATTTTTTCCATGTGACTGATTGAGGGGAGGGGCGAGGGAGACATCCGTTTTTGTTTCAACAATAACACTGGCCAGTCTAGTTTATTTACGTATTTATTGTTACCCTTAACTTTCCAAAGAGGTTAAAAGCTTTAATTATATTGCTGAATGTGAGTTCTTTTCTTGTTTTCTTTTCTTTTTTATTTTGCCATTTTCGGGTTTCCACTTAACTGAAAGGTTATTCTTTGGTTGTAACTTCGATGCCTTCACCATGTCGAGACAGTGGGATTTTAGTTGCGACCAAAAGCGACGCCTTAACAACCCAACTTCTATTACAACCAGAAAAATCGCTGTGTTACTAGAGTTGTAATGTAAATCGCAGCCTGACTTTACCTGTAACAAAGGCCCTTAAGGAACTGTAATTTTTGAGGATTGAAGATCATAATTTTTTGCGCTCCCAGTAGTTACTTTCGCTACTCTTTAGCAACAATGGTATAGCTTTTAAAGTGGCTATATTTGCTCGTGTAATCAGAAATGGACTACTTCGGATTTTTGAAACAAGATCGAATTCTTAATTTTACTAAAACACATACAACTATAATTCAAATTGATGAATTTAGAACAAAACTGATGTGCTCAATCTATGTTAAAAAAGTAAATAGCAATGTGATTCTGGCCTTTCAATGTTTTTAAAAGACTTTGACTACGTGGTATAAGATATAAGCATTTAAAAAACCTTGTTTGCTGCAATAGTTTTAGTTTTAAGTCCTTGACAATCGCGAATAGATATTAATGTTTTCTTTTCTAATCATATGTTTTGCTTGCATGCATGATGTGTTCTAAAACAGACAGATTTTATAATCAGTAAAAATTAATCGCAGGCAATCTTATCGGATCCATTTCTTTCGAAGGTATCAACATCTTGTATCAATTGATTGTTTTAATAATAATACAAGCGCGCATATCAGTGGCGGATGCAGGTTTTGGTCCAGAGGATTCTACTTAAAAAACACCCAAAGTAACGAATTTAACCCCACATTTTTAAAGCAATCTGTTATTTTTGTATTGTATGGGGTTGCCCGGTTAACTCCTCGCCTCCACTTTCCCTCCACATTCAAACCGCCAAAGGACGCCAAAGTGCAGAAATTATATTATTAGACAAATTTTTAATGGACCGGTAGTGTGTCAGAACATATGCAGTCTCACAAACAATTTGATATGTGCCGTGTTGCAAGCGTAATATAAAATATGTTTAAATGCATGTCTCCCTGCTCATCTAAAAACAGGGAACCTCTCTCAGTTCAAGGGTTTTAATATGTTATAGAGTTAGTGGAGAAGCATGGCAGGTCGCTTTTTGATACCTCACAATATGTAGGTAGTTATTTAGGTCCAGGATTTGGTCCATTTGAGAGATGCACCTTTAAGATCTATAGCTCTTTCCATTCCTTTGTATTTTTTAAATATGCTAAAATTCACCATTTATTCAATGTCTACTTACACGATTATGTAAAATATAGTGAATTTGAACAAAGATAAATAGACAGCTTAAGTAAATAAAAGACACACTTTCTATTTTTATCTTTCGCATGCATTGCAGGATCCCAAGGATGCTTGGTGGATTTTCGGGGATGCGGGGGACACTTCCTTTTCCCATCAAAATTGACCAGAATGTCTTAAATATAAAACAGCTTTGATTTGAAGGTTAAAATGTTGGAAGTGGGGCATCTGAATTTTAAGACACCGTCGGATCATACCAAAAACGACCTTAATTTAGAGGCGATCTTATTTTGCGAACCATTTGAATCATTGCCGCTCAAAACCTGTATTATGCTTGGGATAGTCTTCATTTAGATGTGATCCCATCCAGTAGTCCTTATGTATTCCACAAAACCCCTTTGGAAAAGTACTGCAAGTCCCTTAACTTTCTCACAGTATTCTGACATCATTATATTCTGTCACTTAACAGAGTAAGAAGGGAACAAACCTTTTTTAAATGCTAGTTATACTTTTAATTTAGCAAGATAGTCCCTAAAGGCCACAAATTACGTACGCAAAAATTTTGAAGCCATCTATTGACTGTAACATGGCCATAGAACCCCTCCCATACTTCATAGGTGGTCCCTTATATATCACATTCAGTCAAACCGAAATGCTCCAACGTATTTAATCCTAGCAAGATGTGTTAAATTTGGAATGAACAATGAACAGAAATAGTGCCAGTTCGATAATTACCAAAGAATTTTTATGCTTAGCTGTGTTTCCAGATTTTTCCAGGGTTCGTATTATCAAACGATACCATCATTACTTGCACTGTATAGGAAAATTGTAAAGTTTGATCTAACAACGGGTGGTCTTGCGATATTTGATCAAAACATGTAAATTTCATGTAACATGTGAAGATAAATTTTGTAAATTGTATTATTTATATACATTATATATCAATTGTTCACCCTTTTTCAAACCAAGATAAGAATAATTATTTTGTTCAGCAGATTCGAGAGGCCTTTTCAGCTTGTTCACATTAGAATATCTGCACATTTTATGTATCCAGTTTTCGTGTCACCGTTGTCATATTAAACTGTAGTATTAATACATGATTAATAATTGCTGACCGAAGATCACCGCTCTCGATATTGAAATTTTCTAATTCCTCGCGATTAGCTGCACTTTGTTTCCAGCTGTACTCTATCCAAAGATAAATTAAATGATTGTAATCTGTGTATTGTCGTCAATTTTATTCTCTTAATCTGAAACGTAAACAAAAATATTTGTTCCTGTCGTATAAAAATAAAGTATTTAAACATAACAGGGACAAATAATGATATTGAAATAAATTCACGTCATGTCTTGATCTTAGTTTGTCGATTTTATATGAAATATGTGCACTCCTTGCGTAGGAAATCGATAAAAAGTTTTCGCTTTGATCAGTCATTCATTTTATAATAATACACTTCTAAGGATTTGCTTAAGTTACAACTCATTCGTAAATGATAACACACACACAGAGTGGTTTACACACTCCTTATCAAGCAAAGATAAGTCAGTTTTATATTGTATGAAACTTTCGCTATCAAAAGTGACATCTAAGCCATGGGAATAAGCCACTTAACACTGACGAAAAGAAAAGCTTTCTGACGAAATCCTTTTCTTAACAATAAAGGCAAGCGGCACAAGCGACTGAACAATACAGCTGAATAATCCGGACAACGTTGGAATTCACAAAACATTGTCCGAAATTACTCAAGTCGTTCAATAATGGCTTTATTTGTCTACTAAATAAACTAGTGTTTGTAATGTTGACGATCTACCTCCCAAATAATTTCGCCTTGGTGTTTTGTCAATCAATTTTGCAAAGATAGCAAAGATTCCCAACTCTTGTGTTTCCTGGCATCCTATGAGGTCAACATTAAAATTGATCACAGAATGTTTTAAGCTTAATGGGATTGGATAATCAGCTACAGTGAGTGAAACTGATGAACTTGAATGAAAAGAGAATTTTCCCAGTAGCTGGAAATTACGATTTGTTAAAATTACTGGAATTCAAAGTTATGTAACATGCAATAGAAGGAAACTTTATTTCTCCCTAGATGCAATCCCCCCTCAAAAAAATAGCAAGACCAAAATACCTCGCACTCAAAAGAGATGAATTAATTAAACAATGCAAGATGTTTGAAAATACAACACCTTTGAACTAAGCAAGCGTTATGGGATAAGGCAGTTCGCAAGCAAAAACAGTCATCTGGGAGAAACAGCACAGCAGTACTAAAATTTTAGACTGTTGCTTGTCTGAATTATACTAGTTATTCATACATTAAAACCTACAATAGGTATCCAGAATAGGGAAAGTTCTGGATTATCTAGGTTTTTATTGGTAGAAACCAATCGAAAAATTAAGACGAGCTGAATTATTTTGTTGTCTACATTATATAGGTTTAACCTATAGCAAGTTTTACTGTGCTGTTAAACATCTTAAATGGATTTAGGGGATTGTGGAAGGCAAATGAACTCTCAGCTGAGCGCTTCGTCACAGGCCCTCAGTGCGTTTCCTAATTCAATAGAAATTACTGAGCCCCACATGATCGATTCCTATATCAGTCGGAAGGCTTTTATGTAATGCAATTATATTTCAGGGCGCAGCTCCAGGAAACTTGCTTTACACACCGTTCCAAGAAACGTTCCTACACGCTTAAAATGAATTTCAGAGAAATGACCTGCTGTATTCCAAGTACGGTTTCACTTATCGTCTTGTCGGAGAAATGTGTAGATCTGAGAGAGCTGGAATGGCAGACTACTGCAACCTAGAACACCTACTTTTGCAGTTAAATGTGCTTCAAACAAACTGGAGAACCCTTCGCAACCATGAAGACAGACGCTTCATTGGAGAAAATGCAGATGTTGATGCTGATCAGTATTAAAAAGCCTTGGATATTTCGGCACAACTTAACAGTCTCGTTGTGGATTTAGAAATAGGAAGTAGTATGATTTTCGAAACAACCCTCGCTGTGTCAAAGTCTTTAGGAGGCTATTTCTCAAGCAATGCAGCTTTTGACTCTGACATTGCAGATGCAGACATAGCTTACATTAATGGCCAACTTGACCGATTACATGAAGAAGAGAACAAATATTTCGGAGACAAAGAAGGTAATATTGCAGATAAAGCTTCCAAAATTTTGAGTTGCACCATAGCGGGTTTGTCGTTAAAGATGACTGATGAAATCGTGAAGCTCTCTTCAACAATGACGCAGATGTGCAACACTTTTGCCCAATTATTTAGAGGTTTTAATATTAATTCGTACTTTGATCGTGCAGAAGAACTTTTCGACAAATCAACGAATTTGCTCTTGATAAAGCGCTTTCAGAAACAGATGGATGAAGTTAGAGCGAAACTAAACGAAATCAATGCGAAGTTCAATTCGAATTCAGAATACTTGCGTGAGGCTATGGAACTGTTTGAAGAAGACGGTGATTTAACTTTTAAGGAAGTGCTTGAACAGGCTGAAACTTTTATTCAGCTTTACAATGATTATACACCCGCCGTCACTAAACAAGATCTAGTTGAGGTTTTGGCAAAGCTGACTTATATAATGGAAGAAACTTGCATTATAGTGGACGTATTAGCGGCCAGCAGCGATCCACTGATCATTGCCGCTGTTGCATCTGTGAAGAAAGACGCCCAAGAAAACTGCATGTCTATCACTGTTGATCTTGCAGTTCTTGATTCCTTCTACAACAAGATTTATGAGTTTCAGTTTGATTTAATGGATTCCCTTGCAGCTACTATGAAGGGAAAAGTTGCTGTAGAAAATGCCTACAACTTTCTTTCTGATTTTGACACGGGACGCATCAATTTGGCTACTGTTTCTATCGGCGTCGTAATGGATTTAGTTTCAGTTCAGGCTGTTGCTCATTCCTATTGCAGCATAATAGAATACGAAAGAGCTGGGGTGCGTCCAGCTGTATGTCAACGCTTCACTTTTACACCAGAAGAGAGACAATCTATTAAGTCGCTTGTGAGGCCAGATTGCATAAGTAACGACAATTCACATATTTTTGTAACCTTTAAAAATCTCATTTATTGAAGTTCTTTTCGAAGACAGATTTAAAAAAAGAGTTGTGATGAGCGCATCTATTGCATGCCAATTCTTTGCATTCAATATCAATGCCTTTACAGATATAAAACTGAATGAGTAAGATAATGGAGACTTGTCATTCCTTTATTTTCCTTGATAAGTATGAAACACTTAGTCGATTGATACAGAAACTAAACTTCCATATCACAATTTTGCTGTTAGCTAACCACATAAATCATAAAATGTCATTTTGTCTCTACAGGACAATATAGGGAGCATAAGCCTATGGAGTTTGACTGGAAGACTTCACTCGTAAAGAACAAACATTTGATTGAAAAGAGGGACTTAAATATAAACATGCTGATACAAGCTATTGAGCGGGAATACATCACCTGGGAGCAAGAAGATCATGAAGACCAACAACTGATCAGTAAGTATCGTCTGTTCCAGTTGTAATGCAATACTTTTGCAAAATTTTGGGACGCAATGGGGCATATAGCGAAGGAACAGTTTTTCTAGTGAGTAAAGCAAAATTCTGTTTCTTTCCAAGTTGAATTATAATTACGCACTTTAGACAGATTCTGTCTCATAACAAAGAACATTTCGGTAGCTCATCGCATTAGCTATAAAGTTGTAAATTCAACTGAAGTCACTGAAGGAGCAGCAAGTGCTGGGGACCGAGGGGTGAGAAACGAGTGTGAGTGTGCTAAATTCAATGGAAAAATGTCCCGAAGGCTACAAAAAGGGTTGCGGTGGCACTCCTGCCAAAAGTTGAAAATAGTGATTCGGTAACCACAGCGACTAGAAGGAGGGACGGTATGACTGATGGTCGGATAAAAAGGGGCAGAAAAGTCAAAATTACTGAAAAAAAGCTGAAATCCTGGAAGGAAACCCAATTGCTAGCTACTGACCAACCTAAAACAGCTCCACACACTTTAGGGAAGATCAAATCGAGCCCAAATGTAGATGGAAAGACCATACCAAGATCATGTTGGTGTCAAGATTTGAGCTGCAAATATCAGATAGTTCTGCGATAACAGCGAGCATTGCTGGTTGTCGCAACCAAAATGTCTTCTGTATCTGTTCTTCTATCAACCAACCATCTCCCAACCAATTCGATGGGATCCTAATATCTTGTAAACTTCGGTACCTTAACATTATACCATTCAAAGATGGGTGTAAGGATAATAAATGAGCAAAAAATGACTTGCCTGTGTAAACACTAGGAGTTCCCTATGGAGTCCGAGATCAAAATTTACTTCAGTGAATCGGAGCAAGGAAAATGCCAAAATTCAACTGTATTACAGGCAAGAAAAGCAAGGATGGTACTTTTCAAAAACATAGGGTCGATCCAACAGCAGCCATATGTCATTGTATTGCACTCACATACATATATCAACTAAGCAGCGGAATAAATATAGCGCTGCAGCGAGCCAAATCAATACTGCCATGCGGTCAATGCTAGGAGAGACAACTGTACTTAGAGACAGCCCTCAAATTAAGAGCACACTTATTGCAAAAGAACGGTTGTGCGCGGCTGTATTCCTGTATTGGTTGTCGGAATTAACCAACCCCTTCCCCCTCCTCACTCTCCTTCCCCCCTCACAGTCATGGTTTTGAAACATGTCACAGTAGATATAGGCGAAAAAAAGAATATAAAATAACATCCCGTGCAACATCAAGTTTTTTTGTTCTTTGCTTCGTACTTTTGGATGGAGGAGTCCGTTACCTACTAAAATTGTAAAAAAATTGGCAAATAGTTGGAAAATAGCATATGGAAAACTTTCTATAGGGAAGGTGTTCCGGATTTATGCAATTCGAGTGACATTTTTACTTTAAATAACCCTTGATTCTTGATTAAGTAAAAGTTTTCAATGCATTAAAAGTCACAAAGTTACACGGTTTCATGTGCACTAAAAAGAATTTCCATCAGAACTTGTACGTGAACATTACCATGTTGTATGTAAGGCCGAGGTTTAAATTACCATCTATTGTTATTTTTCTGACAAAATGACAGAATGCAGTAAGGTGAAGTAGATCACGAAAAAGTTGAATTTTGCGCACACTGTGAAAAGTGCAGTCGCATTTTTTGGAAAAAAACTTTGAAATTCAGATATATTTGTCGTAAAACAAGTGTACAGCTAAAATAATCACTGCATTATTATTATGTTGCGTTACTGTAGAACTTTTTGACCATGCATATTCTCACCAGGAACTTTTTCACTTGTTCGTTTTACTTTGATATTGACAAACAATTATAGTAAGTTTAGTGAATGGCAGTTATTTTGTCAATATATGGTAACAGGTTCTTGAAGTAAACTAATAAGTGATCATTTTAGTGTCTTTTATTTTAAAGTTATTAGTCAACCTCGACCAGAGATTGAGGCATAGTATGAATGTCTGTCAGTACAACGCGCCATTGGTGAAAAGCCTTCGTTTGTCCACGGCAAAAGAAGCGCCAACAGCACGGACTGTGACCATGGCTACTTGATCTATGAATGCAAGTGTGTGGTGAGGGGATACGACAGGGGATTATCTACAGACACGGACTAACCACAGATATTAGGTGCAAATGTTTAATTTACCAAGAACAGGCGTTGTTCTAGCAGCAAACGTCTTAGTGTGTCTCAAAGAGACATGACATTTAACACCTCAATCTTTTCTCGACATAACAAATAGGTGTAAAACTGGATACTTTGTGCTGCTTTCAGATAATCATCCTCCTGCAAAGTCCCGTTTCTATGCAGCAAACGCCCATTCTCCGTCCCTCCAGGTAGTCTAACATTTTCTTTTCTAATCCACAAAGAAAAACGTTTTTTTTACTTAAAATATCGATGCAGGAGACTTGAACGATGGCAAAGAAGATGACTGTACGACCTCGGGCTTTGCATATCTCCCTACGATACATGTGAACTCCACTGGAAAGCAGTTCATCAATGTAACAGATCTTCTCACAGGCAAGTGTTACGAATTTAAAATATTTCTGAAAGAATCAGTTCTGTTTCGAGCCTCATTTCTCTTCCTTCAAGTGTTAAAATTAGTGTTACGAACCGATCACACTAAGTAATTTTTGTGAGTTATAACGTCATCTTAAAAACCATAAACAATAAAGACTGATCAGAGTCTGATGAACTTCATATTGATGTAAAGTTCAATGATAAAATATCTTCAAAAATTGCGATCAAGGAGCAAAGAAAAAAATAAACGATATAAAAATGGATAAATTATTATATTATATTGTATATGTTACAGTGGATCTCTAGAATCAGCGGATCTGTCGATTTGCTGAAATTTTCAGTGAATCGACAGATCCGCTGATTCAATTAGCGGATTCGTAGAGTCGCTGAAATTTTCAGATCCTGCTGGTTTTCGGGTAAGAAAAATCTACACATCGGCTGAAATGTTTACGAGCGATAAATTATGGGATTTACACGATATTTATCTCAGTTTCAGATTTTTCACTAAAATATTCATAATGCGTTGATTGCAATTAAGCAATTATAACTCCACTATGATCGGCACCCTAAAGTTCACTGAATATTAATCAGTCACGAATAGCAACGACAATTATTCTTTGAATTTGTTTCCACAAGCAAGACTGGAGTGACATCGAGTGTTGCATTTCACTTTTGCTTTGAAACAGCGACATCTGTTCGTTTGGCTTGCTTTTACTGCTTGCACACTGCTTGCACACTTGGCAAAACCCTGCCCCAACAACTTGAATCGTGCTGAACTGCTTCTCTCAGTGAAATCTCACCACTTAAATTTAAGTCGTTTTCGGAAATCAACTTGAAAGCACCCATGGATCCTAAGAATTGTAAAAAATGCAGTTAAAACCAATAAATTAGCCTAGAATAGATTGCAATATGCTATTGGATATTTCCGGAGAATAAGATGTACTCCGTGGAACCAGGAAGAATTAGAAGAGGGTAGAGAGCTGAATTTCAAAATTGCATTTGCGGTACATTAAAGTACTTGCAATTTAGATCACACGATGAAAGATAAACTTTGAAATGCAATTATACTTGAGAGTTATAAATGAGATCTGTGATGATGGCAATTGAAAGGAGTAATCCATTTTCTATAATTCACAATTCAGTGAAAAATGCCACCTTTGATTGTACATCGGAAAAATATTGCGTAAACGGTAATTGCAATTAATTATGTAACTGACATTACAATTCAAAAACAATTCCTTTAATTGTAAATCAAATGAATGGTCATTTTTGCAAATTATGACACTTTCAGCGGAAGTGTAGAATTCTCTCAGCCCAAAACCAACGGATCTGTAAGATCGGCTAAAAATTTCAGCGAATCTATAGATACGCTAAAATTTTGAGTTAATCTACGGATCCGCTGATTCTAGAGATTCGCTGTAACATATATAATCTTTGAGTATTTAGTTTTACATATTAAGTTCTATTAAATACGATCCTTGTCTCCAGGCACTGCACAATACATAACACTGCCAAACGATGAGGACTGGTTGAGATCTTACGCATGGCTGGATAAGCTTGAAGAAGTCGAATACGAAAAAACGTACTTCGTCAAGCGACTTCAACTTTATATTCCCGGCCTGGTTTGTAAAGACCAGTCTGATAACATTGGCGCAGAGATAGAGGTAACATTTTTTAATTCGAAGGTGCTTTAGTTTTCAAAATGATTTTAAAACAGGCCGCGATTGGCAGTTGCATAAAGAGCTTACCTCTTAATGTCAGTTTTTTACTACACATAATTTAGAGACGTTTTCGTCTGCGTATCAAAGTATGTAAAATGATAAGTAAATTTGCCAAGTAAATTTCTATGCAATCCAATACTGCAAGTATTAAACATTTAAACATTTACAAAGCTTGTCAATCAGTATCACACTTGGCGTCAGTGTTGTACTGCAACAGTTTTGACAAGACGACATTGATGACTTTATCTGAAATACCGAGTAATAATTGCTTTGTACAGCAGGGAAATTGATGTTGTTATTTATTACTGATTTTTTTTCGAATCAGATGTTGTTTCTGATTTGACAGACGTGAAATGTAAAATGGAAGAGGCAGTTTATTCAGACCGGCCTCGTGTCAGGGAGGGGGCGCTTTAGTCCTTCATTACAAAAATAGAGCATTTTAGTCGGGGGCGCAAGATAAGGTTTTATTAATAAATGTTTTATTGACAGATTGCGAATGGTGTATCTGTGAGACTGCATATCGAAGACGAAATAGCCGACGGCGCAGGTGTGCCAGGTTACATGATGAAACAATTAAAGTACCCATTTAAATGGGACCAAAGGTCTGATTCTTGCGATACACTCCAAACGTTTAGACAACGGAAACGTGATGGGACAGAAATTGGAACCGTGGATGTGTGTGTTCGCACGTCAGGTATGTCTAGTTTCGTATGCTACTCATTTAAACAATCAGTTATTTCCGGCTTAGTAGTCCTACTTCCTAATAACGTCTTCGAACAAAAGTCTGTAACTTCTTAAAAACTAAAATATTTACAAAATGTTTCCTGGTAAAAAGGTTTAATACATAAGCCTGTGCAAAAATGCCCTGCCATATAACAATTCTTTCTTATTTTTGCATCCAGTCCTATAAGATTTGACTTAAAATCTTGTCTGGGATCGATGTTTCTGGCTTTTGATTAAGGAATACAAGAAACCGTGATGTTTGTTAAAATTTTGTCCTAAAATGTGATCACACTAAAGCAGATGTCTAGTGAATAATGCTTTAAAAGATACACACACTAAAAAGAAAAGAAATCTTGATGTATATTGGCTGCATCTGCAAAAGGAGAAATTCTCTTCATTTCCCTTGTAAATTATTCCGGAAATGTGTGAAAATTACCAACAAGTCCTTATGGAAACTAATCTCTATTAGTCATATAAATTTAACATTAAAACATTTGCTTGCGGGTGTTCTCTTGCCTTTTTCGACTTATAACCTAGAGTGAATCACAAAGCGCATGGATCGAAATTCTTTTGTAAGGAAAATATTCATAATGTTCTTGAAAATTTTTCCTTGAAATTAAGAGTTGATTTAGATATCGCTTAGACTGGTTACTTATAAGCAATTATCTTAAACGCATTTCCTAGTGACGAGAACACACGTACTTACAATGCGCTATTAAAACGATGTCTGATGGAATTTCGTCGTCCGAACCACACGCTTTCTAATTCAAAGGCACGAGATCCTTACTGTAAATAGTTAGTGAACGACTTTATGCGTAGGTTCATAGAAAACGCCATCCCATGTAAAATGGAGAACCTTTGTTAACTAAGAGAGCGTTGGAACCACTTACCACACACGCTAAACTGACAGAATGAAACATTTTATCCATCATCTTACTTCTAGTAATAAATAGCATGATCAAAACAGCCCTCATGGCGTTGTCCTTGATTTGCAATTGCAATTGACTGTTGGTGATTTTTCATTTCGTTTCATTATATAGGTACTACAAAGCAAGTGTTCGCGAATCTTTACCTAAATGTTACATGTTGTAAGATATGTTTTAGGTTATTATTTACACACAATATTTAGTGGCAAATGAATAGCATGTCATGATGCCTTTGCTACGACAAATATGCCGACTTTAAAATTGATGCCATAATTATAAGCAATCTGTTGTTATATTTAGCGTTTATTCCTAAATTCTATTTATGATAGAAGCCCAGAAAACACGTTTTCAATAGAAGTAGGTTATGAGATTCAAAAAGGCTCGTTTCTTTTGAAAAGATAATACAGTGTTTTCACCTTTTAATCGTGATTGAAATAATGCCCCCATTTGTTAATATGTATTTTACATCAAGAATATTTAGCTTCAAAGCATAATACGCACAAAACTACGCCTAGCGGCCTTTCAAGACGCAAGAATTAGTCTGTTTAGAGTTCAAAGGTGCAACAATACGTCTGAATAACGGATTTATATAAATACATATTTTTGTGCGGGTAGAGGGATTAAGCATTTGTTTGATAATTTTGGAAACAATTTCTTTTTACACACATTTGTTGCCGTGGAAATACCCAGGATCAGTTCACAAAGAGCAATACCTATTTAAAAGGAATAAATGTCCGATGCTCAAATACAGAAATAAGTTATAATGAAAACATGAGCAAATAAAAATAGCTCAAATTTATCGGTACCACCTTAAAATGTTTCAACAAGGCTGAGACAGACGATTTAGTCAAATTGCAGTTGGTGTCAGTCGTCGCCAGGCGTATTGTCGCCAGTTATGTTGCCACCAGTTCATGTTTAAGTTTATTCTTAAAGTTAAAGTTCGTACTTTTTACCGTCATATATACAGTTGGTATTTAAGTGTTTGCAGTTTTTCCACTAGACACTGCATCTCAGAGGTCAGTCAAAGTGCCTTTGTCATTAATGCTGACAGTTGGAAGATTTATAGAACAATAAATTAAGAAACAACAGATGCTATAACAACATGTTTACAGAAAACAAGACTAAGTCGAAATAAAAATAGCCTGATTTTTTTAGCACCTTCTTGGTATTCACTTTATATAATAAGCTGGTTAGACATAACTATGCGTTGAATATTTCCTATCTTCTTTGAAAAGGGGATTTGAACAATTTCTTATCCTTCATTTTATTTACATCAGCAGTTCCAGATTCGAATTTAGGTACCATTTTAAAAATTTCTACATAGAAGCTATATTTATATAGAAGGTATGCTTTGAAGATAACTCCAGAGACATGATCTGATAAATGTGATAATTCCCATATAGAAATCAAGTGATCTGAAAACATTGGAAACCCCAAAAATAGGACCACCTGAGGACCTGATGTGATCTATTTTCCGGAGTGGTCCCATGTCCCGGAGTTCTTATAATTGACCGCATCTGGAACAGGACTGTTGAAAAGGGGTCCTATTTGTGAGGTGGTCCTACATATTGGTTAGCTCCTAAAGGCTTTCTTTGTTTAATTGTCAGTGCGGACGTTAGTTCACCTTGAACAGACGACTTCTGTCAAACATAATCAGATAATGCAAACATCATAGCAAACCCCCTTTTTACTATGCATATAGGATGTAAAATCCTACTGTAAATCCAAGATTAAAACACCTGCTGAAGAAAACCACATAGACGTGGTTTTTCAAATAACCCAGTGAGCTGTTATGTTTTTTGCAATCAATGCGCAGTCAAACATCGCATGTGCAATGTCCAAGGTTGGTCTACTCTAATCAGTTTTACTTGTGCCATTTTCCCAAGGTTTGTCCGCTGTAATCAGTTCTACAAGTGCTCTTTATCCAACCGTTTATTTAGTGTGTTTAGCGATAAGAAAATTTTCAAACCATGATACCATGATAATTTGCTTTCCAGTTATTACTAAAAACACAACAACGCGATTTCAACCGGACAAATTTAGTATGTTTCCAATGTCCATTGGTTATTATGTGTATGTGGATTTTGTAGGGCTCATTTTAAAAAAATGCTATCAGAATGAAGATGAATTACTGTGAAATCTTGGAACTAGTACAAATAACACGAATTTAGTTTTGTTAATAGGTAAAATATAATCTTTCGTGCGATAAATAGTAAGAGCTTGTTTACAGCAATAAAAATAAATCATAAGTATAATTCCGGATTAATTTTTCCTCACCTACTAAAGTTAAATATTTATCCTCACCCACTAAAGTTAATAAAAATAGAATTCTCGAAAACTCGAAAATTTTCGAACTCGAAAATTCTCGAAAACTCACACATGAGAGAGGTATTTTTCTTTCTGCATGTAAATTGGGGGACACAATTTTTGCACGGAGTCAGACTTCAATATATATGCCTATATATATATGCCTATATATGCACCTGATCACAAGACTGAATTTCGAAGTCATTTCGAATGTTTCCTGTAGATTCTTTCAATCCACTAGATTATCATTGGTAGTATAATGCCCAGAAAGACGAAGATTCTCAAGTGTTATACGATTTGAAACACAATAATGTGAACTAACAGAATATTGATCAAGTGACTTAGCTTGTTTTCTGGGCAAAGAATTCACGTTAAATGTGATAATAGATTGCTTATAATTATGCCATTAAAATGACAGAATTCTAACATAAAACTGCTATAAAATTCTATCTAATTCACAAATAGGTATTGTGCTTTAGTAATCTCCTGTAGCGCTTTTCAAAACATGTCACTTTCTCAAGAAAAGATTAATGAATATTTGTTACTTGACTGTTCCAGATATTATATTGATTATAGGAAATATAAAGAATAAGATTTATAAAATGTTTCATTCTATCAGTTCACCTCCGTGGTGTAATGGTTAAGACGTTTGCTGGTAGACAAAGGGTTTCCAGATCAAATCCGCTTGGACACATTTATTCGAGCCTACGCAACAATACCTCAGTAACACTTAACGCCAGAGCACCTTCTATCTTTGACTAAGAAATCAGACGGTCCGGGTGATGAAAATGAATGAGAAAATCTAGAGCTGTGTTTTAAGCTTCAATAATCCTCTTAAAAATTTCTCGGAATATGTCACTTTCTTTGAAAAAATTATTGATCTGTTGCTGTCTGGCATTTATATTTAAAAAATACAAATCACAAACAGTCAATTGCAAATCAAGGACGAAATAGTCAGGGTTGCTCCTGACGAGCTGTTGGTTGTTGAAAATATGAAGAATAAGATTAATGAAATATTTCAGTCCATCGACTCAACAGTGTGGTGTAGTGGTTAAGACACTCCCGTTGAAAGTGAACAGTCCCCTGTTTGAATTTCACTGGTCATATTTTATACGAGCCTGCAAATTAAATATTCAACAACCCTTCACGACAAGGACCTACTATGTGTAAATAAAAAGTCACATCCTGTGAGATGTTTAATTTGTTAGTTACAGTTTAAAGCTGTGCACAATAATAACTAGAACTAGCACAATTCACAATGTTATATAAAGTTCCATTAATGAATACAACCTTTGCATTCACTTTATTTTTAATTAGGAGACGTACACTCCGTGGTTCTATGTAGAACTACAGTGGCACACGGTAGTGTGTGAAGTCAAAATCATAGGTAGGTTAGTATTATATATGCCAAGTAACAACACTAACACTGATATGCAGAACAACCCAAAAATACTTAAAAACCTTTATTACTGATTTTTATTAGTTTGTTACTGCTTTTGTACTTTCCCTCATTAAAATTAAAGGCTACCAAGGTAGTTAAGTACTAGAATGGGATATAATTTTTGCATTTTTTAACTGAAAGCCACAGAAATGCTCTCATATTAAGAGGTATATATACGCTCCCATGTAACGAGTTATAATTATCTCATATGAGTATTACACAATGCTCTGATAATAACAGATATGTAATACTCTCACATTGAAAATTGTCGCACTATCAAAGCTAGCCCAAAAGTCGCTAAACTAACGAGTTTTGGGTCGTCAGACTGACGATTCCAAAACCGACGAGTATTGGGTGGTCGGAAACTCGTCTTTGTCAAATTAACTTATCAGGAACTCGTCAACCTAAAAGTTATACAATTTTCACTATTATGAATTAACCATGCAGATCTTAAAGTTCAATGCAGCTAATAGTAAAAATATTTCAGTATTCAAATTCGATAGAAACACTGACAGTGAACTGATTCGGTTATATAATTATTGCTTACTGATGTTGTAAGTGTTCCCTACTTTTCGGCCATGCCACATCTTTCTTCATATGTAGAAGAAGAAAAGTATTTTGGCGACCTTGTAAATTTGAAAGTTTCCTATTTCGATTGTGTTACAATAACTCACTAGAAACGAAACGCTTAAAGTGTGTCAAAATATAATTTACGTGAAGTTGATATTACGCAAGTTTAAAGATAATTCCATTTGCATTAAAAGATGTTGTCTAAAAAGCACAAATTTACAGCATGTGATAAAAAGATTAAAAAATCTAGTTTTGTTTTTTGCGTGCAGGACGAAAATTGCAAAGCGAAAAATTTTAAAACAATATTTTATATCTGTGCAATATCGTCTTATGTATACTTAGCATCCATTAATGGCACGGTCTGATACTTTTCATAAACGTTGTCATGTCGAAGCTCATCAACATAATAACTTTCGGACAAGCCACATAAGGCTCTCCTATATTGAGTATATAATACAACAAGCATATAATGCTGTCAAAAACACACAAGGTAGCTGCTTTTTGTTCAATTTATATTAATGCGCTTTTATTCTATGTCGTTAATTAAATGCCAGGTGAGCTCCCAACTGACTCACGCAATCAAGTGAAAGTAGCGGTATCCAAGAACAAGCCTTCAGGGAATATGTTCACTCAACTGAACGATGCTCTCCATGGTGAAGGTACGAAGGGATTAGGTACAGATGGATAGTTTAATTGAAGCTTTCGATAGATATTGACTGTTTCTGAGAAAAAGACGAATAAGGATGGTGATGGTGATGATGATGATATGGTGATGATTTTGATATTGATGATGACACTGATATGGTGATGATGATGGTGATGGTGATTATGATGATGATGATGGTGATGGTGATGATGGTTTGTTTTAGACCCAAAAAATTCCTCAGACGGTATTTATACAGTGGGATTCTCACCTTACCTCACGACAGAGTTGTACCGTTACTTAGTTATTTATGAACCCGATAGCCGATTTAAGAGCCAGATCAAGATATGTGATCTCAAGGTATGCAGCAACAACGGAGGTAAGTGTCATTGCTTCCTGGACATATTCTTTGTTCGCACCGGCAGCAGAAAGACTGTGTTGTTATATTCTTTATTAAATTTAGTTTTCGAAGGGTATTGAAATTATTGTTTAAATGCATTCAAACATTGAACTAAAGTCAGTAGCATACAATTTTTCAATATTTATACTTCTTTGAAATTTTTTGATTTTATTATTTTAAATCAATACCAAACTTTTGCATCAACTGATAGATAAGCTTCCTTTTGAAAAACAGAAATGCAAAATGGAATGTTTGATTTTGGTTTCTAAAGTTAAATACCTGAGAATATGAATGTATTTGTGTTCAAATGCGAAACATTGGTTTGTATTTACGCTAGAAAGGTAAACGTTTCAAACGTAGTTGTTTTTGCTCGGGTTCTAGAATTTTCTCTTTTTTGTTAGCTTTTCGTTTCTGTTTTTCAGTCGAAATTACTGCAATCGGTTTCCAGACATCTCCTACAAAAAGGCTTAAGCTAGACGAATGAAATTTGGCACACTTTTTATCGACTGTGTGAACTGGTGCCAAAATATTTTTTTGAGCTATGACTTCATCAACATCTTGTTACGTCACGGATATTTCAATGTTTAAAACGGCTGGACGTAGAGATTTCGAGCAAAATACGTCATGAGACTGCTTTTTAACAAAGGACATCGTGGTAACGTTGTTTTTAACGCATGAGTCTTAATGACGTCATTTACCGTTTCGTTTTCCTGGTCGGTTTTAAAGCGGGATTTTGATACACAATATGCAGACATCTTAGTTCTATACGAATTGAAAATAACTTTTAACCACCCAATGCCCTGTAAAATGCCCAACCCTTATCCCCCCAGAAACCCACACAAAATGCCCGTCCTGAATACTTAGTCTTCACGGTCATCCTTAGCAGAGCATACGCGCTTGTGATTGGAAGATATTTGAAGGCCGACTGTCAGCTACTGCATCTGTGATGCTGATTTTACTGATGTCGCTGAATTTTACTTACGTGGCTTTTTACAAGCAGCTGGAAGTGTGCTTTTCATTGCAGAGAAAACAATTTGTTGATTTTTTTTTCAATTTTTAAGATTTTGTTGCCAATTCATTCACTTGACATATACGATTAACAAGATGCTGTTGTGAGTCCTTTGAAAAGGAGGGTTTCACATACTTGTATAGAGGAAGAAGAATAACTGCTCTCCCAAAGAAAGTATAATCTATGTGCTTGATAAAACCAACCAGAAAAAATTACACAAGACCCAGGACCTCAGTCTCCTTTAGGTTATGCACAAATCTCGGTGACCTTGACCTCAAGTTCACTTTCGAGTCAAAAGCCTAAAGTTGCACTTTATCTCAAAACTATAAGAGATAGAGCAATTCTGATCATATTTTTGGCCTCTATCCCCTCCAAGACGTTACATAAGGTATAACTTCTGGTGACATTGACCTTAAGGTTACTTTCGAGTCAAAACAGGAAGTTGCCCTTTATCTCGAAAATGGTAAGAGAAGAGTCATTTCGACCTCATTTCGACTTCCACCCTCTCCTCAACGGTAAATAAGACAAACCTTTCGGTGACATTGATCTCAATGTAACTTTCGAGGCCAAACTGGAAACGAAAACGGTAAGAGATAAAGCAGTCATGACCTCATTTTAGACATTCGTAAGGTACAACTTTCAGTGGCCTTGATCTCAAGGTCACGTTGGAGTCAAAAATGTGAAGTTTAGAGTGTTTTCAAGCGTTTATTTCGTCACTCGGTGATGAAATCGGTCTAGTTGTAACTATTTTTTATCATTATGTAATAGTAACACTTACGGCAATGCCTATTTCAGCCTTTAACGTAATTGGACAAAGTTCGTTTAACAATCAGGAATGTGACTGGAGCACCAACATACTGACTTCGGCTTCCGGCACTCCCACGCAAATTTCCACTGAGTACGTATGCTGCTAGAAAACAAGCGGTGAAAACTTTATAAATTACTATGGTAAAATGTGTACAGTTGTCAGTATTTTATCTCAAAATATTCTATGTAAACATTTCAGTGACTCACATTCAGTGTTCGACAGCGTCAACTGGAGGACACATTTTAAATGTATACACAGCTTAATACACTTATTAGGGTTTAGACTATTGCTGCATAAAAGAAGTGATTTTCAACAGGCATTACAAAGTTTCTTTCTTGTCTTCTGTGATTTTTTTTTCATTCGTCACTGTTTTGTTTGCATTCATGTTTAAAATTAAATTTGGCATACCTATAGAAGACGACTCATAATTAGTATGTCTACAGAGTTTAATGCGTGATAAAAGGCCAAGTAAAAACTTGCCATATCAAAATTGCTATGTTTAATGCAAGTTTACTGTATAACAAAAATTCACAAAGTATTCGAAATGAGAGATAAATATAACTTAAACTGTTATAGCTCTCTTTTCATTCCCTATACACATCACAACAAAGCGTACTTACCTGTCAACAACAGACTAAGTGTATGTCACAAGAATTGACTGTAATCAACATATCTAATGGTGGCCTAGAATATCAGGCAATCTACATTTGTCTTAACTCAATAAGAGCAAGAACAGATTGTCAAGGCTATCTAACTTTTTATAAATGAAAATTACAGAAGTCGCTGAAATGCTTTGGTTCGTGTTCTCTACCTTGCTTTTTCTTTGAATCTTCGATCTTTGATACTTCATTACCACACGTACTAATTACGCTTCCATCACTAGTTGTTCTCTAATGACACAATGCTACCTGGCTAGTTCACAAGTTGATTGAGACATTTCGACTGCTATTCTGTATTAAATGATGACTAATATTCTTGTACTTCGCAGTTTCAATGGCGCAGAGAAAGCGATAGATAATGATCTCAAGTCCTGTAGTCAAACAGAGAAATACACCGATGACACCAAACCGTGGTGGAAGTTTAACTTTGATGCCGAAGCCAAACAAATCTGTGGGCTAAAAATAACGTTGCCAGACTTTTTCAACGGTAGGTAATTATTTAAAAGACAAAAAGGTATTGTCAATTACATATTACTGAAGAAAAAATGAAGGAAGTCTTCGCATTTGAATTACGTAAAGCTGTGTCAAGACAGGATTTGCTTGTGTTGAGAAACTGAGGGCTTTGCGCCATTTTTTACAATAGTTAAATGTTGTTTATTTTAATCTGTATAGCTGATGAGGCAATGAGACTTTGGGCGGGATTCTATTATAGTGATGAGATTCTTGAACCTGGCAAAAAATTAAACGATGACTATTACAGGCCATGCGGTGAAGAGATGGTAATACTTTTTTATCATCATTGGAAAAAGTGGCGAGGAAAATAAACATTTGTATGAGCGAGGTGCAAAAAATTTCTTTTAAAACAGAGAGTATAAATAACTAAGCAATTACCACTTATAGAAACACGTTGTTTGTCAATTGACTAGATCTTAAAACATGAGCAAAAGGAAAAAAATGTGATTTTTCTTTGTTTCTATAACCTCAATTAAAATATTAATTAAGCGGGTAAGACACTAAAAAGACTTTATAAGCAACTGTTTGACCTTTTGAATAAATAAAAATATGCATAAAAAATTAAACATATAATGCTCTTAAGTCAGTATTTTAAGGTATCGGCAAAGAATCTGAATATTAGTCATGCTGTTAAAATATAAAATTTATCATTACTGTTCAGACATAAAAGGAAATTCTACTTAATTTTGCGAAATACTTTGACACCTAGCTACATCAACTTCATAGAATTGTAGATGAAACTTTGTATCACGGAGTAACAACATCAAAATTTTGTTATTTGATATATACAAATAGAAATAATCAACTCTATGACCCCTTGGAAACAGAAAATCACTAGGCGTGCGCGTTTGCGTGTATAAACAATTTTTCAAAATACTACTCTTCCTCAATTTAAGACAACGCAAAAGTACTACACGTCCTACATATCTGGTCTGATCAAAATTGAGATTTTACATGAATATTTCCCTCAAGGTTAATGATATAAGAACAGAATAGAACCATTATATGTAACAGTTTATTATCAATTTGATGAAACTTTTACTAGGCTAAGAGGACCTCAATCCGTTTGATCTATCGTCAGTAGATTCCAAATAGTATTAGCTAATATATTTTCAATAAAGATGAATGAGCAATGAATACATATTAATGACAAGTAACAAGTCTCTAAAAGTAACGCTTCATATGCATTGCCTGTTTTGCTTAACTATTTCAGATTTTAGATATGATAACAACAGATACACTCACCGCCAACTGCGATGTTCTGCCGATGAATGGTGCACAGCTTATGATTTACAGTAAAGATGTCAGTTTCTACCTGAGTCTGTGTGATGTCCAGGTAAATAGCATAGATTTATTTCCTGCAAATGATTCATAGATTAAAATGAAGGGGCTTCTATTTATGGTAAGCATTATTAGATGGTAAATTCTTTAATATGCTTACCTATAATTGAACTATAGATTAATATCTATAGATAGATCAAGTTTTTCTCCATTAATAGTGCGTATTCAATCAACATTACGAATCCTCTTTAATTCTGGATATTCAAAAATCCATAACACGCTCATTACTGATTAAAAAAATCTTCTTTTCTCTTAATTCTTTCCCTATTATCTTATCTAATATTATATATTAAGTATACTACTGAACACATAAAATGGTAAAATTTTTCCTTGCTGATACAAACATACCAGTATTTTTATCATTTTTGAACGTCTATGACGTTATCAGATGTAGGACGCAATGTTATTTTACAGTAATTTTGTTGTTTTTAGATAAATTGAAATTAATTACACTCGCCATACCCTAGATTCGATTAAACCTTCCTTTACCGCTTGAAATTGCTTTTTTTCGTTTCGCATGCAAAATTTATTGAAATTTGTGACTTATAATGTTAGCAATATCAGTCCTTTACCAAAGGCCATACCATTCTGTATAAATTTTGCACCACGCAGTGTTATTTAACTCACATAAATTGCACTGCTATTGTGCTAATGTTACGCCATAACACTTGCAGGATGGCGATAACATAACTAACGGCTAAATAACGACCACCGAATGACATTTTAATGTAGATAATTAAATTAATGACACCACTGTAATAATTTAAGCAATATAAATGTCTTACAGGTATTTGCGATGAAAGATGTTGAAATGGTAAAACCAGACCAATAGAAATTGCGTCCAGCACACGTAAAGCTTATTGTTGGCAAAGAACAGATCCACATCAGTTTGACTCTACTGTGTTGATTTTTAACTAATCCTGTTTATCTTTTCGTTGATGTATAAAACAACGCTTTTTGAGCAGTTTGTAATAACTTAAACTTAGTCGTGTATTCACAGATTAATAAATGAATTTGTCTAATCTAACCGAAAACACATAAATACTCATTAGATTTCTTAACCCTAGATCGAAATTGATATAAATAATTTAGTTAATCGTTGACAACGAAAATGAAGAACAAAGTGGCGAGTGTAGTATATATAGGTAAATAAGAATTGCTAAGTGCAATGTATTTGTCACTTATAGTGGAATATGCTTGTCATGCTAAGTGAGATATGCTTGCCCTACTAAGTTAGAGATTCTAAACGGAATCTTGTTTTATTAAATAGGATTTGATTTCTACCAAATAATATTCAATGACATAAAATTCAATCTACAATACTTGCTATAATTTTGGAGTTTTCGTTCTTTACTGAGGAAAAATAATTTTGTTGGTAATACGTCAAAGTTTTACATCAAAACTTCGGATTTAACCTTTAAGACATTCAGTGTTCGATTGCATGCATGATACTAGTAAACCAAAAACAAAAAACGTCTAATAAACAAACTGAGTTGTTGAAATATATACTTGAAGTAATCATACGCTTTGCAATGTTCATTACAAACTTGAAATATTAAGATCTAGTGTAAGTGCACAAAAACACAGTACCCATATATCTGTTAAAATAAGTGTATTTGAGACTGCTCTCCAAATCAGTCCTTTTGACTAAAAAATAAAGCTAATAACTTGATAAATAATTTGTTGCTTCTCATTTTAATTGTTACATTGCAGAAAGTCTTAACCAATAAAATCCTTTTATGATTAATGTTGCTTATCGATATACTTACATCTTTGTTCAAAGACACTTTTGTTAAAAATTTATTTGATATATTTGCAACATGGATGTTTTATATGGGCATCAGTGGTTTAGATTTAGACCAAGAAAGCATAGCTATTTATAGTAAGGACATAAACCGAATAATATGTATTACCATTGTGTGTTAGAAAGGCAACCTACAAATGTTGAAAAGTTACAGCATAGACCTAAAGCAAACTAAGCATAATACTTAACACAAAACGAGCAACTCTGAAAAAATGTGACTGTGTCTGAACCAAATTACATTCACCAATATCTTTGTCATTTTTCACAGTAGACACATTTGCGACTAGATGTGTAAATGTGAATGAGAACCATTTCGCTTTACAGGCGATCTTGCTCATAGATTGAGTTTTTCTTATAACAAAGCTATAAAAAATATTTTTTGTCAAGGTTGCAAATAAAAAGATGAAAATACAGTTTTTTACTTTGATATGAGTGCACTGCCCTTTCAGAAATGGTATCTGATCTAACATTCTGCTGAACTGCATCAATGTCAGTGATCACTTTAAATAAGTCCTTGTTAGAAACCTATACGTAATCTCATAAAAGAAAAAAAGTACAAAAATTTAAAACTAACGAAAATCCTTTTTGGCTGCCTCTTATTCAGTTGACGTTGTCAAAATAAACTCTGTAAAGAAATCAAGCAAGGTTTTTCTTTGGTTCCTGGAGCTGCTTTGATAGTCTGCTTTGATATATATATATTCAATTCCAGCAATACGGGGACCATTTTTCCTAAAAACCACAGTATTAGGGAGACCAAAAATTTAAGGAGACCAAAAGTAGGTCTCCTTAATTCTTAGCGTGTTTAAACGTTATGAAACTATACAGTAAACAAAAAAGGAATGATTCTATAACATAGTGAATATAATATCTTCTGTTTTAAAATTAAATTTGTGTGTTACCACTCGATAACAAGCTAAAAACATATATTATTTTTTCCAAATGGTCTCCCTAAGTGCTATATATAAGGCATGGTCCCCCTATGGCTGATTGCAGATCTCTTTCCTCCACATCTATCTACCTCTTAAATTTTAGGAATTAAAAAACTGTTTATTTTGCCCAATCCAGCTAGTCATCTTATGCGGTGAGTATTTCAGACACACGCTCAAAAAATTTTATGTCGACAAAATGGAAACTTAAGAGCTCACTGGTTCTTAAGTACATTTCTGCCCTCCAAAGCTCTCTGCATTTTGGCCTATCTACATTTACAGCAGGAATTCTAGCTTTGTCCCTTTTTTGCCCTTTGCTGTGCTTTAATGGGATAGGAAACGGACTACCCGTTCCAAGTCAAGGGAAGGGCAGCTATTGGAAGGTAACCCGACCTTTGCCGACAGGCTAAATGTGACAAGCGAAAAAACCTGAGAACCTTTACTTTTGCTTGATGAGAACAACAATTGGAACGTAATAAAAATCGCCTAAAAGAAAGATGCAATGAAAGTCAGGAGGAAGAGAAAGAGAGAATGAAAATATCGAATGAAACTAAAGCACGGCGGATTGTTCTAACGCTATCTCTTCTCAGTCCCACACTGAGTGATGTGAAGCGTTCCTCATGACTGAAACAGTACGCATCTCCCGTGTACAGTGTCTAGGCTTCGAGCATTTAGCACCATCGTCCTAACCATGACGAAACAGCGGCCGTTGTTAAGCCCGAATATAACAGACTGGCTAATATTTTGAACAAAAACCTTTAAAAAACGCCGATGATTTCACAAACTGAACGTTCCAAAAGCGAATAGCGAGTTAGTACAAAAGAAATTTTCGGATAATAGCTGACCTGTGTATTATACTCTTGCTTTCACATTTTCGTGTAGTATTCTGTGTACATGGATCCTGAGTCCTTGTGTACACGAATACTGACTTTAGGACCAGCTATTTGCAAGACAACATAGTCACCACTGCTTTGCCATCCACACACACATTAGCTCACAATAATGATAAAAGCATATCGTTGAGAACAGTAGGAATGATAGACACTCATTCGCCCCCACAATGCACATGAATAAAACATCCCATTCGTACATAGAAGATTATATCAAATTTAGGACGCCCTGACGCTAGTGAGCAAGAGAGGGGAAAATATGACTGTAGCCATAAATTTATAAGAGAGGCCATTTTTCTAAAGCAATCCCCACTCCAACCCAACCTATTGCCAGTGAGTGGGAAGTGCTGGAGCCTCTAAACAAGAACACAAACCAGCATCCTTATGTCCCGTTCACAGTCTTCGCAAATACTTATGAATGTCCAAGGAATATCAATCTACGATCGGAAAATCCCCACCATGTCTGTCAGGCATGGGGTAGGAAAGGATATCTCTAAGCAGACTGTATCCATACGTATATACATCAGGACATTGGAAAAGGGCACAAGGGAATGATTCTATTCAAAGTACATTGCCATCGAAACGGTGATTAGGTCCTAATCCCTAAAAATCCCTAATCCCTCTGTCTGTCTGTCTGTCTGTCTGTCTGTCTGTCTGTCAGTCTGTCTGTCTGTCTGACTGTCTGTCTGTCTTTCTGTCTGTCTGACTGTCTCTCTTTCTTTCTCTTTCTCATGCTTCAACATGGTTGCGCTTCAGCCAAATCTGAAAATGTTTTTCATAAGACAGGTGAAATCCTGTCAGTTATCAATTCTCAGTGACAATATCCGAGACTGGTATAGCTTCAGTAACCCTGACTTTATCATTTCTGAGCATATGCTATGTTTATCTTTATTTCTATTCGTATAATTCTAGTCGTATATTTCAAAAGTTTTAGGTAATGTTTTCTTACCAATCACAAAGTGGTAGCGATTTAGTGATGGAAACTGGAGCTCAGAGTGGATCATATCGTGCCGATGCCTATCATTACAAGGACATGAAACCACTGCACGATAAACAAAATGCTCTACGTTTTGCTGAACAGGTACTTGTGCGACGTTCTGTTACTGTGCCGTACTGATTATTGATAAAACGAAACTATAGTGTATAGAACTATGGCAAAGAAAAAAATTAGTGAGTTTGGGAGTTCTTTAGAGGTGAAGGAGAAACTGGAGTTGTAAACTTTCTGAGATTTTCAGGCACTAGCTCAGTTCTGTATTGGATATCATTCGTGATTTCATATTTTTGTGTAGTGCACCATGTCACGAATCCTGTAAAGTTGTACTAATGTTAGGATCCGTTTCATCCTTAATAGCAGTGGGAAGTTTTTAGTTCTTGTAAGAGGAAACACTGTGTGAATTGAAACGTAGTGGTTTTTGTGATAGTCTTGTAGACCGCAATCATTGGGTAAACTGCCCTCGTTGATTTGCATTATCAGATTTTGTTATGTAACAGAGCCGAATATCAACTCGATGGATTGGTAGAGCAATTAAAAGAAAGTCACTGAGCACTATTTCCTATTTACGACTTTTTACTTCGCAAAAGCTTTGAACTCTCAACTTGAGATGGGCTTACCTTCCGTTTTGTACCACTCACGCAATAGAAAAGCGACTATTCTTTTTTGTAGCAGTTCAAACAGTCCTATCCCGCTATTCCCTCAAGAGCCAATCAGAAGTTGCGGAAATGCGATGTATTACGTCACTGCTGTAATAATACATTCCCTTTCGGTATTCGCCTTTCTGTATGCTCCTTAATTTTTCTCGTGCGAATCCGAAGAAAGGGATGATATCTTCTACTTCTATATCTTATGTAATAGATTAGGCACTAGCTTATCACACATAGAATTTGGATGAGTTTAGTTCTGCAGAAGTAGAATGTATGGCACTTGTGGCTTCGGTCTGGTAGTGGTGAGTTTACACGTAGCGGTAGCATGTGGATAAGTCCCTACAAGTGTGCCTCCCTTCACCACAAGAAGTCCACAGCTCGGAAAAATTTCATCTGAATTAAATGCGTGTATTACCCAGGAGTCATTCAAGGTCATTTCAATCCACAGTTGTCTGTTTTGACTATAATCTTTCCTCAGCTACTGTACCACTCATGCCTGGACATTTTGCTTAATTTGTGCACTCCGTAAGATGACTGTGGTACTGTCGAACGCAAGCTAAACGTTATTTAATCTTATCCGGAAGATTAGAGAAGTGCCGTGCTTAGTGTTGTTTTTTAAACATACACCTGATCAGATCGTTTGCGAACCACCATGGCTCCCCATTATGATGATTATTATTATAATTATGTTTATGCCAATGATTATGGTGATGGTGATTATGATGATGATGGTGTTAATGATAGTGTTAAATGACGATTTTGATTCGTTTTAGACCCGAAGTATTCCTCAAACCCTGTTTACACAGTTTGATTCTCACCTTACCTAACGACAGAGCTGTACCGCTACTTAATCATTTATGAAAACGATAGCAGATTGAAAAGTGAGATCAAGATATGTGATCTTCAAGTGTAAAGCAAAAACGGAGGTAAATATCCTACCTTCTTTATCTCTCATATTGCTAAGACAGATTAATTTTTTAAATTGTTCAAAAGAGGTCATGTTTTTTATTTTCTTTACTAGAAATGCAGACTAGCCATTCTCAGGTTTTAAAAAATCATTAGCTAAAGTGCTTGTCATAGAACTATTTTAATCCTTACATTGACTTGAAATTTCTTTATTGAATTGCTTTGAAATGAGAATGCAAATGTACTTGATGCACTTGACAGTCCTACATCAAACAAAGTAATACTACGGAAATGCCTATTTCAGCCTTTAATATCATAGGACACAGTGCATTCAACAATCAGGAATGTGACTGGAGCTTTAAACTTAATGCCCTTCGCTTCGGGCACTGCATCACAAATTTCCACCGAGTAGGTATGTTGCAAATGAAAAGCAGTTCAAACCCAAACAGCAAACTAAAATTCCTGTGGTATGAATGTGTATATTGTGTATCAAACCTTTTGAGTCGCCAAGTTGCCGTGGATTTCGGCGAATTAATACTCTTATCGACCTGATATTTGTCTTTAATATTGCCTTCATTTTCAGTTCAGTCATGAATGTACACATGAAAATGGTGAGCGACGCAAAATTTTCAAGAAAACTTCTCTCTCCTTCTCACTTCTACTTAAAACCAATTGCTTGATAGTAATAGTATTTTCATCATTTTTAATCTAAGAACATCTTTTCTAAATTTAGACACTCGGTTATTAACAGAGAATATGTAACAAAAGAGTAAATAGTTCTAAAGTACATTTCGTACTTAAACAGATGGATAGAAGTTCACCATAATTAAACAGTTTGCCCTAAAGCAAGGTGATTCACTTCATAGTAGAAGCAATGCTTTGATTATTGACTGTAGAGACAGCATGTAAATTTCTTTAGATTACTTTAAATTAATTTGATGCCCTTCTAGGAATATAATTGATTTCGCTATAATGGTGTGACCGTTTTTTTTCTTTTAAAATATTGCACATACGTTTTTGTCCCTCTCTTAAAGAATACACAGTCCTCAGTGCTGATCATGGGCATTGCTCAAAAGTCGCATGAAGCTGTTATGATTGTAATTTTGCAACTTTCAATTTAAAAACTATGACATTGTACGTCTTGTAGCCTTTTCCAGTGATATCTAATGCTCTTATCTGTTAGCATTATTTGTGCGACAGAAATTACCAAGATAAAGCAAAATACATTTTAGTGCGCTCAAATTTTTTCACATTATTATATGAAATGAGGTAATTAATAATCCACCTTTATACAAGTTGAGCAGATTTCTAATATGCTGTAATTTTGTTGAAATAATTTATTTTATATAAAATGATGACTGTTATTCTTGTACTTCACGGTTATAAAGGCGCAGAGCTGGCGATAGACAACGACGTACAGATTTGTACAAAAACAGATACATACACTGATAAATCCAAAACGTGGTGGACATTTAACTTTGATACCAGAGTCAATCAAATCTGTGGTTTAAAAGTAACACCGCCTGAATTTGTAGGTTGTCATTTGAATTGCTAAAGATGCTGAATAATACATTATTGAGAAGTATTAAATGACGCAGCGTCCGTATTTAGATCACGCAAAGGTCTGTGAACGTGTTTTATTAAGAAACTACAAACTTTGTGCCAAGAGTTTAGTGAAATATTTAATCATGGTTGTGTATATTAATCTGTATAGCAGATGAGGCAGTGAAGTTTTGGGCTGGATTCTATTTTTCTGACGCGATTCTTAAACCTGGCGAAAAAGTTAACGATGAGTACTTCAGATCGTAATGATCGTAATGAAATGGTAATTGTTTTTTATTATTGCTGCAAAAAGGGGTTCGGAAAATAAACATTTGTATGTTCGACCTTCAAACAAATTTCTCTGTTTCAGTTTTAAAATACAACATTCAAAACCTGCTAAAATACACGTTTTTCTTAATTTTGCCAGGTCCTAAAATATGCAAAGAAAAGAAAAAAATATCCCCAGCTTTTTGGAAATCTTAAAAAATTGAAGAGAGAAATAGGGCTTAACAACGTGCCTCGATGCTGTTGAAGTTATTAGCTTCAAACAATGGTTTATGAATGTTATTGGTGGCAGTGTATTAAAGAGTGAACAGTTAAATGAAAAATAAACAGTGAACAGATAAATGTTGTTATCCTAGGTTTTTTAAAGGCGCCACCAAAACCATATCGTTACCCACCATAAATGAAAACTTTTACGTATATTCTCTTGACACCACGCTGCACTGCATATTTTTCCAGGGGAATTTCAAACTATATAAGATGAAATTTTACAACATGCTGATACTATAGGAGAATATCAATTATCAAAATTATGAATCCTTTGAAATACAGATATATTATTGTTTGTTAAAGAAATCAGTTTAATTAAACTAAAAACTCTTAGTCTATTTGTTTTCTCTTCATTAAATATAAAATGTCAATGACAGTACAAAATCTAATACATTTTTTTCTATTAAGAAAAATTTACTATTTGACACTTTGGTCATATTTCAAATACTCTCGCGTTGCTTGTAACTCTTGTTTTGTTGAACTCTTTCAGATTTTAGATACGACAACAACAGATATACTCACCGCCAAATGCGATGCTGGGTTGGGTGCCGTTGGATGTTGCTCAGCTTATCATCTATAGCAAAGATGTCAACATCTATTTTAGTCTGTGTTATGTCCAAGTGAGTAACATGAATTTAGTTACCATGAAGTGATTAAACAATTAGTAAATATATGCGTATATCTATGGTAAAACATGACTCTTTTGTGCTTGAATGTTGGACAATGCAACCCAGATACTACTTTCCACAATTTGCTTACATACAATTGAACTAAAGTCTATGCGTTGATCAAGTTTTTCGAAAGTAGTGGTGCATATTGCAACAAAATCACGAATGCTCTTTAATTCTGTATGTTATAAAATCCATAGCTGATAGTAGATTGATTACTGATTTAACAACACATCTTTTCTTTTTGACGTATTCATTAATATTCCTGTCTAACACATACGCAACTGAATATATAAAACAACAAGAAGCGTATTTCTGACCGATTTGAATATATGACCGCTATTTCCATTCTTTTATAAACTTCTAAGACCTCATAAAATAATAAACTTAATTTTATTTACTTTTGGTTTTGTTTTTGCTTTGCATATATAAAATTGGAAAAATAATTACAGTAGTTTTAGCCTAGATTTCATTTAAACGGTGTTAGAAATCGCTTGGTTTCCTTTTAAAAATTTTCTAAAGAGTTATTATATATAATAAATAATATCAGTCTGTTACCATATTGGGTTAAGGTCATCGATCACAGCATTCCATACCAGCAATGTGCCATACTCTGGAATTTACGCAACGCACTTAAATTACATTAATTTGTGCAATTTATTTGTTAGGCCATGAGTTCAGCATTTTGCCAATGATCCATCACTATAGCTAACGACATTTTACTATTTTACCTGTTAGACTAAAGACACTGCTGTTACTATTTGTGGAATATAAATGTTTCACAGATATTTAAGATGAAAGACTTTGAAATGGTAGCAGCTGTAATCAGCTATCGCAAAACGTGATGTTGGGAAAGTTGGTTATTGCATCGATTATAATAATAGATTCCTGTCAATTTGACTCAAATGTGTTGAATTTCAACTTATCGTATTAGCTTTTTCTGATAATCTGATGCAAATTCTGGAGCAATATGTTTGAACGGAAAGAAATGAGGAACAAAGTTCTGACTTTAGCATGCATAATAAATAAGTAATATGCTTCTGATGCTAACTAAAACGTGCATGCCATACTAAGAGTATTTGTAACACAGCAAAATGTATCTATCACGCTAAGTAAAACTCGCTTGTTGTTATGCTAAAAGAACTGTGTTTATCATGTTAAGTGAAATGTACCATATTAAGTTAAATGTGCTGGGAATTCAAAATAGCAATATCTTGTTATATCAAATAAAATTTGCTTTAAATACCAAGTAATATTTATGAAAATGTTATATATCCTATTATACATGCTAGAATTTTGTTCTTTTTATATTCAGCGGACAATTAAGCTTTTGTTTACAAAAGCAACATTCTCCTGCAGATTTATAAAGCTAAATATCGTTGTCACATTCACAACGGCTACTTAATAAAGTAAATGATATCAGATAAAAATGTATCACATCTATGTGTTGTAACATCAGTATAATTTAGAGGGCCTCAGTTTTAGCTTTTTGAGAGATACAATGTGATAAGTGTGCGAAGAGCTCTTTTTGCATCGACTGTATACACATTATTAGTAAAGCAATCTAAAAAATCAAATCAAGATTGTTGATATATATGCCTTATGTACATTTTTACAACATAAATATTTTTTCAATGCTATGCTGTATTGCTTATCATAAATTTAAAAGACTAAGATCTAGTTTAAGATAAGACCATATTATGCTAAGAACAAAACACTTATTGCTGTTGAAGTTATTATGTTTAAGACCTCTACACAGATGGTCTCAAGAAATCGCCTTCTAAGAGATATACAACTGTGTTTGTCTAAAAAGCTTTAGAAGTATAGTTATAGCAAAGGTTCTTCTGACCAATCAAGAAAGTCCATAACTTAATAGATAATGCGTCGCTTCCTAGTTAGTTGCTATAATGCAGAAAGTCTTGATCAATAAAACGCTTTTATGATTTACTTTGCTTTATTTTTATACCTACGTTATTGAAAGACCATTGACGCCAAATTTTATATACTTTACATCTATGCTGCTTAAACTTTTTCAGCGCTCTTGTTCAAATATACAGGTGGCGTTAGATCTATATTTTGATCTATTTGCTTTTTTCACGTTTTATTTGATCAGGAGTGGCTTAGAATTCGATAAAAAAGCTGTTTATACTAAGGACACACATTATATGAAACAGTAATTTGAATAATAATTATTTTTTGAACGGACGCCTATCTATATTTAAAAGTTACAGCTATATCTTATGCAAATTAAAATTAGCAACTCCCTCTAAATGCCATAATGCCTGAATGAAAAAATATCCTCGCTAATATCTAAACGTTTTGACAGTAGATAAGATAATTATATATGAGTGAGTTTTGGTACAGGGGTGATTATGCGCAGGGACTTAACTTTTTCCTACGGAATATACTTTTTGCCAAATTTAAAAATAAAACGATGATGCAACATTTTACTTGGATGTAAGAACCATGTACCCTTGGAAATGGTATCTCACATCCTGTTGAACTGCATCAATGTCAGTGTCATTCAGTCTCATTCAAAACTTCCTTGTTTAAACGTGTACTTAATGCCATAAAATGAAAAGAAATGCATTTTATTTTATTTAAAGGAGCAAGAGATATTATTTTGCTTCGCGAGGGGAAAAATATTTGAACTTTTTATACTGGTAATTGTATATGGGGCTGAGGACGGATCAGATAGGGGGTACCTGTAACCCAGGTAAGGCTTTATAGAAAGTACATTTGGACGACATTGTGCAGTACAGAGGCAAATGCACAGTGTGCTTAATTTGATTTATTCGCTGCGCATGAGCGAAATAGAAATTCGAGCTATTTTGTTAATGAAATGTTCCTCCACTGGGAATGCAAAATCGTACCAAAACCATTAATAACAAATCGCAACGCAAGTTGCCCATTGTGCACGGATTTTAGAAGATTTGTCTTCAAAGAGGAAGGTTATAAAGAACCATACGATCGTACCGTACGTCGTTCCCCTCGTATGCGTTTCGTACAACAGTGCAGAAACATGAATAAATTTATATTCCGAACACCTTTAATGCTTGTATCTACATAAAGGCATATTGTAATAAGAATGGATATTATCTGTAACGCTGGACGAGTATACAGTCATTGTGAGCTGAACAAACCTTTCTTCCATAGCAAAATTGCATATTTTCTCTCAAACTACAATTCGTTGTTTTTATGACAATTTAAGTCATATACGTTTAATACTGAAACTAGTATTAAGGAATATGAACATAATAACTAGTATAATCCTATTTTCTGTGATATTTGCACTGCGTTTTGCTCTCCCATCCCTAGTACCGAGACACCTTTAAGCCAGTAATTTTCATTACTTTCCTTTATTATGTCTCCTGATCAAGGGAGAAATATAATGTTTGTACTTTCTGTGTGTATCTGTGTGTGTGTGTGTGTGTGTGTGTGTGTGTGTGTGTGTGTGTGTGTGTGTGTGTGTGTGTGTGTGTGTGTGTGTGTGTGTGTGTGTGTGTACGTGTGCGTGTTTCTCGTCACGTTTTCACATAATAAACCATGCTCTCCGAGTTGTGGTTATTTCCGTAGTTTGTTCTTTTAAAGAAAGTGTAGCACAGAAGTTATGTATCATTGCCGTTGTACTTTAGGGGCCTTTAGCAAATGCCAATAAAGATTCGTGGGTCATTGTATTTTGCACAATACCACCACCACAGCGCTGTCTCAAAGGGAGCGTAGTTGACTTGCATATCGTTATATAGCGAGGCTTTGAAGCGCTAGGGCGAACCTCAGTAGGGGATTTCCTCTTGTGCGTCTCCCCTCGTATGCGTTTCGTACAACAGTGCAGAAACAGGAATAAATTTATATTCCGAACACCTTTTATGCTTGTATCTACGTAAAATGCATATTGTAATAAGAATGGATATGTATCCGGAATGTTGGACAAGTATGCAGTCATTGATAGCTGAACGAACCTTTCTTCCATAGTAAATTTACATATTTTCGCTCAAACTACAATTCGTTGTTTTTGAAAAATTTAAGTCATAAACGTTTAATACTGAAACCAGTATTTGCGAAGACAAATACTAATAACTAGTATAATCCTATTTTCTGCGATATTAATGGTAAATAATGGCTAAAACTAGCTTATTTGTACATACCAACTTCGCTGGTAGCCGAAGATGTGTTTTTTTCGAGTTGAAATTTTGTTTTAATGAAATAAAGTAATAAACATTGCATATAACAGAATGAAGACGTGCTTACTTATATACATGTTTTTTCAAAAGCTCTTAAGAAGGATATACATAGCATCAATGGGTAAAATTTAGCAAAAAAGGTGAAAAGGTCTCCCTAAGGTCTAAATTTCAGTATTTACAATACGGTGGAGATATTGACGGAAACATTTAAGATTTTTATTGACTTTACAAACAAAGTTTAATTTTTTAAATATCGTTGAAACTTCTGAATAATGTGAAAGAAATTATATTATTTTTTAATCGCAAAATGAAGGTTTTGCTTTTTTGTATTCACAGAAGACAATGTCTCCCCAATGATAATGACATCCTAAGGGCTTTTTCTAAATACGAAATGTCTCGAAATTATTAGGAATCCACAAGAATCAACATCGTTGATTCCCTATCACCAACTGTATTTGACTTTTTTGTTGTTGTCACTCGAAAGTTTTGCGGAGTGCGTTCTATGTTCAGTTGCGACCCTCTTTAAAGTCGTTTCACACTTATCCAGCACTGTTGTGATGCGGAATGATGCGACTGGATTTATGTTGAGTTCTTTATTTACACCCAAGCCCTCTTGGTTATTACTTCACATGGTCACATGATCAGATAGAACATATTCACTAAACAAAACCCAAGGATGGATAGTTGTAACACTATCAATAATATTGTATCTCCTTTTCTTAAATAAAAAAGCATTAGATACTGCTTTAATGCAACAATCACGACTTTGTTTCATGCGAAGAATACTTATTAAACTTCAAATACTTTTTAGCATTTTGCTGGTTTGAATTTTACACAATAAATATTAAACTTTAAATGAATACTGATTAAACTCCAAATATTTTAAGCATTTTACTGGTTTAAATTTTACACAGTAAATATAGCTGAGAGCGATAATAGAGAAACATCAGTTTGTAAATGAGTACAAAAATGACTGAAATGTTGCTAAATCTTTACTTCTTGCGAAACAATATTAAAGTACATTTCTGATAAAAGATAAGAAAACATAATAGCAGAAAGAACATTAAGAAGCATGAGCATGGGAAAATACCTTACTCAATTCTGACTCGTCTTATTTTTTTACTTCCGGTGTCGGTTGGGGTGGGCGACAATAGATACCACGAACTGTCAAATGAGGCAGATTTTAATCAGGCTGAAAATTTCAGGAACATTGGAAAATTCCTGCTTCAACCACTGGTAGGCACATTGTAGTCCGCCTAAAATTGTTAGGCAGATTTTGGATCCTGAAAATTTGACAATTTGCCTAAAATGAAAGGAACGTTTGTAATCATGACTCCTCATGCGATTTGGTTTGTAAGAAATGTCACTGCTTGAATTCAGTTCAGTATGTTTGTCAAGGGGTTAACATTATTCTCCACCCCCACCCCTACACACACGTGCGTTTTGTAATTGAATGATTTGTCGTGTTGCGTTCATTCGTCCGTGCTTAGCAACCACCTGAGTATATAAACCGCGCTTGTCGCGCCATTCGGCATTCGGCATTCGGCCGCGGAAAGTCAATAATTTTGTACCTGTGCTATTTTACTGTTTGGTTCATGTTCATGTTTAGCCGTTAAGAACAGCGTTACGAAATGGATTGGCCGAATCATTTTTGGATTTCGATTCCTTATTCAAAATTCTAAATTATGGTGGCAGACTGAAAGCTGAAAAATGGATATCGGAAAAATGAACATTGCACAGCTAAAAGAGGGACTGGCGGAAAAGAGCTTGCCAACGAAAGGGCACAAGGTGGAGCTTGTAAAGCGGCTACAAGATTATTATGAACACGTAGGGGGTTCCAGAGGGTGCGGCTACTGAATTCGCGGAGCCATCACAGGAGACAAGTGGCGTTAAATCTGAGGTACGATCTAAGATACAGTCCTCTGTTGAAGATACAGTAAAGCCAAGTGACAGTGCTTCCCAGACTGGTTCCACAAGTAGTGTTCGTTCTGCTCGCACCCGTGCCGCTGCTAAAAAAGCTGCTGCCCTAGCAAAGCTCAAGTTGTGCGAGCAAGAGGAGCGATGGCAGCTCAGTTAAAAAGGCACCAACTGAAGTCCGAGATAGCTGCTGTTGAAGCAGAAGTGCAAGTCCTCGCAATACATGACCAAAATCCTGATCACGACACATTTCAAAGCGCGATTCCAAACCCAGTTACGCTTAACCTAGCAGCTGAAGCATTTAAGCTGCAATTAGCACCTTGAGCAAACACCATTCCTTACACGCAGCAGCAAATGATTGACGTTTTATTCTTGCCTAAGTCCGAGCTACTTACCTTTGATGGGGATCCGATGAACTTCCACATGTTTATGAACTGTTTCAACAGTAGTGTAGATTCTACCCAAATGAGTGATGTTTATAAGGTGAACAAGCTTTTTGAACTATGCAAGTGTAGGGCACTAAACGTCATAAAACCATGCGCGTGTATGCTGCCTGCAGTTTGCTATCGAAAGGTCAAAGAGCTGTTGATAGAGCGGTTTGGAAATGATTATGTGATATCTGAAGCATGGATATCGAAGATCACCTCAGGACCTTCGATCAAGTCCGATTAATGTGCAGGTGCTACAAGATTTTTTAGATGACATTCGCAGCTGTACTGAAACCCTACGAGCAATGGGGCATTTGAATGAGGTCGATGCACGAGTACGCCTGGTAAAGTTGGTGAAGATTCTCCCAAACTACCTTAAAAGTCGCTGGAGGAAGAAAGCCGTAGAATATCATGAAGCCCGTGGACAATATCTAGGTATTGATGCATTTTTGGATTTCCTTACCCTTTTGACCCGCGAAGTGAGTGATCAAGTTTTCGGTACAGGCGCTGAACAAAAACGTGAGAAAGGCAAATTGCAACCAAACAAGTCCTTGAGTTTTCAAGTCGGTGCAAACAAGGCCAAGGCACCCGCATATGTGGCGACTCGCATTATCTGGGCAAGTTTGAGAAGTTTAAGAAATTGCAAACTTCTGAGAGACTGAAGTTTGTTAGAGAAAAGAAAATCTGCTTCAGTTGTTTGAATGGTTCTCGACACGTTTCAAAGGAATGCAGGTTTCGCCAAGACATGTGCCATAGACGGCTGTTCCAGGAAGCACTAATGCCTGCTTCATAGTGCGCTGAAGAAAGACAATGCGCAAGGAGACTCCCCTGCGAGTTCGACGTTGACTTCAGCCGGTGAGTCAACTTAAGTCCGTGATACACTGAATAGCTCTAGCTGTGCACCCATATCTTTCAGCACGCAGTCACCAGAAAAGGCTAAGGCGTCTCTTCCTATTGTTATGGATACGTGCAGGCACAAGGTCAAAGAATGGGAGTGAAGACGTTTGCCTTGCCGGACACCGGAAGTAACCGCACATTCTGCGCCACAAAGCTGCAACAACAGCTGGCTGCAGAAGGTAAACCGACCAAAGTAATGCTTTCCACATTGAACAATGGCAAAGACGTTGCTGTAGAAGAAATCAAACACGCAGAAGAATCGCAGTGGTAATGAGACAGTTACTCTTGCTAAAGTGGGTGAGCAGCAGCAGTAAATTCCATTCCAGTCGAAAACAGAGCAAACCAAATTCAAAATCTGGATCTGCAAAGTGATGTCCTATCTGTACAGCGTGCTCTTAGAGTCGAATGGTTCACCATACGCGACGTGTTTCGTATCAAGATGACGCCGAGAGAGCCAGTCCTCACACGACGAGGTCTGCTCAGTGTAGTAAGTGCAGTATATGACCCACTAGGATTTGTTTGTCCCTTTCTATTGATAGCAAAGAAACTGTTTCAGACTGAATGTAAGCTCCAACAAGGCTGGGATGATGCACTCGAAGAAAACACAGTGAAGAAGTTCACCAGTTGGTTGGAGTCGTTGCCGCTGCTGCAGGGGATTGACGTGCCTAGATGTGTGGTCAATGCCAGTAAGCGGGATATCAAAGTGAGGTCTGTTGCTCATTTCTCTTCGGCAAATCTCGATTGGCACCACTGAAACGAATCAGTATTCCGAGGCTTAAACTGTGTGAAGCGGTAACAGCTATCCGTGTGAACAGCATGATGTATCGAGAATCGAAGTTACGAGTGCAGGAAGTGTCCTTCTAGACCGAGAGTAGTATTGTTCTGCATTATATCAAAAATGCTACTCGTAGATTTCAGACATTTTTAGCCAACCGACTTACAGTGATCCATGACGGTTCGAGAAGCGATCAGTGGCGACATGTCAGCTCGTGTAACAACCCCGCCGATGATGCCTCTCGAGGGCTTCCGCCAAGTGAAATCAGCAAAAGATGGCTGACTGGGCCTGCATTTCTGCACGTGGATGAATCTGATTGGTCAGAATCGAAGATTGATTTTTGTCGACCGACGATCAAGGATTCCGACGTCGAGGTAAAACGTGCAACTGCCATCTGTGTTGTTGAATCGAAGCAAACGGGGCCGCGCTCAAGTAAAAAGATATGGCTGTATTTTTACGTGCCTTGTTATTCGCGCGATCAACATCGAAGTGTTGCATTCGCTTGATGCAGATTCGTTTGTGAATGTACTGCAGCGATTCCTTTCTAGAAGGGGAATACCTGAAATCATCCGCATCGACAATGGCACACACTTTGTTGGTATCTCAAAAGAGATGTTCGAGGCCATACATCGATGGAATACCAGCCATAGTCTGCATAAACACAAAGAGATTCAGTGGATATTCAACCCCCCCCCCCTTGCGCATCACACATGGGCGGCGTCTGGGAACACCAGATACGAACAGTGCGCAAGGTACTAAGCGCTATTATTCGCAACACAGTTCTTGATGATGAACGCCTGTCAACATTGTTTTGCGAAGTGGAGTCAGTTGTAAACAATCGACCAATAACCAGATGCTCCGAAAATCCACAAGATGCGACACCCCTAACGCCAAATTACCTGCTTCTACTGCGCGGCAATGAAAAACTGCCGGCTGTTTCCTTTGACAAACACGATGTTTACCGCCGACGATGGCGGCACGTACAGTAACTAGCAAACATGTTTTGGAACCGATGGATGCGCGAATATCTGCCGACAATTCGACAGCGCCAAAAGTGGGTCGAGCCCGCGCCCGAATTACGATAAAATGACATTGTACTGGTGTCTGATGAGCAAACGCCACGAAATATCTGGCCAATTGCCCGAGTTTTACAGGTTAACAGAAACAGAAATGGTCTCGTTAGATCAGCTGTTGTGAAAACAAATTCAGCTAATCTGACCCGTCCCATAACTAAACTTTGTTCACTAAAAGCTTGTATAATTGATTAATTATTTGCACCAGTGATTAAAATTTTCGTAAATTTAAGAATATTGTAATGTAAACTTACTTCGGTAACATGCTATGTATCTTGCAGTCAGCTGAGACGATGTCCAGAGACACAATTGAACATTCATTTTATTGTAAATTGTCCAATTATGGCCGAAGTTCACTCTGTAATGTGCATGGTGTCTGTTGTCTTTTCATGTTGTCTTTTCAAAGTTCACTCAATAAATAAGTCCATTGCGTAAACGCCCAATGTCAGTACATAGCTATTGCCCACGTGTGTCGGTGAAACACGTGGCCAGTTACTGTAAATCACACCACTTCAATACCTATAGGCTATGCTGTATTAGTGTGGTTTACTTGTGTATTCACACGTATCGCTGGCTTCCGCCAAACAAACTTCCGGCACAAAAGTTCTATGAAAAAACTTTATTTTAATCAAGCCAAAGAAATAAAATAAAATGTGTGCTTGTTTCAAGCCGATTTATGGAGTTTCATGTTTGCTGCACGCTTGCTGTATCATGCACGGTAACGCAGGGAGATGGGCAACTGACCTTTATTTTATAAGATCTTTGATTCTCTGGAAGCTGTTCTGAAATTACCCCCTCCTTTCCGTTATCTCTAATACGTACCGGCTTACTTGGTATGAGCTGTGAGAGGTATTTAGCATTGTGATTTCTGTCATGATAGAATTTCATATTCTGCTTATAAATTTCTTTTCTGCGCATGTTCCGCGGTTGTTATGGATGGGAGTTGACCTATACTTGAGAAGTGCTATGTAAGGATCATTTTTTCATGTGGTTTTGTTGAATATTTTACCGCTATCTCGGAACACCCATTTTCGCTCGTGTGAGTTGGTAAATATGTTAAATGGAGAAAATTGTACTCCATGCTGAATTTCACCATTGCCCTGTTCTGTATTTGTCCGCCGATTGTCGGAAACTAAAATTTCCGGGATTCCGTGTCTGGGAAAAATCGATTTGAAGTGACTTATTAGAGCACCTGCATTTTGACCATCTTTAAGTAGAGCAATTTCCAAATACCTGGAATAGTAATATATATAGAATAGTAGTCGTCGTGTATATGATCTAAAATTTCAAGGCGCATTAAGTACGAAATAATGATTCTGCTGTCCTTCAGTCGGAGGCCATCTTGAATAGAGTACTCCGCAGCAAACTGCATGTAAGGGAGTAAAATAGTTGGAGCCTGACTTTTTTTTCTCTTAGCCCAACCTTCCTGGGTGTACAACATTATTTATAAGGGTGTGGCTTGGGTGTACAACATTATTCCTGGATGTACGACATTATTTATAAGGGTGTGACTTGGGTGTACAACATTATTCGCATGCACACTTATCTTAATGTTGAAGTTCGCGAATTTATTCTAACTTTCTTTCAGTGATAGGAAGACCTTTCATTACCTGCTTGACAACTGCTTCTGTTTCCTCAGATAAATTCGTTTTGACTTCTTCTGTTTTGGACAATGGAGCCCAACTCAGGGTATCCGGAATGTACATTTCCTCAGCTGGTAAATGTTGTATTGTGAATCTGAACCGCATGAGCCTGATTTTGAATCGAGTATTCCTGAGGGGTATTTCGTAGAACCTCTTTTTGGCAAGTATAGGCACCACTGGCTTATGGTCAGTAATTAACGTGACATCTAAGCCTAAGATATACTCAAATTTTTCACAAACCCAGGTCAAGGCCAAAGCCTCTTTTTCAATTCGTGCATATCGTCGCTCACAGTTTGTTAGACTTCTCCACTAAATTCGCCTGTAGTTGGCTCTTTTTGCAGAAGGACTGCACCCAGTTCAAAGTGTTGAGCTGTCAGCCATGATTCTGATTTCTTGTTTGACACTGTACGTCTTCATAGTGTTTGGAGAACTGAGTTCTTTGATTTTCTCCAGAGCTATTTGTTGTTGTTTACCCCATGACCAATCATTTTCCTTTTTGAGAAGTTCACGCAATGGTTGTGTCATATTGGCGAGATCTGGGATAAACTTACCTATATTTGTGGGTTATATTTATTTTGCTGCTATCTGGCAAAATACCACTGGGACCAAAGTTATGTCCTACCAAACATACCTCTGTGTCCAAGAATTCCCACTTGCTTGTGCTTAGAGTGATTCCGGCATTTTCCAACTTCTCCAAAACCGGAAATAGGGCTTGTTGGTGTGACTCATTGTCTTTGCTGTCCACCAATATATCGTCAATTTGAATACTGATATTTGGTTGTTGTCCCACAATATCGTTTATAACCTTCTGGAATACCTCTGACCCAATCGGAATACCAAATGAAAGGCATAAAAAGCAATATCTTCCAAATGGTGTAATGAATTGAGTTAGCCTCTGCGATTCCTCAGCAAGTTTGATCTGCTAGAAAGAGCTATTTGCGTCATGTTCTGTGAATATTTTGGCGTCCTGTAACTTAGCGACTATTGATTCAACTGTGGGAAGCTGATACTTGTTTAGCTGAGTAAAATCGACGCAGATGCGTACTCCCGTTTTTGCTTTTGGAACAACCACCATCCCAGCTCACCAGGGTGAAGTCTCGTTTGGTTCGAGACGTCGAATTATCCCTTGCTGTACCATGTCATCTAACGCTGTTTTAACTTGGGCAACAATGGATGAGCACCCTTCGTGGTGTATTTATTGCAAATGGCGAATCCGGTTCGATTTGTATTTTGTACTCGAAATCTTTTATCATCCCTAAGCCTGAAAATAATTTTGGAAACTTTTCCAGGACATTTTTTTTTAAATCGGATATTTTTTTTAGTTTTTAGTTTTAAGTTATTGTACTCGCAATGCTAACAAGTTGCAAGTTACTGATTGTAGGTTTGCCCAGTAAGGGTGTGGCCAAATTTTTGACGACATAAAATTTTTCTGAGCAAAGCTTGTTGGATTTAGTGACACATCGCGCATTGAACCGACCAAGTACTTGTAAGAGCTTATAATTTGCACCTATCAGAACCTTTTCTGGAGGTTCTAAGGGAACCTGTTTAACTACTCGATTTTATAAATCAAAACTGATTACCGATACATCTGCTCTGGTATCTATTTTGAACAAAATCGGATGTTGAGTTGCCTTGTACTTGATATGAGCAGCCGCTAAGAACTGCTCTTCGCTGTCCTGTACAGGGGATGGAACTGGATCGATGTCCTGATAATAGTCTTCATCCCTCACTTCGTGAATGCGATTCTTTTGCTTGGTCCTGCAAACAACCGCCTAGTACCTCTTTTTCTTGTAGAAACTGCACGTAGAATATTTCGCGGGACAATCTTGTTTGCAATGTTTGTTTTTACCACACCAGTGGCATGGCGGTTGTTGTTGTTGGCGGTTGTTGGCATGAAGTCTTGGCGCTGTACGCGAGTGGTGATTGGTTTTTACTGGGTTTTGTGTCCTTGAGTCCTTGTGGAATGGTTGTTTGCGCTTGAGCTGGGTTGAATGTGTTTAAGTGCACAGACTGTCTTTGGACAGCTTCCCGCGTTCGTGCATTGTCTGTGGCGTCTTGAGGTCTCAGATCTTTCTCACTCTGCAACTGTTCTGAAAACTTTTTGTCTCTGATTCCCGCAACAATGCGGTCGCATAAAAGTTCTTTTTTCATGGTGCCGTAGTTACACTTTTCAATCTGGATCCACAACTCTTTTATGAGGTTGTCTACCGTTTCATCAATGCCATCACAACGATTACTAAATTTGACACTTTCAAACACCAGGTTTCTCTTCCATCTGACGTGGGATTCAAATCTGTTTTCACTGTATGGTACGATTTCATCTCATCACTGGATAACTGAAAACTGGTTAAAATGTCTTCCGTTTCGATACCCCTGCAGTACACTAGGGTGTTTATTTTTTCTTCATGATCAGTTATTTTGGCAGTAGCTATATACCGCTCCTAACGAGTATGCCATCGGCCCCACTCCTCCAGCTTCTTAAAATCGAACGTTTGAGGGGCAGGAATTGCATTTTTTTGCCATTTCCTCTGTTTGCGGCGTTGATTGCACTAAATTTGAGAGTCAGCTGAATCACTGGTCCTACATATCTCTTTCAGCGTGGTCACCACTGCCACCATTTTGTGTTACGGAATGATGCGACTGGATTTATGTTGAATACTTTATTTACACCCAAGCCATCTTGGTTGTTACGTCACATGGTCACATGAACAGGAAGAATATATTCAGTAAACAATTCCCAAGAGTGGATAGTTGTAACACTACCAATAATATTGCAAGCACTGATTGTTGTACGACAGAGACGGCAATTTGTGAAACGTTTTAAAATACATAATAATATAAAAATATGAATATTCAATGAATATTCTATGTCATCATGACGGTTTAACTGTTGTTAATTATGTTACCCATAAATCTACAATTACGCTATAAATAAAATTGTTTTCTTTTGAATGAATGACAGAAGCAATATCTGTATATTATGCACTTGCTTTATTGACGTCACCAGACGCTATTTGAAATTTCAATGAATGCATTAATAACACTTAAGTCGAGACGTTTATTGGTAAAAATTTGAGGCGTTTGGGTTTTATGACAAATGTACTTAAAATACAAGCTATAAAGACTTGTTTTTAAGACCACAATTTATGAAATAAAAACATAAAACGTAACGTGAGCTGACGTTTAAAACATAAACCGATATCATAACAATTTTAGTGGGCATGAGATCTTAGGTTCACAAGCAAATGAGCGTCACAATTGTTTTCTTCGAGTATACTTTATCAAATGCAACTAACTCTGCGTAATCCTTATTTCCATAATATAAAAGTGTTAATGTTTACATTACTATAAATGTATCGAGATCACAAATCTCGAACACTCTCCTCAGGATCCCCACTGAATTTACGGTAAACATCATTTGCTCTGCCGCATTTTATGACAATAAGGCTCTTTGCTCCTCATGTCAACACCCCATCCATAAACCACAACAAATCCGTAATAGTACTTTCATATATCATTTCAGTCTGCCCATGACATTACATTTACGTTTCTGACATAGCTTTTATTTTAGTTTGCATACCCAACATAAAATAAATTTATTCATTTTTCTGGTGGGGAGATTTGAATTGCTTCCTATTTAAAATCAGACATAAAGCGGGGTTTGCAAAGATTCCTAGACGAAATATATTTCCTAAAAATGACAACTGGTTTGTTTAAAAACTAGTAATTTTATTCGCTAACCAGACTGTGAGAAGGCAATGAGGTCAGATAATGTGGGGCTTTGGAATATACATATCTATAGAAAGCAACATCACATCATCCTGGGTGTGACCTTACAGAGATCAAGAGGACGATCGTAGATTTTTAACACGGCCATGTATCACTCAATAAATAAATAAGTGAATAAGTGTCTGAAAAATTTTATCAAAATCAAATATGTGCATATCCGTAGAAAAAAAAAACATTTTCATCAGTATGAGCAGTATTTTTGTTTAATATTTTAATCTGGATATGCATAAAATAAAAATATAAGGACATACATTGTGACATTCAAAGAAGATTCATATATAAAGCAGTAACTGCTAAGAAGTAGGAGTACCACACAAATAACACCACCTTTCAACTATACTGCTTAAGGTCTTTCATTATGAAGAAACCCACAAAATAGAATCACACTGGCTATCCTATTTCCGCGGTTCTAACATATATATATATAAATAGAAAAATGTATTTGTTACAAGTAAAATAAAAATGTTTGTCATCTGAACTCATCGGCATCTAAACCCCGTAGCAATATAAATATTATTATAATGCAATAACAGGCTTTTTTGTGATCCCGGGAAGTGAACGGATGTTAAAAGTTTTGTCTTCAAAGAGAAGGTTATAAGGCGCCATACGATCGCATCGTACATCGCTCCCCTCGTATGCGTTTCGTACAACAGTACAGAAACATGAATAAATTTACATTCCGAACACCCTTTATCTACATAAAGATATATTGTAATAAGAATGGATATGTTTCTATAACGCTGGACGAATATACAGTCATTGTGAGCTGATCGAACTTTTTATCCATAGAAAAATTGCATCTTTTCTCTCAAACTACGATTCTTTGTTTTTTTTTAACAATTTAACTCATATACGTTTAACACTGAAACCAGTATTAAGGAATATGAACATTAATAACTAGTATACTCCTATCTTTCTGCTACAGTCAATGGACATAATTGTTCGTCATTTTACAAAATGGCGGCCCATTGGTATCGTTTTCATTCTGAATTCAATATCCTCTGGTAATGCAATAGAAAATTGTCTTACCTTAATATTTGGTCAAATTGCCCTTCATTTTTATTACTTCCGAAATACGATCGGGAATAGTGTTGTATAAACTTTGAATTCGGGTTTGTGGTGTGTTTTCCCAGATGTGTCTGATTTCAGCCATTAGCTCTGTCTGGTTGTGTATTCGATTTACGGCTTCTTGCAGCTTTCTTTTGATATATAACCACATATTTTCTATTATATTTAAATCTGGGGATTGTGCTGGCCACTCTGTCGTATTGATATTGTTTTTCATTACAAAATTTTGTACAATTCGAGCCCTGTGAACCGGTGCATTGTCATCCATAAATACATAATTGTTTTGAGGAAAATGCTGTGCAATTACAGGCCAAAGGTTTTCGTCCAGTATATCTATGTATTTTTGACCATTTATTGTACCTTCAACTTTGGTACTTGTTCCTACCCCTTGATAGGTAACACATCCCCAGACCATTTAACTAATTCTATAATATATATATTAAAGTGGTTTTTATCCTTTCCCTTTTCGGTTATGGAAATGAAACAAAAGTCAAATGCTTAACACTATTAGAAAAGATTGTATTGTTTTTTCACACCAATAAACTGTATCGATTACGAAAAAGTAGCACCTTGGTCTAGCACATTTTGTAAAATGGCATGTTGGTCAATAGAATGAAACATTTTAAAACCACGTGAAAGTAGAGCCAAAGAAAAATTGAAAAGTTTGCAAAAAGAAAAAATCCAAACATTCTAAAAACCTAAAGCCACGACTTACGAGAATGAGAGGTGGCAAGCGATCGGTATGTTAGAGTCTGGGCTGTCACAATAAGCAATCGCCAGAAGGTTTGGAGTGGCGGTATCAACCATATGTAGCTGCAACAGCATCAGCCGCAGACCGGCTCTGTATAGGACAGCCCACGACCTGGTCAACCAAGGGTTACGACCCCAGCGCAAGATCAATCTGTGCAAACGGTGCATCTTCGAGATCGGTTTCGAACCGCAACGGCCACCGCGAATGTGACTCTAGGGAGAGACAACAACCGCATCAGTCGACAGACATTGTTAAATTGATTGCACGATCACAGGATATGAGCCCGTAAATTATACGTTGGACCAGTTATATATGAATGTCGACGGCTTATCAGAAGGAACTGGGCGGCCAATCATTCGGGAAACTGGTGGCCAAGAGCATTTTGAAGAAGAGTACTGTTCTCTGGTGAATCCAGATTTCACCTGTTTCGACACGATGGTCGGCAAACGGGAGAGCGATTTGCGAGACATTGTGTTCCCGAGGTGGATAGATTTGACGGGGCAAACGTTATGGTATTGGGCACATAAGATTTGGCTGGAAATCACCTTTGCTAATTACTGAAGGCAATTTAACCGCCACACGTTACGCCGACATCATCCTAGAAGGTCAGATTATACCGTACTGTACAAATTACCGGCAATCCATATTCATGCATGACAATGCGGGTCTACATGTAGCAGAAATGTGCTTGAATCTGCTTCGGGGTAACAATGTGCAGACTCTAGAGTGGCCTCCATATCTATCCGACATGAATTCAATTGAGCATCTGTGGGATGTGCTTGACCGACGAGTGCGAGCCCGTACGCGGCCCCTCAGGGCCATTTCGAACTTAGACAGGCCCTCATTGAGGAATTCTACAGGAGAATATAATTTACGATAAATGTACTCATAACGTCTATTCCGCGACTTGTTAATGCGTTGGCTGAGGCCCAAGGAGAGCACACGAGATACTGAACTTGAAAACTGTGATATCATAAAAACTATGGATAATTAAGAACAGTTAAAGACTTTTGATATAGGCGAAATTTTGTGTACCGATCAAAGATCAGTAACGAAATGCTATATCAAAATGTGGAAAAGGTACGTTAACTAGTTTTCAAATATAGCAATTTACATTTACCTTTGCGTTTTTACTTTGCGTAATTTCACCTAATTTCAACTAATTAACTCCTTTAGATATCAATTGGATGTTGTTCGGTCATTTATCGCAACTTGTACCTTCAATATTTTGGTGATTCCTCCCTATACATATGGTCATCTTTGTCTACAGGTCGTTGAGGCCGTTACAATGATATTGAAATCTTTAAAATGCTTCTACGAAAAGCTGAAACAGATGGAAATGATTGATCAAAAGACCATTGATTGTGGAGACTGCATTACAGTCTAGGTCATTAGGGCTCGGTTCACGGCGGTGAATCATTATGGTTCCTGTCGTTAGGGCCACAAATGCAAAGTGCACATTATGATCCTGCCTGCCCTCTCCATTTACTTAATTACTTATCATTTTAAAACAAATTTCGAAAAATGTGTTATTGATACATCACTCTCATCTAGAATGATTTGGGATGGAGCCATGGAAATATCGTAAAAAGAGAAAGAACAAGACATCAAACATTCTTCAAATTTAAAGTTTTTAAGATATTTTTTTATTCAGTGATGTGGAGAAAACCATCATAATTTCAAGGTGATCTCGGTGAAATGCGTGTCATGCTCTTTTCATAATGCCCTTGGGATTCTCTTGGGGTTATTTTAGCTCATCTTGAACCGAGTATGGAAGGGCGAATTTAATCCAGTCAAGAGTAGTTAAGCCGAGTTTGCCAGCAGCAAAAGCAAGTAAAAAAGACTAAAAACTCAGATATAGCCAAATGTCAATGCGGGAAAGACAAGCTTCTTGCTTTGAAATTTTGAAATGAAAATCATTTTTGCACAGAATATCAAGAGGGCATAAGTGTTAAGTGGCACATGTTTTGATGGGTATCCTGACATACATTCCGGCGATATATTTATCCTACAACGTTTATTCTTACAATATTAATTCCACAAAGTGTTATATTTTCTCCGACTTTTTGGTATTGTTAAATGCACTTCTTGAAAAGTTTTGAAAGATTTTGACAGAGCCAATGCTGAACATAACAATTTTATTAATTAGTGTTTTCATTAGCACACCAGTTTCCCACAGATGGGAGTTCCTCCTGAACTGCACTCTGCCATTGGTTTACAAAAGGTGTATTATTCCAAACTTTGCACTCCCGTTTAGGGAGCGTTTAAAAAAGCCAAGGTCACACATGGTAACCACTTCGTACTATATCAAACTGTAGGATAAGAAAACAAATAAAATTATAATAATAAGATCTTCGCATCGATAACTCAATATAGCAGCGATTATAAATATCTACACTAAGGTGTTCGCTTTTAGGTAGGCCTTAGTTATTCGCCTCTATATTGATGTACATGTATAAAAAATGGTTTTGGATTAAAGATATTGTGCTTTGGTGGAGACAAGAAAAAATCGTTAAAGTTACTGTTTAGGATTTGGTAAAACACATGACGCCCTGTTTACTTTGTTGTTTCCAAAGGAATCAGGGCGTGGATTATTTGTATAAGTTTGTTTCTGCCCTTAGTAAAATCATTAGGTTGAACCACACGTTAGATCCCATTGACGAAAATTTTTTTTTCAGCAATTAACCTATCCACACGAACAATCGATGTTGTGCAAATGCAGTCAAACATTAACTTCAACGTGTTATCTTTTATCGTTAATGATATCCATGATAGGTCGCTTTGAAAATAACCAAAGAGATCAACGTTGGTGTTTTATTTGATTGTGGCAGTCGAAATAACATATAGCAACCGATAATGGATAGACCTCCGTTATCTGATATCTAATCAATGTTGCAGAAAGTTGGAATTGGAAGTCGAAACAATATGTATTTCCCACGTTGCATAGACGTCGGTAGAGTGTCATTGTATAGGCACCGGTCTATACGTCGATTATTGGACGTCTGTACAAAGTCACTGTACCGACGTCTAATTAGCGTAGCACCTAAGGCGTAGATTATACGGCGGAACATGAAGCTTCACTGCGAACAAAAGCTAAATCTGAACAACTTTGCTTATGCAGAGTTTATTCAACGATGTGACAAAGAGATTGTTTAGACGTTCATTCGATGCTACAGTTTGGTCGAGTAGACGTCCCAACGCCGGATCGGCGTTGTAATGTTTAATGAAATGTGGGAACACCATACTACACAGAACGCCTTCGCAGTCTTCCGTTATTAGGTTTTGCGGGTTAAATTGTTAGGGCAAAGGAAGTTTATCAAAAATGCAGAAGGCCTATGTCAGTTTTTTTTATTTCTTCTTGTGTGTACGCAAGGATAATCTGATTGTTTCTGGCTGAAACCAAATAATAAAAGCCCAATAAAAGCATAAAAAGTTCAACGTCTGCTTAGCAATTTTGAAAATGATGTATTACATTTTGCTTATTATTTTGCACGCAATCTCGCAGTTATTTAACACTAAATAAACAGAATTTTATTTTGCTTTCTCTCAAATTTGACTAGCCTCGTTCGTTTGTTGTCACGCCAAACCCATTGCACACACTCAAAAAGCATGAGTGGGATTTTTCGACGCTTTTCATCGATAAAAAATGTTGCATTAAAATTAAAATCTTTCATATTTATCACCTGTTTAATAAATGTACCACGGTATTTCTTACATTACGAAAGCACTTTCTCAAAGACAAACAATTAAGCATTTAAAAATAATATTTTCAAATCAATTTCTTCCTTCGGTTAGAAATTTTAAGCCTTTCCAGATTTCGATTTGTTTTCATCTTGCAGACAACTATCATTTTTCTTTCGGAACACGCATTTTTACCAGAAAAAGCGTAGTTTACGTTATCCACCTTTATACGGGATTTCCCTCATTTGCGGTATCAGCGCATAAATTGTGAACTGAACTTTTCTACACGTGCAGGCGTCAACAAACATGTCCATAAATTGCCTTATAAGGCCATATCGGAAACAGCCGATTATATAAAAATGAGTGACATCAGATTACCGATCATTCATTTTTATTTCAGTTCCCTACGCTTGAGTTGGTTTTGAAGTGAGTATGGATAAGGGCGCATTATCGAAGGTCTAAAGACGGGGAACCCGAACTACACTTTATACAGGACTAGAAACTGGTGTTGGGATTAAACTTTTAAGTTCTTTTAATGCGAACTACACTCTCGCTGATATACGTTTTGTATGAGTGAAATAAAAGACATCAAAGTACCTTTGTGGTCTTAATAAGTCTTCAACAATTAGCAAAATTCGAAGTGCAATGACATATATACTTAATGTAAGAATAAAATGCACTGAAAGAACGAACAAGAACAATCCATAAGGGTGGAGCCATGAAAGAACCTCTATGGCTCTGACCACATGGTTGAATCATACCCTTCGAGTGGCTCTATCCAAAGTTAAGTAGTAAATTGGTATAGCCATAAGGAAGGAGCCATTTCCTGAGATGGCTCTACCAATTGCTTACTTGGTTCTCATTCTCTGCCCCCTTTTTTCCAAAGGAGAGATGGCTTGTTACTTCGCTGAGGTATATCTAAATGTGCATGTAATCACGGTAGGTATTGCCCGACAACAGAGAGCGGATAATGCTATGATACGAAATGCTCAAAATGTCTTCTACCACCCTCTCCAACCTTCCACGGGTGGTGCGCTCAACCGATATGGGTAACACAGGTACGACCCGATGAATGTACGGTAATCTTAGTATAAAGATAATATTCTATATTGTGATGAAATCATACGATCTAGAAGTAAAACAGTCTGTGCACAATAGAGATCAACTAAAATGAAGAAATTAGAATAATTAAGATTAATTATCAATTTATATAACTAAATCGAAGGGCTTTTCTCACTACACTTAGCAAACTTAAATGATGAGAAATGGACTTAAATCATTGCTCTACGACAGTAGATGAGAAACAGGGAAAATACCTCAGTACAATTCTCTTAAGCCAACGGACGGTTTGAGCTTACGGAGTCATTTAAGTAAATAACAGTCCTAAAGTCTCTGAATGTTTGTTGCCCTGGGATTGCTTTCCTCCGGAAATGCTATGGTAAGATTCACATTTTACTAGAATTTGCCTCAGACAAGAGGAGAAGCTAAGTACATACCCTCGAGAGAACTGTAAGAAAGGAAAACGGGAAATGGGAAAAGTGATATGGATCTTTCCCATGAAGCTGGCTTATGGGAAAGACCCATATCGCTCAATTAACAGGCTTTGCCGCAAGAACAAAGTTCTGTAGTCCTTGTCCAGTACCTCGAGGTCTCAGAGACATTAAGATTAGACAATGAAATTTTCTTTGCTCCGAAATTTATTAAAGGCCATCCTTAGCAGAACATTTCTAATTACATCAAAAGGATCATCTTACCGGCGTATGACAAGGCAGAGTTGGACACAGACCTTCAAGCCAAACTGATGGTCGAAGTCCATCATGTTTAGCATGTTGCAAACAGCAACAACTTCAAAGGGAAGAAGGCAAGCCACTGGAAGGACTTGGACATATCCCTTTCCGACATCCCAGATCTAGCGCTTTCATTTGGACCAACGGACAGTGTTTTTGTTTTGCTTTCGTCATCTTTAGTGAATTAATGTATTATTTCTTCAAACTGTATCCTAGAAATTTGTCATTTCTCAGGATACGATCACTGCTTCATCACATTTTTTACCTCATTTGCTAGTCCTAAATCCAGAAAAAGAGGAGGACATGCACCGTGGCAGTGGCGGCCATGGTGCCATCACAGTTCCATATATGGGAAAAATTATACCTAAGTGTGTTTTATCACTATTACAAATCAAATAGTGTTTGAGTCTGATGGGCATCTGGTCCTAATCTTATGAATTTTGCGGTACAATTGGCAAGCTTCTGGTCAATTTTCTTGGCAATGGACAAGTGCAAATTCTACCATTTATACAACACTTAGTGGCATAACATGTTATAATTAGCATGTAAAGTGCAGTATCTATTGTGCTAGTTTTTAATTCATCGCAACGCGTTTTTGATTTACGAACCAGTTGTCAAGAAATAATAATAAAGGTTTATTATCCATCAAGAGCTTATCTCATATGTTATGTTTTAGCTTCGTTTTGTTACTTTCCAGACCCGTATCTTGGGGTAATTAAAAGAAGGGGAACTTAGTTAATAGTATTATTTAACTGAAACTACAGTTCCATGATACTAGATGGAGGTATACACGCATGGAGCGCCACCAAAGTAGCTAGTTCTCAGCCTGATGTTCTGTGCTTTTATGTGTTCAATTATTAAGCTAACAAGAGTATGTCAAAATGCTGGAGGCTTATGCCAGCAAACTTGGCGGCCGACAGGGAAGGAACTGTGCAGCATTGGAGGGATGGAAAGAAAGAGGAATAATATGAGAGCTTCGGAAAGGTTTATTGTTGTCTAATGCAGACTTTGTAAATAAACATCTAAAAAAAGCCACACGATGTCTGAATGCACGAATAATCCTATGAGAGTTTTTCTTTGAAATCGACTTTCAATTAAAGTATAAAATAGCACAGACAATAATGCACTTGTTCTAATAGTGTTTCGCCCTTTGCACGCAAAGGCCCTTTGCACGCAATCTAACAACACATTATAACATGCCCTTCAATGACGATGCGTTCCCTTAAAAATGATAAGTAAAATTTGCTTTCTTTGCTTGATAACCACATACGAAACATACGAAACCGCGCTAATCGCTGCACCTGAGCTTCATAGGTATAGGAAATCGTGACGCTGACAAAGGCTTTGTGACAAAACCTCTTTTGCTTTACGTAACGAAGCTTGCCGAGAAACGTATAGCGGTGCAACAAGGAAGTATCTGAGGGGTAAAAGACGTTTATTTGTGCTCTGCTTGACTCTCAGAGGCATGACTGCATGTGCTTGTGCTATCATAGCGATAGACCATGGTACTAGTGTGCATTTTGTATTGGTTCGAATATTTGTGGACGGCCAATGAACGCAGCCCTGCAGTGTGCATTCAAAAGCCGTCCACGCATGTCTGAATATAATACAAACCCCAACGATCTATTCCTATATTAAACAGAACTTGATTTTGGTTTGTCTCAAATTATTTCAATGCCCCGTCCAACTTTTTTTGTCGTCCCATGGCATTCATAAGCATCTCTGTCCGAGTTGACATCTAAAAGCAAATGTTGAATTTTTTTATTTATTATTGAAAAGGAAGACAGTGTACGTCACATCAATTACTCACACATTTACACAAAAATCCGTTCAGCAACCTTTTACAGACACACAGTTTACACATCACTAGGTGTCGCAGCACCCAGACAATACTTCAGTTATTTTAACAAATGTCTATAAATTCACTCGCATCTATGATGTAGTAAACATTTGGAAGAAAAAGCAGACATTAAACACAAGAAGTGTGCAGAAGTGTCATAGGGTTTTTTGGGACGTACATATGGTTTGACTAATGTAGGTATGCATTAAATGTTGAATTTGACAAATCGCAAAATTAGTAGCAATCGAGTGATGCAGAGAAAATATTTTTAGCATATTATTTGGATAAAACCTAGATCTTACAAGTATCTTTGAATCTTTTCTGAAGATATAGTCCCATCAATCAATTCACATAGACTGCGGTGACAATTTCCTGTGGATAGCGTAGCCGTGCAAAAGCTGGTCTAACTGCCGTGGCGCTACAAGAAAATTCGCTTGCAGCAGAAAAGCTACCACTCCATTAGTTCCATCCCAACTAATCCCCCTTCGGAAAGATCACCTGTCTTGGAACTATAATCAAGAATATATCTCCAGATCTTTATAACGTCTCCCCTTTTTCTTACGACTTCTTATTACCGGGAGTTCCGAAAAGAAGCCATCCTCCCCATATAGAAGCCCCGGGCTTCTATTTGGAAACTGTTTCCGAATATAAGCCCCGGAGCTTCTATTTGGTTTGAAAGTGGCCACAATAAAAATCGTTTCCAAATTAAAGCCCCTGACATCTTCAGTGCTGCTGAATATTTACTTGCGTGACTGCTACGCTCAATCCCTTGAGTGAACAAACAATCCCTAATCCTCCCCGTTTTGTCCACACAATACAGCACCCTACTCGCGCCTGTAGATTTCAGCAGCTTTGAGATTCTCAGTAAAAGCGTGGTTTGAAAGTTGTTTGTTTTTCTTGTTTTTATTAACGAATGGCAGAAATAATAAAAGAAGCCCCGGTTTCAATATGAGAAGCTCAAAATGTCAGTTTCAGTTTAGAAGCCCAGGGCTTCTTTTCGAAAACTCCCGGTACCTCTCAGAGCGGGTCATCTTCCGAGTGTACATACGAAGTTGCACACACCTCAGACGTTACGACCAGACTTTGGAATAATGTCGTGATTTGGTTTTAAATGCAAATCTGCCCCGACTTTGGATAGAAGTTTTTTTTTTCAAAAGAGATATGAAGGCGACCGATCATTTTGAATTATTTCTCTGAAAGCTCGTCATTTTAAGATGAGCGATAATAGCACAATGTTGTTTTTAATATGTACTCCACGCCCAGATATGTTTGCCATACCCAAAATGCCTGGGAGATAGATGCCTTCAAATGTCAGTAGCCAGAATAAGTGATACCACAGACCAGTCTAAAACAGGAACTCCTGACAGTTCAAGCATACCCAGGGAGCAAACTCAACCTAATAGCTCCATAGCAGCCAGAGGTCCCATGGTTCACTCTACTATTGCGATACAAAGTGGAAAGGTGCCTTAATATCCCTTGCCAGTCGAATCTCCTACACTAACCACACTGGAATCACAGTCACCCCACTCCTCACCTCCTAAGCCCACAGGTGTGGTACCTACACCTACTTTCTTAAAATAACAGGGGTTTTCAGATAATATAATAAAGAAAATGACCAAAAAAGCACAAACCATCCACAACTAAGATCTATCAATCCTAGTGGAACAAGTTCTCGAATGGGTGTAAGGAGCAAAAACTTGACCCATTCAAAGCTTTCTCAGACGTCGGTCTTAGCTGAATGTCTGAATTTCCTACACGAAAATTCAGAATTAAGACCATCTTTCATAGAGGGTTGCGGATCTGCAATTGCAGTGACACTCAAACCAGTTTCGGGCTACGAAACATGCTTCCTGAGATTCTGCAACCGAGTTCAGCTTTTATTGTCAAGGCAGACATAGCCACAAAAGGGACAGGGGCATTTGAAGAAATCACACTTACATCTCTTCTCACTTCCACACCACATGAAGACCCAACATCCACGTTATGCCCCGTGCATGCTCTTAGAAAACATATGTAGTTATCCAAAGATTATAGAGGGAGGGAGAGGAGTAGGTAGAGAGAAAAGTTCAAACCAAAAAAATTGGAGACTTACTGGAAAGCAGAGATGTTGAGTCTCAAAATCGAGATTTCTCCGCACTTGTATGGGAGTCAAAAATGGAAAATGTTCAGAATGGTCTGAAATGCAAACGATGACCACTAAAAAATATTGGGAGAGTGAACGTATCCTCTTTTACCTTTCTGGTATCTAAGGCTGTACACTGCTTATTTGGAGTGTCGAGCGTGTTAGAGATGGAAGCAAAACGGAAATGCTCTTTTCTACTATAATGTTTTGCAATCTATGAATAAACAAAAGGGATGGGCCAGACATCATTAGATGTGAATGACCTGGCCTATTCTTGAGTCGCAGGTCTGCCAATACATCGAGCTTCCCTGCAGGTGCAGGTGGTGGGATTGGTGGGCAATGACAGAATTTTGAAGGATAACTTTGACAAAGAAATGATTTGGTACACCTTGCCTGTTTAGTTACACTGCACCTGTAAATTTTTTCAAAAGAACCAAGACTGAGTTGTGCGGATAATTTGTTCATATGACTCAGAGTTCCACCCAGATGATATTGGTCCTGCATATAGAAGGGGGCCATTGGCTATTTGCTATTTACCTCTCCATATCTGACACTGACAATGCATTCCCCATTGTACATGAGTCGAATCCATCTGAAAAGGTACGCCGTTGCCCATGACCTATGGGTCGCGCTACCCTCATCTTTGCCTTGGTAGACATTGATTGTCTTAGTGCTAGCTTTACCTGTCTTTGGAAAGATCTGTAATAGAGACGGCCTAGGGGGACCGTCTTCTTGGATGCTACTAAGACGACTAGCATTTACTCCATGGCTGAAAACATACCTTCCGGTCCACGGTAGATTCCCTTCCCATCTTTCCGCTAGGAAGACAATCTCTTACTTGGGGGATAGCTCGGATTTGGTCAAGTTTACTATCGGACCTATCTGAAAGGCCTTGCGCACCATTGTCACAGATTTTGGTAGAGGGTTATCTTTCTGTCTCGGTGGGCTAAAACCATTCGTATAGATACTGGGATACCAGCATACCTTCTAGACAATCCCAAAACTTTAATACCGCCGTGACCCTTGAGAATATCTACGGGGCTGTGGACAGGCTAAAGGAAAGCGTCACAAACCGGAACCACTTTTGCCCTATTTGGAAGCCCAAAAATTTTCTGGCTGAGCGATGTAGGGGAGTATGGAGGTAGGCATGGCGAGGTCTATTGACATCCCTGCCTGTAGAATCGGGAGTTCTATTGACATCCCTGCCTGTAGAATCCGGAGATCTATTGACATCCCTGCCTGTAGAGTTTTTTATGAGCTGGACACTATCCATCCTGAAGGAGGTCACTTGCAGAAAGGGTGGCGTTGCAGAACAACAAATGTTTCTAAGTTTATTAAAGTATCCCCGGGAGACAAGGGCGTCTAGCGAGCGAGGGGAGTGCTGGATAGAGGTATCAGTCTGGTTAACTGAAGGGGCGCAAAACAGTGGCGTATGGCTTAGTCCTTTTCTTCTGTGGAAGGCGCGCCTTATGTTATTTTTGTTGCAATTCTTGTGATTGCTTTTGTAGCTGCGATTGTAATAGCAGGAATGCCAAAAATCACAAGGTAGTCGCAACAGCTGTGGAGGGGCGACAGCTCTTTCTGTATGGGGATCCCCAGCTGTCCTGCCGAAGTAGAAAAATTCAACCAAGAGGCCGTATGAGTGACTGTCACTTGTTCGGGGTTTTAATCTGTAACTCCAGTTCGGATAATGATTTGCTGAATTCTAATGGGCAGGTCGCCAAAGCCTTACGGAAAATGCTACGTTCTCCCCCTCCCTCTGGGATATCCAGTTCGGTTATTGTCCCTGTAAAATTTTTTCCCTGGTATTACATTCCTGGACTTTTTACTTGAGACTCCCGCATCTGAGTTCGAACCGGTGTTAACGAGGATCGGTTTCGAGACCTAGGCAAGAATAACATAGCTTGCATTCCTCATGGTATCTTCTACGAACTCGGGCTTGCAAAGAATGCCATGGAGAGAACTTTACTTATATTCCGTCTGCGATCGTTCTTTGTTCTGTTCTTGCTAACTGCCTTCCAGTCCTTTGACTGGGCGCTCTTAGCAAGTCTTTGATTCGTCGCTAAATCACTGATCCTCCAGCAACGATCGCCAACCGAGTGTGGGTTAAGCGCGGTTGGAGGGTGTATACACTGCAAAAGCTTGGATGGCGATCGCAGGTTGGTCTCTGTTATATCTGAAAAGCAAGCCGAAAAGAAGGCCGTGTGATAACTGTAAGGGTCACCAGTAAACACACAGCTAAATATTAAATAACACTTAATACATCACTTCAAGCTTTATTCCGTCACTATGTGGGTTACAGTTATCTTAAATTTAGACGATTCTACACGAAAAAAAGGCTTAATAGGAGTGATTTCTTGTTGGACCAAAGACCATCGAAATGAAGGGAATGTTGTCAAAATCGTGCTACAAGCTCCAGGAACGCCAAAAGCATATCTTTTCTAACGTACAATCACCACAACCTGCTCTGATAAGACTGATTGGTCTTCTGAAGTGTAAGCTTGACCGAGGACTGGCCACTTCTGAGATGACAAAGTCAACTGAATAAAGCTTGGACGCAATGCAGACAATGTTTACTGTAAAGACTCCAAACAACTCTTAAGGCGATGTGTGCTCTAACCAGTAATTATTGATTCTTAATCTTGTAGCTCCTTTGGGGAGAATAGAAGCACAATTCTCGGGATTGGGGAAGTGTCACCGCTACGTGTAAACTCAACATTCACCAGACCGAAGCTACAAGTGCTTTTTGCAATGAAATTCCGCTTTCACTCGAACCAAATTTATCCAGCTTTCAGAATATGATAAATTAGTCATTTATTAATTAGATAAACTAAATTCCAAGGAAATTCACACCTTAAAATTATTTCACTAGAGAAAAAATTGCAGAGATTACATGTTTGCAAAACCACGCTGAAAAGGAATGCCCTATGTCATCAATAACGTAACACCACAGGATTCCCTCACTGGCATTGGTCGATGGATAGATGGCGGGACAGGTGTGTTCTAACTGCAGGAAAAAAGTTCATTTTCATCGCGTAGAAGTCTTCCATCGGAAGGAAAACACATCTAAAAGTAGAGATAAGCGATTTCAAAGCTTTTGCGAAGTAAAACAGAACTTTTAAGCCGGGAGATTTTCATGGGTATGACAAGGTTCAAGAAACGTCGGTGGCGACTGGGCCTGGCTTTTTGGCTTCTTTTACTTTCTGTTGCTGACTGGTCTGTGCTAGGTATCAGATTCTGTCTGGGTGACCGTGCTTGCTGTGGAGGCTAGGTCCGCTTAGACATGGAGCCTGTCGGTAGATAGACGGGAAGTCAGAACGATCTGATTTCCTCCTGCATAAAGCAAGAGTCTGGTAGCTAAGGCTGATATAGACGTGTTGTATCTACAGATCTTAATATTAAGACTGATTTTAGTGTGCGGTTCCTCATTGCCATCGTGCCCCCTTTATTTTGCGTCAAGGAGAAGGGGTGTGATTGCAGCGGAAAACAGGAGCGTCCTGCTTCACACAGGACCACGGAACTTTGGTTGCAAAACTAGAGATCCCTTCGGCTCGGACCGTGGGACCACACCAGATCGTTGGGAAATTCAGCTATTTTGCACTCCCCTTCATTTCAGATGTGTTGGTATTGTGTTCTTAAAAGCATTCTGTGTTGGTAAAAATTACGCCCCATTTGTCAGTACTTTTAAAAGTAAATGGCATTTATTGATTAATTGTCATGTTTCGTTGCCGTTCACCATAAATAAAGCTCCCATCCAGCAGCAGGTAGGAGGAAAGGGGCGGTTGGGTGGTACAGACAAACATTCTTCGCTATTTTATGGAGGGGTTAAAGAGAAAGGAACTAAGTTTGTGAATCTTTTATTGTTTTACCCAACTAAAAATTCTTCATACTTTATTTTTTTCATCTTAGCAATGAGTATGTTTCGTCAGTTCTGTTCCCATCTAAAAGAAATAAGCGAATTCAGAAGCTTTTAGGAACTACAACTGGCATTCGAATTCAGAAGCTTTTAGGAACTACAACTGGCATTCGTAAAACGAGCTTTTACGAATTAAAGGTTGATTCGGAATTTAAGAAAATGAGACTTTTATCTTAAAATTTAGCCTCACTACTAGGGAGCTCGCATTTTATGTACGTAGCACTTCGAACGTTTTAAAAATACTTTAAAAGTTTTTTTTTTATTTTATGAAACCATATTTTGAGACAAAAATGAATCAAGAACTTTTGCCAATGTCGGACCATCGAAATTTAAAAAAAAAAAAAAGTTTGATAACTACCTTGTCTATTTTTTTTTTTTTTTTTTTTTTTTTTCGAGAAACAAATCTATTTTTCTTCCTGTTTTAAAGTGTCGGTTCAAGAATAAACAAATCAGTTTACTTGATTATAAGTAAGAACTGACTAGTTATTATGATTATTTATTATCGTTTTGTAGAGATCTAGGACAATTCGGCTCTGGTGACTCGGAACGAGTGACCGAGCCTCAAGTCTCACTTGTCGGCCCCAAGGCTAATTTGTCAGGCATTATCGAAATTTGAAAAATACACGCGCTTAGACCATTATTAATAATGTACTGTCATTGTTTATTTCTATCATCCTGTCACAATTTTAATCGAAGTCTAGAGGATTAAGTCTAGAGGATTCAACTTTTGTTGTTGTTAATAATTCTGCACAGATCAAAAGTTTTTAAATTTATACATTTTTAATTTTATGCTAATTTCGTGAAAAAACGATAGAGGATTTTCCCTTGATTTCCGTGAAACAAATGAAAATAATCTTGGGTCCGAAAATAGTCTCGGTCTGATTTGTCTGACTCCTAATCTCCTTGAACCCAATAATCATCGTCCGCATTGTCTGGGCCGCAAATGTTTGAATACCATTTTTTATAGATTGCTATAAAGTAACAAGGTTCCATGTGTAAAAAAAATGAGTTTTATAAAATGGAACATTTCGGTAAAATAACAAAATCCTACTCCAGCTCGAATGGAAAATCGTGATCGAACTGGGACGAAATTGTTTCACCTGTATGGTATTTTTCGGGCGATTAGACTCCGTGAAAAAACCAAAGAAACAAAAACTATTAATTAAAATGGTTATTTTTATTTTGTTGTTTTCCATTAAATGCTTACACAAATTATTTTCGCCCATACGCAATGAAGTTGTCACGTCATTCATTAACTATAAAATTATTTTTACACAAACTCCCAGACCCCAGCCCAATACCACCCCCTCCCCAACCATCACCAACGCAAGCGTCGGCATTGCAAAATAAGCGTGGTGTAACATGTTATTCTTTCATTAATTCTTGTTTTCTTTTCAGACCATTTCAGGCATTTCCAAAACCGGGTATCACGAGTTTCATCTCGTTGACACTATTTTAGTGCATGGATGTCAGATTTAACACTTAAAATCCAGTATATTGAAAAACAACAACCCAGAAGCACTATAATGCTAGATCAGACAAGAGCCACTTGGTCTCCTTGTTTTCATTTTCTCTTTCTCTGCGTAAATGTATTTATTTGCGTAATCTGTGCAGTAAAAAACAATCCGTAACAAATATAGATTTACTTGCGTGCATAGGGCATGATATGTACTATGGCCCGTCGCGTGTGACTGACCTTTGGTCGTCTCACAAACTGGAAGATAATAAATAAAAACTCCAGTTCACACACGGTGAGAGTTCGCGCTATTATTTAATTCCAGAACCTGTTTCGCAAAGGCGAAATATTAAACTCTTGGCAAAAAAAAAAACAAAAACAAAAAAAAAAAAAAAAAAAAAAAAAAAAAAACAAAAACAAAAACAAAAAAAAACAAAAAAAAAAACACAGACATACACACTAACAATGCTTTTTACAAACCTCTCAGCGTGTTTGTTTTTTATTTGATTTTCCTTTGCAGACAAGCTGATATTTTTCATAGATTTCGACACCTTTCTAAAAGCTCTTTTCACTGTTTCGAAAGCTTTCTGAATAAAAAAGAACAAACTTTGCTATTAACTCTATGAAACAGCATCCCTCGCCCCCCCCCCCACCCTAACCTTGGACTCACCCCGTGTGTAAGACTTGTTCAGTGTAGATGGCAGGATACTAACACTTGGCAAGTAAATTCCCGTTATTTTTTACGCTTTTTATGACAGTTCCGTCCGCTAATTGGTAACCCCCTCTCCTCTCTCCAGGTCGTAAGCCCCCTGTCAAAAGCTCCCCCTACCATTTTGCATACAGGGTAAAAAGCACCCCCGCCCCTCATTTTTGGATGCCAGATGTGAATAGCCCCCCCCCCCTCCCCCCCTCCTCTCGGATAGGACAAGGTGTTAGGTCAATAAACGTGATTTTCATTAAGCCAATAAAGTGGTAAGAAAAGAATCATATTGGAGTCAACGAACATTGTACGAGGCGCGCTAAAACGCTAAAAATAGAAAGGTACGCCGCAAAGAAAACACAAAACACCGGGAGTTTCTTTTGTTTTTGAGTATATAATATATAAAAGGCGACTTTACATATAACTTCACAGAGAGTTTGAGATATTTGACGGTCTAGTGCTTTACGTTGTCACATGAAGTGAAATAGATAACTATTATATAGTTAAGATGAAAATTAATATATTCGCCTATTTCCGATTACTTTGTTAGCTGACTCACAAAGCTAGTCATATTTACTTCAGTGTCGATGACATAGGTTGCAACCAGAGCGATTTCGCTACCAAGAGTGAAATTAACATTGAGGATGTAATTAAATATTAAGTATCGAAATATGTAAAAAAAGGTGTTAGGTTAAAATGGTAAAGGAACAATATGGTTAAGTTGTTAGTAGGTGAAAAGTATATTGCAACAAAGTCGAGGGAGGTGTTCAAATCGAAAAATTTTAAAACATTTTTTATACCTTCATTAAACAATCGGTCGAAAATCAAACGGAACTAGAGCGTTTTCGCTGCCGAGTAGCGAAAATTACACTTGGGACTAAAAAAAATACGATTCTAAATTCTTAACAATTCTGAATCCTTTTTAAAAAACCGGTTTTTGACATTGACCATGACCAAGGAGGTTAAGGTCTTACACAACGTGATTTAGGCCTGAAGGATAAAAAAATAAGCTGTAAATCGCTCTAACTCTAGCCGTTTTCCAGATAATGGTCAGCTTTCGGTAATCGACATTGACCATAACAGAAAGGGTTAAGATCACCGAGGTACTCTTACATAACGTCTTTAAGGTTCAAAATGTCCGAAATAAGCTCAAAATCAAAGCGTAGAAACTAAACTCCATCTATCTCTATCTCTAATCATTTTCGAGATATTTCGTGTTTTTATCTTAACCATGATCGAGGAAGTCAGAGTCACAGAGGTATCTCTTACATAGCGTGTTTTAGGTCCGAAGGTTCGAAAATAGCTCAGAATCGCTCTATTTCGAACTGTTTTCGAGATAATGGCCAACTTCCGGTTTTTGATTTTGGCTATGACCGAGTATATCAATATTATCAAGGATGTGGCGGAAAACATACGAAACAGTGTACCGAATCATACGAATGCAATACAGTAGGGGATGGAAAATTCTCAAGTGTAATAACGGCTCTAATAAGTGAAACTGAAAGAAATATGTTTTCCGAAATTAAACATTTATTCAGTGATCTTCATAAAATCAATCTGGAGATTGGATGGATCTGATATGTTGATGAAAGAGGGTAGCCTAAGTGTTTTACCCCAAGCTGTCAGGCAAAAACAGGATGTCAAAGGGATTTGAAGCGGAGATGGATAAGGGCTTGTAACCGAAGGTCTAAAGGTGGAGAACGCGAACTACGCTATGGGTCTAGGACAATACCCAGGGATGATGCCCCCGACAATATCCCCTAGACCATACCCCCCGGACCATACCCCCATGCCAATACCCCCCCCCCCCCCACCATATTTTTTTTCAATTTTCATTTTAAAGATTTTCATTAACGAACAACAAACTAATACAGTTCCGTGATCTGTGTTAAAAGCCAAGCCATTTCGCTATGATCCAGTTGAAAGGAAGTATAATTGCAGTTCCACAATGCTTACAGCTCATCTCAAGTGATCCAGTGATAAAAGCTATTGTACATAAAAATCCTCTATGATCTAGTTAAAAGGTTTATAAATGCAATTTAATGCATACGTTCCATAATTGCAATTATCAATTCGCACCCCAATTTAATGCAATTAACTGCTGCCCAACTGAGTTGTTACAATTTGTGCTAATCCTGTCCCTACTCACAAAATTTATTGGTTGACGTATCCGGACTCACAAAATTAGAAACATTTTTGGCGACTTCGCAAACTGTAACATACTAGACTATCTTTGTGGAATAGCGCACAATAATCAGTTTTAAAAGATGTGGACCATGAATTTGCAGGTTTGACTGTGAATGAGACACAGACTCGATATATCGATGTAAAGATTAAACATAGTGTTGGAGAGAAATAAAACATGTCGCTGTACTTTTTCTTTTCATTTCCTTGCAACGTTGAAAACTGGAAATATTCTGGGTGAGAGGTATTGGTACGGGGGTGGAGTACGGTCTGAGGGGATTGATGGGGGTATCAATCGGGGGGCGGTATTGTCCCGGGGGGTATGGTCCGGAACCCCTACGCTTTTACTTGTAAAAAGCGTTTTAGGAAATAAACCTATAGTTTTACTTCGCAAAAGCTGACGTTCTCTACCCTTAGACGAGATTAGAAATCGACGTTGTTGTAAAATCCGCTTAACAGGATTTTACTGAATTATACTGAAAGAACGATAACTAAAGAACCATATTGATGGATGAATGGAACCATATCCTAGGTTCATTAATGGATGAATGGAACCATATCCTAGGTTGGCTCCGGTGTTGTCATAATTGATCATGTGGCTCCGACCACATTGATGGAGCCATGTACTTACAGTGGCTAATGGGTATAGCCATGTGGGAAGAGCCATTACCTGATATGACTCTACCCATTAGTTTACTTCGTTCTCCCCCCCCCCCCTCCTCTTTTCAAAGAGGGATGGACTAAAACCTCGTAGAAAAGTCGATATATATGCACAAACAATTATAGTTCAAATGGCCTAACTAAACAACTAAGACAGTAGAGTAAAAATCTGCTATGAGCAGGAACACCAATGTATCTTAGTACCATCCCCCAACCTCCCACGGATGACACGGCCAAGTGATATAGTATGACATACGTACGAATTGACTGATATACGGTAGTCTGAACATAAAATAACATCCTTCTTTGGTATTAAATCACACGATCCTTGGAAGTAAACGGTCTGTGCACCAATCAGTGCTATAGATAAACTCCGCACAACCTCGGGAGGGATACAGACAGGAGGGATAACCAACGTAAGTAGCGCCACGTGGGTAGAGCCATGCGGATTGAGCCACAAGGGAATACCCAGTCTTGCTAGCCCTGCTACCGAACTGGGTAGAATCACTCTTTCAAATACCCACTGGAGGAAGAGGAGTGGCCGTAACCTCTTGAATCCAGCCGGAAACGTACAAGCCCAATCGACGCTCTGCTAATTTAGTCACAACAGCCCTTTGTTACAACCTATAAGATAACACAGGCCATGTTATCTTATGTGAGTATAGCCTTCCCCATAGATGACTCTTCCCAAGTGGTCTTACCCAATAACAGGGGGCTAGCTCACGTGGGAAGAGCCTCGAGGTATGGCTTAGGTGTCTTTTACCATTTTATGGTATGTTCGTGTAGGAAGAGCCTACCCCAGATATGGTTTTACCGAGATGGGTTTTCTTACCTCTTCAATGTCATGTATTAACAGTAGTTCGAATTTGGAATTTGGAATGCTCTCTTTTGTTTGCCGTCATTCAGAATATATGCTTGTAAAAAGTGTAGTTCGCCCTAAAGAACGAGATTCTACATTGCACGTGCCCTCTAGTTACATCCGAGCTCCAGTTTTCCGTCTAAAGCTAAAGATAAGCGAACACAAGCTTTTCAGAAATACTTTTCTGAAATACTTTTCAGTTAGAGGTCAATGAATCCGAAACTTCACCAAAAATAGAACTAAGTTAGTTACGATGCAATTCTTGTAGCTAAAGATACTGAAACTTCTCAAATAAAAAATGCTACTGGTAGTCAAGGCACGCAAAAACACGCGATGTGACCGTGAGAATCACATCAAATTTCAGGTTTCGGTGTATCTTTGCCTCGGAACTCCTGATTTCCTGGATCCCAAGCTAAAGAAACTTAACTGAAACTATACTTTATTGTCTGCTATTTATTAAGTATTTAAAAATATCTCTAAATCTACTGACAATTTTGCATGAATATATGTAATTACATTAACACATTAGCAATTCAACACGAAATTCTAGTAATATCTAATTCTTGATTATCCAAATATTGAGATAAATATATTCTTTAGTTTTTTTTTTCATGTAAGATGCATATATAATAATGACGTACTATTGCACCAAATTCAGAAGGATTACAAATTTATTGATGTATATTATCCAGTTAGAGGAAAAATAAGCAGCACATCCGCCCTACGACTTTTCTACTCCAAATAGGCTAATTCTTAAAAACAAATCTGGGAGAGATTTGGAGTCAGCCAGATCCTACCCCAAAGAAGAAAAATGGGAACAATTGTGCGAGCCTGCCATACCAATCTCCCCAGCCATCTAATGTAGCCCGCTTGGATGGAGTCTATGCTAGGCCTGTTAGTGGCCACAAAAATATCGTTCCATTGGACAAACTCCATTACCGAAAGCTTCAAGGAATTCGGTTGTAAGTCACCCAAGAACGTTAAATCCAAGGTTGTAAATTCATACCCCACCCGCTCTGTCGATCCAGGTGCACACATCATCCCGGGACTTTTATTTCAAGAGAAATTTGTGGAAAGGCATTTATTCTTCCAATCCAATGGCCCTAAAGCGCAAGCCTTCCTTTCTTAGGTGGAGGGGGGTGACTAGGGGCGAAAGACATTTGAAGAAATTCGGCTGCTGTCTCTTACTACTTGCCCACTCCATCATAGCATATAGACCTCTTTTTATCCTGTTTTTGCAATATTAGATAGATGTCGGGATTTGGAAATATATATGAAAGTCAAATAACTTCTTTTCCTGACGCGAAAGACACTTGAAGAAATTCGGCTGCTTCTCTTACTACTTGCCCACTTCATCATAGCATATAGACCTGCTTTTGTCATGTTTTTGCAATATTAGATAGATGTCGGGATTTGGAAATATATATGAAAGTCAAATAACTTCTTTTCCTGACGTAGTTGAATATCTGCCGAATCAAAAGGCAATTTTATCACAGTTTCAGTCAAGGGAAATGGCAGCTATAATGCGTCTTGTGGATAATATGTCAAAATGACAGCTGACAACGTGGCTAGTGGACATCTTTTCGAAAACGTTTGGTCCCTCAGTCTCGTGGAAGATGTCATTGCCGTTCGTTTAACACTTGTCTGACGCAGGCTGTCCGGGGAATTACTCTAGGACAGCGGGTTCAGCATAGCTTGTCTGCTGATGCTGTCGGTACGGCTGCCTGTAGTCCGGCGAACACCGTTGACACTGCACCCTAGAAGCGATTGCGAAAGTGTATAATTCTGATAGCTCGTCCTTGCTCCGCCGTAGTTGGTGACATTGTTGAAGGTGAAATAACTGACACAATCCCTCTGAGCGTTCTGCCGACTGCCGCTTTGACATGCCATTGTGAAGCATACTAAATGCTTGACTTCATTTTCGATAAGCCGTGGCATTTTAGTTTTATGTACATATTGTATCTGCTGCAATTGATGTTGCCTTTACTTAGACAGTACATATACATGCTTTAAAAGACTCAACATCACGTGACCATCGCACCATTTTCAATAAGGTGTCAAACTGCAGGTTGCTAATATCTTTGAAATCGATATATTGTATGAGTGTTAAATAAAGTCAACAAACTGACATGGGACATTGGATTTGTAACTGAGAGACAGAAATTTCATTTAATTAATGCTTAAAAAATACATCAGTTTGTTTTACGATGTATCACTTTAAGTACAAAAGGTCACTTCGTACATAACTAACACGTGGGATGATCCAAGGTCGAAGGAGCTTGACGCATAGCCCTTTATGTAATGCTGAGGGAAAGACGTTGTTTCCACTTTCATATACAACCAAATCCCGATGTTGATCCGACGTCTGGTAACGACGACTGTCAACTCTATCGCATGAGTTTGTCCAAATCACCTGCATCTGAAGAACTATTATATAGCCTTGTATTATTGAGTACTCGGGCATCTCTACGATGCTCAGCGTAAGAAATACGCATTTTAATTCGGGGAAAGGGTTGCCTGTTTCGAAGCGCTTTTCTTTAAAATGGACGCTGTTTTAGTGCGTTTGTTACATCACTTGAGCTGCTGCCATTGTAAATACTAGATGCTTAAATGCGTAGATACATAAGGTGAATACTGGGGCGGAATCTGAAGCAGTATTGACCCAGAAAAAGCAAGAAGAAGCCAGCCGAAGATTCTTCGGAAACTGTAGCCTAACAGGATATCCTGGAATGTGATGAGCGCTCGATCCTACGTAAGGCATGAGCTACTGGCCAGTGGGACTCTTATAAGCGACCTATTTCGGATAGGAAGGCCCAGTCCCCAGAGCAGCAGGTTACTATTTCCGATACGGCCTCAGGCTCCCGTTTTGGGGCCACATCGGACAAGATAGGCATCCCAACACAGAAGGAGCTGTCCTCTCCGTTGAGGACGACGGAGTTGCCCATCATATCGAGGGACTCGTTGAACCTGTCAGCCTTTCTGTTATTACCACATCTCCAACAACAAATAAAGATTTGCAGCAAACAGTCAAGGTGCAGGAGACGCGAGTTCTCCCAATAAAGAGGACTAAGTCTTCTGCCTTGGTCTTCTCCCGTAGAATCACGTGTCGGCTTAGTTTTTGGCAACGTCTTCCAGACTCACACTTCCCCTAGAAAAGCAAGAAATTTATACGCCACCAGACAGCAAGAAAATATAGAGTCCTCAGCGCCTTCACACTTTAGATTACCCCTTTTGGAGGTGAACTACGTAGGTTCACCATGCCGTGGCCAACGTCTGTGCAGAAACGCAGTAGCAGCGGGATGGCGCGTTATCAGGACACACTCAGCCGGCTTTTCAATGTCGGGGAAAGAAATCATTCCCTCTTCTACCATAGCACCGCAGGATGCTCCATTCTGAGACGCTATCCAGGAGATAACGTCACCTATGGCACGCCATGTCTGGAAAGGGACGATCCCCTACCCATAAGGATTATCTCTAAAACTGTGCCAGCTCACAAGACACTTTCACTGCACTGACCAATAGCAAGGGCATTGCCAATGCTGTGACCATACGTTCTGGCGTGTTTAATAATGCCAGTAAATGCAATTATTACTATTCCATCCATCTAAGCACCGTTCTGCTCGCCTCATGCCTTATTACATCCTGTGTAACACGGATAAACAGCAGCTAACCCTCTTAGCTGTACTAGACATGTGCGGCTTTCGACACAGTCCCTCAGGATATGCTTTTAGACAGGCTTCACACCGGTTTCAGCATCTGCATTTGGATAAAATCCTAAACGTCACTACCAAATCAGGACTCTCTTGTAGCCCTAGCCATGAGTGAGGGCATCACAAACGCGATGACTGTGCGTTTGAATGAATTCAAGAAAATAGGCACCAATGAGGGTCGCGAAACACTGATGGAGGCATTAGAACAGCCGGCCAAACGGACGGTGTAGATGCCAACGGTACGCGCAGACTCAGACAGTCCACTAGTGAAGAAGAACTCCAAGCTCCTCTGAGCGTCAGATACTAAATATCATGTCTTTCCAGGAGCATACTCTTAAGGCTCTGAGGGCAAGATGGAAGGATTTACATCTCAGTGAACCGGTGTCCTTCAGTCTTCTAGAATGTCTCTCCTTCACCACCCGTGGTATCGCGAAACTCTCAACCTTCCTGATGACGTCAATGGTATTCTTAAGACAGAGGCTTTTCTCCAGCCCTGCTGGATCAGTGTCAATGGACTACGAGACGTACGCCACACCCCCATCCTGGGTGAGAAAGAACTGTTTCCCCCAGCAGAGATTGAGAGGGTGAACCAGGAAAATCGGTTGGTATCCCAAGACTTTACTTAGATGTCGAGAATGTCACGTGTCTCCTTCCGCCAGCCAGCTAAGGTCAAGAAGCTACGACATACCTAAGCGGAATATGCTCGACCCAGCTCCCAAGTGCAGTCCCCACCGCCCAAGAGGTCCAAGCAGACGGGGGACACCAAACCGGAGGGGCAACACACAGAAGCACATGTAGCAGCCAACAAAGTACCGCGAGGGACTCGTCTCTTGGTGATACTTTTTCTGGCTTAAACGATCTAAGCAATCAATCCTACAACGCATCCTTGCCCGTAGGCGGAAGGCTAGGCATATTCTTGCAAGCCTGGGAAAAGTTACTGGTCCGTTGGCTCAATAACGACTATCTGCTCCCTTTCAAGAGGGGGCCAAGGGAACACAAACAAGCCATTCTCCTACCCCCAGGCCCCTGGCAACCTAGCCACCGTCTATCAGCAAGGCTCAGAAAAAGACATAGCCCTGCAGGAAATGATAAGAGACCTCCAAACAAAACGGGCTATAGATGAACTGCCAGAAAACCAGGCGGGTTTTTGCAGCAGGGTCTTTCTGGTACGCACGAATCAGGGGGTTGGAGGCTAGTGATAGACCTATCGTCTCTCAACCAGTTCCCACAGGTAACCTCCTTCCAAATGGACACGGTAAGGCTATAAAAGGAACACTCCAAGTGTGGGGCACGCCAATAGATCTATGCGATGCTTACCTTCACGTTCCCATGCACCATTCAGCCAGGAAATACCTATGTTTCATAATACAGGCAAAAGCGCTTTTAGTTTCTTGCACTTCCTTTCGACTTCTCATCAGCCCCTTACGTCTTTTTAAGAGTCATGCGAGTCCTGAAAGCGACGACCCCAAGAAATGCTAGTATTCCAGTACCTACACGACTAGTTCCTGGCACATACACGATGAGAGGCAGCCTATCGCCAGACAATCCAACTGGTTAAAAGGGCGACACAGGTAGGTCTTGTGATAAATCTGGCCAACTCCGAATTGACCCAAAAACAAGACTCATTTTCCTGACAGAACGAAGGAACTTGGCAACAGGCCGGGAATTCTGCACGGGAAACATGCAGACCAAAATGTAAGGGTACAAGAAATGGAAGCATTGCTGTGTCTGTTAGTGGCGACCGATAAAACGGTCCCACTGGGCTGTCTGCACTACAGTTTTAAACGTTAGTAAGACGAGCCCTAGTACGGGGAAGGTCCCCTAAGGCCACAATTAAAGTTTCCCAATCAGCCCTTGCCCCCTCCTCTGGTAGTGTGATCCGAATACTATGAACGAAGGTTCCCCTTTCATGCCCCCCAGCATTAGAACTGCAAACGCGTCCAGGGAAGGATGGGGAGTCATTGCAAGGACTAACCAAATCCCCCAAACTCTCAGCCCTAACTTTCCAAGTCCTGTTATTGACACAAAAAGACAAGATCTGCATCACGGCCCTTCACCTCTGAGGAAACCTCAATGTCCTGGCCCACTTAGCCTCCAGGACAGGCTAGGCTATTTACACAGAGTGGTGCCTGGCCCATCCGTCTTTGCAATGGGTGTCACGTCAATTCCCATCGGAACTTCCGACGTTAGACCTGTTTTCCAATGCACTAACAACGTGTCCCCATGCCCGGATCAAACAGCCTAGGCAGTGGACGCACTAAAGTACCAATGACCCCTACAGGAGGTGCTTTATGCATTCCCCCTTCAAGCAATCCTACACCAAGTGGTACAGAGAAGAATCGAGCTGAGGCCACCAACTCTATTACTAATAGCCCCATGGTCCCCAGAGGCCCCGTGGCTCACTCCACTCCTCCGCTGCAAGGTGATCAAGTCTATTCCAATACCTTGCCACAGGGAACTATCTCAGCCCCATTGGCACCACTTCCATCCGTCCCCACAGTTACTGAACTTACACTTGTGGTGCCTAACCCAACGTTCCCAAAGAAAAAGGGTTTCCCAAACACGTGGTGGAAAAGATGGTAAACAACCACAAACAATCCACAGCAAAGGTTACTGATCGCAGTGGGACAAGTTTGCTTCCTCGTGCGGAACCTCTAAGCTAGACCCTTTTCATGTGTTCCCTGCAGTGGTAGCAGATTTCTTAGACCATCTTTTTACTGGAGGACAATTGAAAGTAGGACAAATAGAGCGTTTTCTAGCCGCCATTGGTTCTGGACTTAAAGTATCCCCTGGCTACGACCCTGGTGGGGATACGGCCTAGTCACAGTTAATCAGACACTTCACGGTAAATTTCACTCCCTCACAGGCCAAGGTGACCCAGTAGGACCTGTCACTAGTATTGCGATATTTACAGTGTTCAGAAATTTTCGGTGAAGGTGAAGATTTCCGCAAAAGATGCCACGGTAAGGTTTACATTCTTGCTAGCCCTAGCGTCTGGGAAGAGGAGAGGCGAAATTCATGCATTAGTCAGAGAAGTGAGAAAAGAACACGGTGAGTTTTTCTTACCCAAAGAGCTGGCTTTATGGGTAATACCCACATTGTCTCCCTAGGTCTGGGCAGCTTTGACCATATTACGCTCTCGGCCTTAAAGGAGGAGCAAGTGACCGAAGGTCGGGTTTCTTTGTGCCTAGTCAGAGCACTACGCCAATATCTCTCGATCTCAGAGACATATCGTTCAGAAAGTCAGAAAGCTCTCATTATCTCCTTCCTGTCAAAATTCAACAAGGACCTTTCTAAACAGACTATCTCAAATTATATTAAAAGGTCATTTTGGCAGCTTATGTGCGGGCAGAAACCGATACAGACCTCCAAAAATATAAGGTTAAGGCCCATCATGTCCGTCAAATTGCAAACTTCCTCAGAGCCCCCCCTTATGTTTCTCTATCAGATACACTTAAAACAGGCTGTTGGTCTTCTCCCAAATCGTTTGTAAAGTACATTCTTAAAGAGTTCTCGCAGAATGAACTGACAGACCTTTACTCTTTAGGCCCCTTCATTGCAGCAGAAACTATCATTATGGATTCTTCTGCTCTGATTGCAGGCAACCCCACCCCCCACCCAAACTGAAAGCCATGTATAAGCAGAAAGGGGGATTCTCCAAGAAACACAACAACGGATTCAAGGGCAAGAAGTAGCGGCACTTCTATTCTATTCTGAATTCTACAGCGCATGCGTTTTGAATGTCAGGGAACCCTTTTCACATAAAACACCACTTTACGTTCAAGCAGGGTCATCACGGACCCGACAGCCCACTTCCTGTTGTCCTCGACTCTCTTGGGCCCCAAGGCCAGAATAGGAGGGCATACACGGCTCCACCTGTTCCCGTGGTCCCGTACCAACACCAGCAACAATGGGACTGGGCCATGGTTACCATGCCTACCGCGCCAATGGACCCATAATTGTCCCAAGACGCGAGAAAACACATTAGAGTGAAACTGTTTCAACTTTAAGTTAGAATTCAATCAGTATTAGAATTTAAGAAGATTATCTAGTCGTCGTATATTGTTGGTTTTGCGGGTAAAACCTTCAACTTTACTTTGTCTTTTATCTTACCGGGCAATTGAATTTTATCAATTATCTCAGGTTTAGCCTCAGAACAGAATGCTATTTGATATTGTGAACACTGCAGGCTCAATCCCTAGCAGTGTTAGGTTTATTTCTTGTAAATCTCAGGGATTTACGATCGTATTGTCAAGTATTGACATTTCTTGATTTATCATTTAACATTCTCGATGTTGAGTGCACGAGGTTGGGATCCATCCAGTGGGCGGAAGGAGGAGGTTGGCAAATACCACTCTTAAAATCATTGAACTATAACTTACATGTTTCAGATCCTTCATTCTGATCCTATATAACTGCTCCGTATCATGACTTGTAATAGGATTGGAAGGGTTCCCCCAACTCAAGTTTTTGGAAACATTACAAAAAGTGGAACGTAGTTTGGCATTTTATACAGACTTCAACTGCAGTTCAATTTTAACATCCTCTGATGAGCTTTTACGTATTTAACGCAATTCACAACCTTTTATGTGGATACAGTTCAGAATAGCAGGCTCCCTGCTCCGGATGTAAGTCCCATCTAAAAGTGGAGATAAGCGAATTCAAAGCTTTTTTGAAGTAAAAGTAACGTTTTACGTCGTAAAACGTGCTTTTACGAATAAAAGCGCAATTCGCGTTCTCCTGTTTTAGCTTACTGTCCCACCCATCCATCCCTCAACTAGCCTGGGTGAGTTTTCAACCATCGAGTGGGACTCAAAAGGAATGCCCATTGTAAATCAATGACGAAATCTGATTACTCGATGGATGGATGGAGGGATAGGCTAGTTCTGGCTACTACAAAAAAGTTCATTTGTATTCTGTGTAACAGGTTTAAACCGGAAGGGAACTCATCTAAAGTGGAGAACGCGAATTGCGCTTTTACTCATAAAAACACGTTTAACGAAATAAAAACGTTAGATTACGACGTGCTATTCTATTTGAATGCCCTTTGCTTCGTACATAAAGTGTGGGGAAGCATATGGTAGCAAAGGAAAAGAAAGCATGGATTTTATTTTCTTCTTTTTTGTTGCCCGAGGTGGGAGGCGGGGGGAGGGAATGGGGAGGGCGTGATGGCCACTTATTATTTTTACCAGCTTTTTCCTTAAAGACTGCGCCGTGGGAAAAACAACACAATTGCCCATAAATCATGTAAGAATTGTTAGACAAATACGTGAACTTTAGAAAGTGTTTTTGAGCCTCTTTTATGACTGTTTAGGAATAACGTTCCTAAAACACTTTTTGCCATACACTTTGTGACAGGCGGACCATAAAATAAGCAGAGAAACAGAAAAAACCGAAATACAAAACCCTAAGATAAAACACAAAACATTGGTCTTAACATTATATCTTTTTCTGCTTACACCGGTGCAAATCTTTCTATCCACTTAGTTTAATTTTGCACATGTTTTTTGCTTCTTCTTGCTTTTGTTGTTGACGCCACGGGCTGATATATTAAATTCATGATAGACGACAACAGACACGCCACTGGTTCATTTAAGGACATCCGAGATTTTATAGAGTCAATCTTTGATCCATTCCAAAGTTGTTGGAAGTTTTGATTAACAATTTCTTGATGTTCGAAAGATACTGCACCGCAACTAAAGGTGGACCAAGACAGACCATATAAATGTTTATTTAGATCGTTTTTACAAACAGTTACAGTGGAACCTCGGCATCGGAAAACTTCTCTCTTGGGACCACCTCTGAATTAGGGCACATTTTTTCGGTCCCGAATGCGCTCCATAGACTTTAATGGTAAAGAAAACTCCCAATTGGGACCACCTCGGATCGGACCACTTCGGGCCGCTTTTTTCGGTCCCGAACCCTCAAAATGCCTGATATCGGACCACTGTCAGTCCGTGGGAAATCCACTATATTTTTGCGGCACATTGCTTACAACACTGAGGATGTTGCTGTCTTAGATATTGTTGCTAGGGATTATAATAGCAAGTGTGTAACCAGACAGGGGCTTGTCTAAACAATAGCGGATAACAATATACAAATCCGAGACATCTTAATTGATGTGGTGCTTATTCTTTTATTATTTAAGCCGATCCAAACGCCACCGAATTCATAATGACAATTAAATGTCAATTTATACACATAAAGGTAATTTAAATAAGAAAAAAATTGTTAAAACTTTCTCAAAATGGAACGCAGAGAAAATGTTAATAGGAAAAGAAAAGACATTAGTCTCAAAGATAAAATTGAAATAATTTATGTGTTTGGACATCAAACTTGAATCTGCGGTCAACCCGCAAAATTTTACCCAAGTAGGACCAAGTCTCCCAAATGGGACCACTTCTGAAATAATGGCACATTTTATCCGGTCCCAAGGGTGGTCCGATTTCAGAGGTTCCACTGTACTTATAATTCATTCTGTTAGTATTTAGCTATTTTTTTTCTAAATATCAAATCATACCAGATTTTTTTATCAACGTAAACGCCTGATACCTACCGTTGGATCGACCCGATGTAAGATAGATACCACCCTATATTTTTCCGAAAGGAATTAAATTAACTTACCCCATCCACGGAAAAAAACCTTTCGGGAGACACTCCTGAACCTAAAACTGGTACAATGAAAGAATTGCATAACAAATAAATACGAGACAGATTCGTAAAAGAAGCTTGACACTACAGATAAGTGATTCTGAAAGTTACACAAACATCATAAATTTAATTAGATTTAAGTTAGGATGATATACTAATATTAAATCCCCTGCTCGTGACAAAACATATCAAAACTCATTGATTTTACCCGCAAAATCCGCCAAAATACGACTAGGAGCTTTTAAATTCGAATATTCACAACATTTTGAACTAAAACAGTAAAAAGACATTTTCAGTTATAACACTCAAGACATTTTCTAGCGCCTTGGGGCAATCTTCATCATTGACCGGTCCCATCGCTAGTGCAGTTGGCACCGGACTACAGGAACAGCTGGTGTGGGATATGCACAGCCTTCCTTTTTGCTAGATTTGGGGCTATAAAAAAGGGTAAAAAAACAGCGTGATGAGGATAGCATGGTCAATATCGAGAACTGAAGGTATCGTCTGTTCAAACTAACAGTCAGGTGACGTGTAAAAAACACTTGCACCAAGGATCTAGGTAGAAGAGAGGAGAGGCTCTGAGGTGTCGTTCCTTCTTGCCCACGAAGTCGTTGTTGTGGTCCTTGGGAAATTCCCCTTTTGATTTGTGGGTGGCCTGCAATAAAGCAAATTAGCTTCTGCTGCTACGAACGGGCCCAGTGAATAAAGACCGGTAAGTTCATTCCGAGAAAAGACAAACGACCTGTTCAAGTATATCAGATAAAGACACATTGCGGAGAGCCCTATGGGAATTGATAATATGACGGGCATGATTGGTTTTAACATTACGTTCGGTCTGAAGGCCCATGTCGGTTTGTGCTGTGGCAAGGTCATTTCTAATCAGTTGTGACAAGGCCGTATCTTCCTTGGGCCATAGTCTGTCATTGCGTTAAGCCTGGAGCCAGTGGCGGCTCTGTACCGGCCTATAGAGCCTACATTTAGTTGACCTTCAGTTAAGGGATAATCCAGGAAATCTGCTATCAAAGCTGGCAAAGCTTAAAACGGGTCTAACTTAGACTTTCCGCACCCGGAGACAAACCTATTCCAATGTGATCTATAAGCTTTCGCCATGGATTGTTTATCGCCGTTTACAACTTTCTCCACTATTTGCTTACAGAACCCTTTACCCTCTAAGAAGGATGGGTTGGGCACCACAGGTGTAGTTTCAACAAGTCAGTAGAGGAGCGATGGAAGCGTTGCGAGTGGGGTTGAGATAGAAGATCCTTGTCGCAAGGTAGTGGAATGGAATTGATTATCTCGCAACGGAAGAGTAAGGTGAAACATGGAGCTGCTTGGGACCATGCGGCTACTAGCACTGGGACTGGTGGTCCCAGCTCGATTATCCTTTGCAATGCTTGGTGAAGGATTGCTTGACGGGGAGGGGAGGCATAGAGTACTTTCTAAATAGACCACGGGCATTTTAGTGCGTCCAGGCTATTTGATCCAGGCAATGTGAAATGAACCTGAAAAGCGGTATTGGCAGTGGGTTGGCAAAACAGGTCTAGAGTGACCCCTTGGCGATTTACGTATCACTGAAAGGATGACTGAGCCAGACACCACTCTATGTGAATGACCTGGCCTCTTCTGGAGGCCAAGTCTGCTAGTACATCAAGTTTCCCTGTCAGGTGACGGGACATGAAATGATCCGATGCTCTCGGGCCAGCAATAAGATTTGAAAGTCAGGACCGACAGTTGGGGAGATCTGGCCCCTCCCTGCCTGTTTAGATACGCCACTGCCGTGGAGTTGTCTATGAATATTAGAACATTCCTGTCGTCGGGGCGTTTGGATAACTTGTTCAGGGCTATACAGACCACTCGAAGCTCCAGCCTCTTGATATCGTACTATGCAGGGAAGGGGGCCATTTTCCCCTCCACATCTGATCTTGACAATGAATCCCCCAACCTTCCATGTAGACATCCGTCTGGGGTTTTACTTCTAGGGGCGAGGTGAAAAGATCCCTGGGTCGCACCACCATCGAAGGGGGGAGGGAGCAAGCCATCTATGGGACCTTCATTATGGCCTTGGGAGGTCTTCCTCGAATCAGAGCCCATCTTATCTGCCTTCAAAGGCACTGTTTTCCCGGTAGCCACAAGCAGTCTCAGAAATTATTCCACTTACCTTCTTGTCTACGGGAATACTTCGGATGGCCCGTGCAATTTTCTGTTGCCTTTCAAGAATGGGGAACGCAAGGGGTATCCACCGTTTCCCCAGGAAAATAATTTCCTGCTTTAGAATCAACTTGGACTTGGACAGATCTACCACGAGACCTACCTGTAAGCCCTTTCTGACGAGTTGGATCGTCGGGTGATGCTTTGTCTCTTTGTGTATGTGAGCCAGAAACAAGCCGTCTAGGTACTGGAACACCAACGTACCTTGTAGACCAGCTACATAACTCCAAAACCCTCATAACCTTTGAAAACACATAAGGAGCTATCGATAGGCTGAAAGAAAGTGCCAGAATCCAGAAGCATTTTTGCATTGTTTCGAAATAGAGGTACTTCCTGGTTCGAGATAAGCGTCAGATAGATATATAGACCTGCCTCATATTCCTGCTTCGGGACCCCTACGTTTCCTTTATGACCTAAGCGGCATCCATTTGGAACGAGGTCGTTTGAGATATCTACGACCATTCCCCAACCGCCTGACTTTCTGGGTGCCAGAAGAACTCTGCTCAAGTAGCCTGCGAGTTTTTCTGGTGCTTCACCTATGGCCTCTTAACTTGAAGTCCTCTAGCACCTCTGTTAGGGGTAGGTGTTTCTCCGAGCCCCGAGGGTAGACAGTGGTTAAGGACAGAAGTACAGACAGAAGGGTTAAGGACAGAAGGTTTGTGACTTCTCGGACACCTTTTTAAAAGGAAATGGGCATCCGTTTCTGAGCTAATGAACTACTCTTTGAGATGCCCCTAACTCTTCTCTGGCTTGCGAGAACTTACCTGGGAAAAGTAAATCTTTGAATGAATTTTTTAAGCCCAGAAAAGAAGTCGAGGAGACGAGGCCTTCACCTCCAGTCGATACTTTGGTTGGATGCTCCCTATGCTGCTATGGGTGTTGTCCTTCCGGTTTGCTGTCCCTTGCTGGCTGGGCCCTCTTGTGTGGAGATGAGAATGTCTGGGAATCGGACCTGGACTGGTCTGGTAGGGTGCGCAGTGACTTCATGCGCTTCGCTGGTTGGCGAAAGGAGGCACGGGGCATCCGAAACATTGGGGCAAAGTCCTAGGACAGTGTACGGTACTCTTGATTTACCCTTTCCACATCCGCGGAGGGGGGGGGGGCAGTTCTTTCTCGCCGAGTATAGGGGCGCGACACTGGACCAGCGGAGAAAAGCATCTTGCCTTTAAGTACACCATGGAGAGTATCAGAAAGGCCATGCGTTGCAAGGGACAGACACTCCAGACGTTTGGAGGAAACTGGATCAGTGAAATTTAATTCCTCCACTCTTGTCCTTAAGGCTTTCAAAGTGTGGTCCTGAAAGGACATGACAATAAGGACATGACAGGAAGAGGCCTCAATGGTCCTGGCATCCCTCAAAACTACGTAAAGGTCTGAATCGTTGCGCACTGCAGGCATCCACACGGTCCGCTTGGTGCGTTGCTGTGATGCTGTAATTCCTCCAGCGGAATCTGATCTTTGGACGGTAGGGTCCGGGTAGAACAGAGCAGTGCTTTGATGGATGGAACCATGATAACGTGCGACTTTCACTGGCATCCACCTTACTGAACGGATTCGAGCTTACATTCACAGCATTGGCAATGCCTTTACTTGTGATTGGTGCGATAAACGATTTTTGGTGAGGAAGCACTGTTTGAGACACCATTCTTATGGAGCTGCGACTGTAGCGAGAGCACTGCAGACATGTTCACTTAGTCATATTGTAGGAGGGGTAACTGTATTGCTACCAAGGGGGGGACAGTTCGTCGAGTGTGGGGAAGCCTAACTGGCCTCATGTTGCTGCAAACGTGGACCCTGAGGCCGTATGGGTGATGGTAACCTGGGGTCTCTTATCTGAAACAGGATGTCCATCAGAGTCCGGCCGGTCCGTAGCCCATGCCTTGATTAGGGCCGCGAGTTCATAACCCTCCAGAATATCCTACTCTGCCACAGTTTCTGAGAAGGCTTTGGTTGGCTTAGTTTTTTTAAGTTTTTCTTGGCCCATAACTCCACCCGAGTATCCGCTCCGACCTGCGAATACACAACAAATTCCGGTGTGATGAAAGAGGCTAAGAAGCTCTCCGTCTGTCCCTCCTTCCGTCGTTTGTCTGTTTTCCACTCCTTATGAGGGAAACGCTGGCACTCCGAGCCAGATCTTGACTCCACACAATGTACCCGACCCCGGCCTCTTTTGCAACGGTCGCACACCGAGTGCGGATTAAGCGAAGTAGACGGTGTGAACACTGCAAATCTTTCGGAGGGGACCGCAGGATGGCCTCCGTCATGTCTGAAAAGCAAGCACAGAGAGAGAGAGAGAGAGAGAGAGAGAGAGAGAGAGAGAGACCACGAGTAACTGCAAAAGTTATCAGAAAACATACAGTAGTAAAATTTAACACTTAATTGTCAGTTCAAGCTTTAATTAGTGACCTAAGTGTGAGTAAATTACCTTAAATTGCAATTAATTTCGACGATTCTGGGAGAAAAAAAACAAGGTGTTTTGGCGTATGTTCTCATATCTTCCATGACCCAGTAACCCATGATCCCATAAAGTCTCGTGGTTGCATGTTCTCATGTGTCCCGTACTGGATTGTCCGGTAAAGGACATGCTGGAAAGGGTCATGGTCCCCAGTACTGTCCCTGGTCAGGCCGCAGCACCTCTGACCATGGACCGTAAGGTCAGTTTTAATGAGTGACCTAAGCGTGTTTAAATAATCTTAAATTTGTATCAAGCATCAATTTAGACGATTCTAGGAGAAAACGCAAGGGGTTTTTAAGTCAATCCACCGGTGTGGACCTTGTTCTCATGTTCCCATTTACGGTCCCATGGTCCCATTCGGTCAATGGTCACATTTACGGGAGTCATGCTACAATTTATGGGATACATAATCCGAAATATGGGCCCCACAGTTCTACTTATGGGCCATTTATGGGATCATGGTAGCATATGCCGTGACCTCTGGTTCCATCAGCTGAATAAAGCTTGGAGTCAATGCAGGCAATGCGGACTCTAAAGGCTCATAGCAACTCCTAAGCGTGCTGGAACCAGTAACTGATACTTGATCTTGTATTTTCTTGTGAGCAAGTCAACAAGTCCTACAGTCAGCGTGCACGTCGCAATTACCGGATGGCCATACTTTAGCGACCAAGTGGGCCCCATCTTTACCTTGACGTCAGCACACGGAACGGTACATACAATTTATGGATAAGTATATGTGCGTCTGACGAAACTCATACAATTGTCCAGCTGGCACGACCATTTAGTGCCCGGTAGTGAACCGGGTAGAAGCAAAACCCAATGCAACTGGTTATGGACATGGTGAGGAATGAGTTCCGCTTAGCGCGACCATTGAAACTGCCAAGGGAAAGAGCGCCCAATAGAATATAAACTGTGGAAAAGTACCCATGCCTCTCAAGGCAGAGCACACAGCACACAGCAGGCAGATGACTCGAAACTTGACAGACGTTCAAGACTGTCAGAGCATGGTTGGCCAGATCGCTTCAACGAAGAATACTTCCATGTCATATTCAATTCGTAATGCCTCGACATCCCCTTCCGAGCTGTGGCAGCGACCATAAGGAAGATCTAGAGTGCAAACACCTGGTTTCAGATAAAGGAAACGCGCACGAGATATCGCCGAAAGTAAAAAGGACTTTAGGAGCAGGACCCGGATGTTATTGCGCTCCACACGGCCGCTGATTTTACTATAAAATTTAAGGAGAGTGAATTTTAAGCATGAAACACGTGCATGAGCAAAACTCGAAATGACGCCACAGCCCTGTGATGACACGGCCAATTTTCAGCTCCAGCAGTACCCCACCCCCTCCCCCTCCCGCCCCCTTCTACCCACCCCGAACACGAAGGGGGCAGTCTCCACGTTTTTGTGTTTGGAAATGAAACATTATTCAGCTTCAATACAGACCTAGAACCTTCGCTGATGACTCAGGTATAGCACTAGCAGGTTATAGCAGAGACTGAATAAGTAACTTTTATTTATTAAAATTGACAATGATATAAATTAACTTTTTAATTTTATAGGTGTTGCACCTCCTAGTGAATGGTAAACTATGTGTCCGCGAATGAGAAATGGCCGAAACCCCTACCCCCCACCCCCCCACCCGCGACCCACCTCCCCCCCCCCCCCCGTTCTCAAGAAAAATATGTAATGATAATCTCTTCATTTTTTTTCACTTTCTCCTAATCGCTTACACTTCATGACAAAGCTTTTTTTATTGTTTTTAGGGAATTTTATTGTGCACAGCCATATTCGAGTATGCGCTGCGTGGGCATAAACTATAAGGAGAACTTACAATACCATATATATATGCATCTTTCACAAACGCGACGTTTTCTAACAATAACTTTGCTTATCAAAAATCACGATTATGACGGAAACAAACAAACATAACAACTTATAAATGAGTCACGACCATCTATCAATATATCAAATCCGCTTTTAAGTTTGAAAACACTTCTCCAAAATAGGTCCATTTTAATTTTAATTTATCTTCAGGTAATGTTTGCATGTCTGCGTAATATCGTAATTTTGCGTTTCTAATAAACACGTTCTCGTGAAAATTTTCCTCATTGACTCTAAACTGATATATATGGTATTTTATAAACAAAGAGAGGTTATCCTCTGTAATATTATCTTTTCCAAGTAAAAATTCCCATTTCTCAAAATTAAAAGAATTTAGCTTCAATATGCTTAAGCATCTTCTTATAATTTCTCTGGCTTTTTGACAGTCCCAAAAGAAGTGTATTATCGTATCCGGGGTGTTACAGTACTTACATGCATCGGATTCTAAAATTTTCCAGTCCTTTTTCTTCTTGTTAGTTGGTATTATATTATGAATGAGTTTCAATTGCAGGGCCAAAAGATAGGTTTCTTTAGTACATTTTCTGCAAAGTAGCAAGCTACGTAGAATCCGTGATTTTTCTAACATTCTTCTAACATCTCAACTCTCCAACTACAAAAGCTGAATTCTCGAACTCTTTACTGAAAATTACTGATAAAAACACAAACGGTATTGAAGCTATTCACTAAATTACCCATTCAAGTGAATCACATATATGGATATAATTCATATCTATCGCAAGAGAAATTGTAATTTGTAAACTCTACTGATCTCGCAACGGGATTATGAATTGCAATTCTCATCGTCAATCAATCGTAGAAGTAATTGCAATTTTAATGTGTGCACGCTCATCAATCGTAATAGCAATTGTAATTTCAAAAACTGAGTGCTGTCATCAATAGATGTATGAAGTTTCTTTTAGAATGATGATCAATTCCTTCAGTGGTTCAGAAATTGCAATTTTTAACGCCGTGAGATTTCTTCAATGGGCATTTCAAGTGTATTTTACACTTCAATAGGCATTTAAATGTAATTAACAACGTGGCTGTATCGCAATTACAAAATATAAAATAGACCTGAAAACGGTGGGGTTGTGGGTCGAGGGGGGGGGGTTAGGCCGCCGGGGAATTTTAGTCGGGGGGGGGGTGACGGGGGAAAGTTAGGGCCGGGGATTTTCGGCCTAGACTCGGGTTAGCTGGGTAGTAATTTTATATGTAAGAATGGGGATAACAAGATAAAAAGAAACAGAAACATAATCATAGATTTTACAATACACTTGGATGTGTATTGCGAACGTCGTCGATACCTGCTGTGCTTGTTAGGAACAGCTTAGCCACTTTTTCTACGTCGGCGTTAAAATGACTGTTTTCATAGCCCAGTTTTGCATATTAAATGGTCTTGCGTGTTATAAAAGAAGCCCCCATCACCCCGGGGCGCCAGTCAGAGCGCAGCAAGTTCGCCGAAGTCACAGATAACGTTTGCTTAGGAAAAAACCTGGATCGAAACTGCAGTTGTTCAAGAGAAATGCACATGGTAAGTGTTTTTTTTATTTTTTATTAATTATAATGAAACAAATGATGGTACAGCAAGACAATAAGTTGTTTTGGCAACCCCATGATCCCGGGTTCGAATCCAGGAGACTGCCTTAGCCAGGAGACTGCCTTAGCTTAGCGATTACCCCCCCCCCCCAAAAAAAAAAAAAAAAAAACAAACAAACAAACAAACAAACAAACAAAAAATAAAAAAACATGTTATTAAATGGCTTAAAATGGCATGGAATCTTGCCGTTCTTGGTTCACTTCTGGTATAAAACATAGATAAAAGAACCTAGCATTCCAAGGAACTGAGCAGGCATAATTCCTGAAATGCATTAATTCGGGTGACTAGCACACCTTTAAAAGAGGTCTGAAGTTTCTCAGATTACGTACTATTTCAATACATGTACACTATTGGAGAAGTTTCACACCAGAATGTACCTGGTAAATCAAACTGCATCAGTCGATTGTTCCTTTAAAGCATTAGAAAAAACTCCACGAGGGTCAAAATAACACCAGGTTGCTTCTTGGCAAGTCTGACAGAGTCCTCAGCTTTGAACATTTTAGCAAAATGACTTCAAACTTTCATTGCGAACCTTAAAACAAAAGCCCACTTTCGATCACGTCACGTGACATCAACCCATCCCTCGGTTATTGAATAGAACCGAAACATTTGCATTGCAAGCCTTTAACCTACAGCTTCTTCACACACTGCGGCATTAGGACTGATTGAAAAAAATGCAAATACGTTAAAAGCTGGCCGATGTTCTCAAACTGACTGAGAAATGGACGGACTGGGGAGCGGGGGGGGGGGGGGCAAGGCAGGGGATAGCCCCACACAAGGCGGGGCACTTCTCAAAAGAACGATTAATATATTGCACCTGAGGCTACTTGCTACAGTTTATTTTACAATAACAAAAAAAAAAAGATAAAGGAAGGGGCAATTTGAGAGGCCGCTGAGGTCCCATTTCCTTAAAAGCAGTGGAAGGGCGAGGCACTTTTTATTCAACTTGTATTCTCCGTGTATCCCACAAAAATCTGGAACTACACTCTGAGTAGGACAAAAGGGGTAGAGGGGGGGGGGGGCAACCATTATGCAAACACATTTCGCAATGCGTCTGTCTTGCTTTGTTTTTGTTTTTTTATTTGCATTAAAGGCCGAGCCTTTTTTCATAAATCTATAATTTATTAAAACAATTTTTTACATATTTCATATAACACTCCTTCTTTTAGGCGTGAAATGTGCAAGGGTATTGGCGTCCGGTTGAAAAGAGTATTTCTTCAACTTGAGAGTGATGTTTTGGACGGTAACTCCCTCCTGTCGGGAACTGTTGTCGAGAACTGCTTGCAGAAGAGAAAAAGACTGTCTGAAATAAACGCCACCTATCCCTGATCTTTACCAATGGTTGCCATGTCAACAGAAACTTGCATTAAGGAGTGCGTGTGTTGGCCACTTTCGGGTCGACCATTTTGTAGAGCGTGGACGAAAGTGGCATTCCGTACTACGGTTGACCTTTCAATTACTCCCCCATCCTTCTTCCCCTCTGATTATTTTGACAAGCGGTAAAAGAAATACTGGCAAGTGACCCCCCCCCCCCTCCCCTTTCGGGATTGCCATTCCACGCTACACGGAAATAAGCAGACGTACACTGTTTACTTGTCTCGTATTTTATTTATTATCTATATATCTATGTCTATCTTTTGTCTGTTGTCTGTGAAAAATATCAAAACCTTTCCCCCCCCCCCCCCTTCAGTTAAAATAGAACTGTAAACAGAACCGGTTAACTGCGCATGGTATAAATGTAGGATGCAAAACTGCTTTTTGAGGGTATGGGATAATCCCATGCCCGACAGTATGGCATCTTTCTTGTATCACGCTTTCAATGAACACGAAGCGGATCGCAGTGGATAATTCACAAAGAGTTTATTTGCAGTGTCCACTAGAATTGTGACTAATTCACAAGAACCATTTGGGGCTCGGGGGGCGGGGGGCGGAGCTGTTGCAAAACATATGGAAGGGCTGAAACATCAACATGATCTCATTTATATAGACACAGTAGAACGTCGTTGTGACGACATGGCTGGGATTGAAACAGGACCTCAAAATTGTGTCGGTGCCAGCACTATGCCGATTTGACCGATGCCGACATAACGATTTTTTAATGAAAAGAGATTCTATGTTTTTGGCAAATTTAATGTGTTCTTGAAACTCGATCGTAAACCCCCCCCCCCCCCCCCCCCCCCAGCCCAATACTTCCGCAGGTGACGGGATTAACTCTTTGTAGCAAATTGCCACCTCTTACGAGATTGTTTCCATTACTTGCTCTTTGTCACTTACATCAAAATACGTGCATACATATATATGAATCGTTTATAAAAAAAACATTGAAATTTTAATGTTTTAAAACTATGTAATTAAAATGACTCAGGAAAGGAATTTGTTTTCTCTTTCGTTTTTATGACTAAAAACGCGAGCAAATTACCACTTAACGTACCACTTAACGGGTTCTTGTGTGTACGGAAAATTATATTTGAAGGATACTATTTTTATAACAAAATTTCTGATTCAACATACAGTTTGGCAGTGAGTGTTGATATCAGATGAATCAACAAAGGGAAACACCTCCCCCCTTCCGCCCCGAAAAAAGAACGTATTGTCTTGTTTGGTTGAAAGCGCCATGCAGCTTTATTAATAATGAGGTTTATTCATAAACAAACAGTACGTTCCCGTTGAATAAATCTCACTTTCGCACCTCTTACATCACGATCTGGTCGTGGAAAACGGATTTTTTTCCAACCGCAAAACATCGTTTCATTAACATTAAAACACACTTGGTGATTTTCTTATTGTCTTAAGCTTGTTTTCTGAACTAATCTAAGTTTTTAAAAGCGCAATTCGCGTTCTCCACTTTTAATGGGTTCCCTTCCAGTAATATTTACCACGCAAAATAAAAAAGAACTTTTTGAGGTACCGTTCAAGATCACTTAACCCTTCCATCCATCCCTCGATCAATCAGGATGCCCGAGACGTCGTCTGCTAGTCTCGTAGAAACGACATTCCCTTTTTGGCCCTAAATGGCGGTAAAACACGCCCAGGCTAGTTGGGGATGGATTGGGCCGGGTTAAATTCAAACTTAAAAGTGGAGAACGCGAATTGCGCTTTTACTCGTAAAAGCTCGTTTTACGAAATAAAACGTTAGTTTTACTTCGCAAAAGCTGAGAATTCGCTTATCTTAACTTTTAATGGGACTTGAGTCTGGAGCAGGAGAGCCTGCCATTCTTGAACTGCCCAAAAAGGTCGCGAATCACACTATGGCTTGTCAAAGCTCGTTGTATAACCAGGAGTGCTTGGCACTCGAGGCAGAAGAAGAAGAAATAAAACTTGTCAGATAAGTTTCAATTCTTTTAATGATTTCCTAAATAAAGTCCGGAGGCGTACCATTCCGGCCTTTTAACAAAAGGTAAAATCATGAATAAAGTAAAATATCACAGCAACTGTCAGATGAGATGAGAAAGGCTTCCAACCATGCCATCATCTTTTGAGAACTATTACCATCCCCCTCCAACCGCACACCGGATTGATCCCTACCTCAAGTTCTCAATATTCGCTTGCTATGTATTGATGAACAATTAAGTTTATTTAGCAACACTACAATGCGATCGTAAACCCGAGGGGTTTACGCAAATAAACTCTTTGACACTTCGAGTAACGCGACTGAAGTGTCTTACAAGACATACTAATCAAACTTGGAAAAAGAAAGACACCGTTGTCTATTTTCTTTTCTCCCAAATTATTCTAATTTACCACGTTTATTCGAAATAAACTAGTAAAGATTGACTAGATAGTTCTAAAACTACTGTAAATCGTCATAAAATGAAATACAGACAAACTTTAGCTAATCTGTGACTGTTTTCCCATAAGGGGCCGTTATGGTCCCATAAGCCCATAATGACACTACGGTCTCTTATACCCAGGACAACCGACCGGTCTTTCGGTCTTCCGGACACCACGGGTATACGGTCACTACAGTTCGTTGGGACCGAAACGGTCCCCCCTTTCTTTCTGAAAGACTTGAAGAAAGGAGAATAAAACTTCAGACCCGAGTAGCCGTAAGACCGAAGACTGGGCTGCACTTATTACATGCACAAACATGAACACCTCGGAGTAAATAAATGCTTAATTAAAAATAACCGTCCAGCGTTTGTCCGTAGCTTAATATAAGCACGGAACCGAAATGGTTCAAAGGACCTTAGCGAAACGAAATGACCAGAGCAAGAAGGGGAGTCCTTCTTGAAGGTTGTTACTTTCGTGGCTTGTGGTTGTTGCCACTGTTCCCGTTACGGTTCTTGGAGAAGTTGCCCTTCTGCTTGCCCTTGTTCCTGAACTTGGGAGATGAGGGCCTACAACAGAAACCATCAGCCTGAAATGGTTGTTTCTGAAGCCACGAAAGATCCCAATGAATATAAACCAGACAATTCATCTTGTGAAAAGTCTTTCAGATAGTATTTAACAAACGAGTTGGGGGAAGTCCAGCAACCTGTTTTTAATATATCTGAAAGAGACACATTACGCACGGCCCTGAGGGAGTTAGCTACCTGCCTAACTTGATGGGCTTTGACGATTAGTTCCTTTGACGGGTTCGTGTCACTTTGTGCCTCGTCATAGGCCGCCAAAATGATCTTTTTAATGTAATTTGATATCGACTGTTTCGACAGATCTTTGTTAAATTTCGGCATAAAAGAAATGATGAGAGCCTTCTGATTTTTAGATCTGTAGGCCTCTGACATTTCTAAATACTGACGCAAAGCCTTGACGGGACACAAAGAGACCAAGCCGGCGATTTTGGGGTCGTCTGGAAGTGATGGGAGGGACATGTGATCGAACGTTCCCATCCCTTGGGTCATAATGTGGGTCTTTCCCATGAAACCTGCTCTGGGGACCAGGGTGACCTTTTCCCACGTGACTTATCTTTATTTACCTTTCTGTCCAGGGCATGAGGTACCGTTCAAGATCACTTAACCCTTCCATCCATCCCTCGATCAATCAGGATGCCCGAGACGTCGTCTGCTAGTCTCGTAGAAACGACATTCCCTTTTTAGCCCTAAATGGCGGTAAAACACGCCCAGGCTAGTTGGGGATGGATTGGGCCGGGTTAAAATCAAACATAAACGTGAAGAACGCGAATTGCGCTTTTACTCGTAAAAGCTCGTTTTACGAAATAAAACGTTAGTTTTACTTCGCAAAAGCTGAGAATTCGCTTATCTCCACTTTTAATGGGACTTGAGTCTGGAGCAGGAGAGCCTGCCATTCTTGAACTGCCCAAAAAGGTCGCGAATCACACTATGGCTTGTCAAAGCTCGTTGTATAACCAGGAGTGCTTGGCACTCGAGGCAGAAGAAGAAGAAATAAAACTTGTCAGATAAGTTTCAATTCTTTTAATGATTTCCTAAATAAAGTCCGGAGGCGTACCATTCCGGCCTTTTAACAAAAGGTAAAATCATGAATAAAGTAAAATATCACAGCAACTGTCAGATGAGATGAGAAAGGCTTCCAACCATGCCATCATCTTTTGAGAACTATTACCATCCCCCTCCAACCGCACACCGGATTGATCCCTACCTCAAGTTCTCAATATTCGCTTGCTATGTATTGATGAACAATTAAGTTTATTTAGCAACACTACAATGCGATCGTAAACCCGAGGGGTTTACGCAAATAAACTCTTTGACACTTCGAGTAACGCGACTGAAGTGTCTTACAAGACATACTAATCAAACTTGGAAAAAGAAAGACACCGTTGTCTATTTTCTTTTCTCCCAAATTATTCTAATTTACCACGTTTATTCGAAATAAACTAGTAAAGATTGACTAGATAGTTCTAAAACTACTGTAAATCGTCATAAAATGAAATACAGACAAACTTTAGCTAATCTGTGACTGTTTTCCCATAAGGGGCCGTTATGGTCCCATAAGCCCATAATGACACTACGGTCTCTTATACCCAGGACAACCGACCGGTCTTTCGGTCTTCCGGACACCACGGGTATACGGTCACTACAGTTCGTTGGGACCGAAACGGTCCCCCCTTTCTTTCTGAAAGACTTGAAGAAAGGAGAATAAAACTTCAGACCCGAGTAGCCGTAAGACCGAAGACTGGGCTGCACTTATTACATGCACAAACATGAACACCTCGGAGTAAATAAATGCTTAATTAAAAATAACCGTCCAGCGTTTGTCCGTAGCTTAATATAAGCACGGAACCGAAATGGTTCAAAGGACCTTAGCGAAACGAAATGACCAGAGCAAGAAGGGGAGTCCTTCTTGAAGGTTGTTACTTTCGTGGCTTGTGGTTGTTGCCACTGTTCCCGTTACGGTTCTTGGAGAAGTTGCCCTTCTGCTTGCCCTTGTTCCTGAACTTGGGAGATGAGGGCCTACAACAGAAACCATCAGCCTGAAATGGTTGTTTCTGAAGCCACGAAAGATCCCAATGAATATAAACCAGACAATTCATCTTGTGAAAAGTCTTTCAGATAGTATTTAACAAACGAGTTGGGGGAAGTCCAGCAACCTGTTTTTAATATATCTGAAAGAGACACATTACGCACGGCCCTGAGGGAGTTAGCTACCTGCCTAACTTGATGGGCTTTGACGATTAGTTCCTTTGACGGGTTCGTGTCACTTTGTGCCTCGTCATAGGCCGCCAAAATGATCTTTTTAATGTAATTTGATATCGACTGTTTCGACAGATCTTTGTTAAATTTCGGCATAAAAGAAATGATGAGAGCCTTCTGATTTTTAGATCTGTAGGCCTCTGACATTTCTAAATACTGACGCAAAGCCTTGACGGGACACAAAGAGACCAAGCCGGCGATTTTGGGGTCGTCTGGAAGTGATGGGAGGGACATGTGATCGAACGTTCCCATCCCTTGGGTCATAATGTGGGTCTTTCCCATGAAACCTGCTCTGGGGACCAGGGTGACCTTTTCCCACGTGACTTATCTTTATTTACCTTTCTGTCCAGGGCATGAGGTACCGTTCAAGATCACTTAACCCTTCCATCCATCCCTCGATCAATCAGGATGCCCGAGACGTCGTCTGCTAGTCTCGTAGAAACGACATTCCCTTTTTAGCCCTAAATGGCGGTAAAACACGCCCAGGCTAGTTGGGGATGGATTGGGCCGGGTTAAAATCAAACATAAACGTGAAGAACGCGAATTGCGCTTTTACTCGTAAAAGCTCGTTTTACGAAATAAAACGTTAGTTTTACTTCGCAAAAGCTGAGAATTCGCTTATCTCCACTTTTAATGGGACTTGAGTCTGGAGCAGGAGAGCCTGCCATTCTTGAACTGCCCAAAAAGGTCGCGAATCACACTATGGCTTGTCAAAGCTCGTTGTATAACCAGGAGTGCTTGGCACTCGAGGCAGAAGAAGAAGAAATAAAACTTGTCAGATAAGTTTCAATTCTTTTAATGATTTCCTAAATAAAGTCCGGAGGCGTACCATTCCGGCCTTTTAACAAAAGGTAAAATCATGAATAAAGTAAAATATCACAGCAACTGTCAGATGAGATGAGAAAGGCTTCCAACCATGCCATCATCTTTTGAGAACTATTACCATCCCCCTCCAACCGCACACCGGATTGATCCCTACCTCAAGTTCTCAATATTCGCTTGCTATGTATTGATGAACAATTAAGTTTATTTAGCAACACTACAATGCGATCGTAAACCCGAGGGGTTTACGCAAATAAACTCTTTGACACTTCGAGTAACGCGACTGAAGTGTCTTACAAGACATACTAATCAAACTTGGAAAAAGAAAGACACCGTTGTCTATTTTCTTTTCTCCCAAATTATTCTAATTTACCACGTTTATTCGAAATAAACTAGTAAAGATTGACTAGATAGTTCTAAAACTACTGTAAATCGTCATAAAATGAAATACAGACAAACTTTAGCTAATCTGTGACTGTTTTCCCATAAGGGGCCGTTATGGTCCCATAAGCCCATAATGACACTACGGTCTCTTATACCCAGGACAACCGACCGGTCTTTCGGTCTTCCGGACACCACGGGTATACGGTCACTACAGTACGTTGGGACCGAAACGGTCCCCCCTTTCTTTCTGAAAGACTTGAAGAAAGGAGAATAAAACTTCAGACCCGAGTAGCCGTAAGACCGAAGACTGGGCTGCACTTATTACATGCACAAACATGAACACCTCGGAGTAAATAAATGCTTAATTAAAAATAACCGTCCAGCGTTTGTCCGTAGCTTAATATAAGCACGGAACCGAAATGGTTCAAAGGACCTTAGCGAAACGAAATGACCAGAGCAAGAAGGGGAGTCCTTCTTGAAGGTTGTTACTTTCGTGGCTTGTGGTTGTTGCTACTGTTCCCGTTACGGTTCTTGGAGAAGTTGCCCTTCTGCTTGCCCTTGTTCCTGAATTTGGGAGATGAGGGCCTACAACAGAAACCATCAGCCTGAAATGGTTGTTTCTGAAGCCACGAAAGATCCCAATGAATATAAACCAGACAATTCATCTTGTGAAAAGTCTTTCAGATAGTATTTAACAAACGAGTTGGGGGAAGTCCAGCAACCTGTTTTTAATATATCTGAAAGAGACACATTACGCACGGCCCTGAGGGAGTTAGCTACCTGCCTAACTTGATGGGCTTTGACGATTAGTTCCATTGACGGGTTCGTGTCACTTTGTGCCTCGTCATAGGCCGCCAAAATGATCTTTTTAATGTAATTTGATATCGACTGTTTCGACAGATCTTTGTTAAATTTCGGCATAAAAGAAATGATGAGAGCCTTCTGATTTTTAGATCTGTAGGCCTCTGACATTTCTAAATACTGACGCAAAGCCTTGACGGGACACAAAGAGACCAAGCCGGCGATTTTGGGGTCGTCTGGAAGTGATGGGAGGGAAATGTGATCGAACGTTCTCATCCCTTGGGTCATAATGTGGGCCTTTCCCATGAAACCTGCTCTGGGGACTAGGGTGACCTTTTTCCACGTGCCCTTATCTTTATTTACCTTTCTGTCCAGGGCATGAATTTCACCTCTTCTTTTGCCCGACGCTTAAGCCAGTAAAAACGTAAACTTTTAAGTTGCGCTTTTCGCTGAAATCACGTCTGTACCAAAGATGTCTGGGCGCTGAAGGTACCGTAAGACTAAAGATACGTCCCACTGCGCTATGTTGGATGGGCAGGGTGGGGAATTAACTTTAAAATGTCTTACTAGTTGTGAGAGAGATGTATCTTCGCCCGGGTCGTAACCTGTTGATGCTTTGAGTCTTGACCCTAAAGCGGCCCTATAGCCCTCGATGGAACCTACCTTTAATTTCTCCTCAGTGAATAGGTGGTCGAGGAAGTCCGCTACCACTGCTGGGCTAGCCTGAAACGGATCCAGCCTAGAAGTGCTACATCAGGCAGCAAATTTATTCCACTGAGACCTGTAAACCTTGGACGTAGAGCCCTTGTGACTGTTTACTATCTTCTCCCTCACCTGTTTAGAGAAGCCCTTGTTCTTCAAAAAGGACTGGTCAGACACCAAAGGTGAAGATTCAGTAAGTGAGGGGAGGGGTGGAAGTGTTGCCAGTGGGGTTGTGATAGCAAATCGTTGTGGCACGGAATCTGTATCGACCTCACTATCTTGCAATGGAGAAGGAGGGCGAACCACGGGGCTTCCGGTGCCCACGGGGCAATGAGCAACAGATACGGTGATTTTAACTCGGTTATTCTTTGTAGGACTTGCCCTAAGATTGCCTTTGGGGAAAAGGCATACAGCATTTCGTCCCGTGGCCATTGACAGTTGATGGGCGTCCATTGCCCAAGTTGCTGGGTCCGGGCAAGGGGACACATACCGGGGAAGTTGGGTGGTCATAGAATTTGCGAACAGATCCAGAGTCGGAGTACCCCATGGGGACTGACGTGTCACCCATTGAAACGACCGAGGGGATAGGCACCATTCGGTGTTGATAACTTGACCCTGTCTGGAAGCTAAATCTGCTAAGACGTTTAGTTTCCCGGCAAGGTGACGGGCTGAAATGGTCACCTGCTCCTCCCGGGCCTTTGTGAGAATTTGAAAGGCTAACTTGGAAAGGGACCGTGATTTGGTACCCCCCTGCTTGTTGAGGTACGCTATGGCTGTGGAATTGTGTAACCGAAATAGGACTGCCCTGTTTCTGAGTTGTTTGGCCATTTTGGCCAGTGCAATCCAGACTACCCGGAGTTCCAGCCAATTTATGTGATAGATCTGGAGTGAGGGTGGCCATTTGCCCTTCCATACCTGTCCGTGACAATAAATTCCCCATCCCGAGTGGGATGCATCGGTCTGAATCTCTATCTCTGGGGTGGGGGGGGGGGGCTGAAATGGCATTCCTTCGGACATGATTTGTGCATCGCACCACCACTGTAGGGCTTGCAGGGTTACCTGTGAAACTCGCACCCTTGCTGTGGTTGAACGACCCTGATGCAGTGCCCATCTCACCTGACTTTGGAATGGCCTGTAATGGAGACAGCCCAGAGGGACTGTCTTCTCTGTAGCCACCAAAAGACCTAAAAGGGATTCCATGGCTTGTAGTCTTACCTTTTTCTCGGGGGGAATATTTCCTATGGCTTTCGCGATTCTCTGGTAGCGTTCCGCCGCATTAAACGTCCTTGCTATTGCCAGGTCCCACAATTCCCCTAGAAAAGTAATTGACTGTTTGGGGCTTAGTTCGGATTTGGCTAGGTTCACTACTAGACCTACCTTTAATGCCTTGCGAACTAACGTCATAGTTTGATACTCGGCTACATGATGTGTCAGGAACCAGTCGTCTAGGTACTGAAAGACTAACATTCCTTCTAGACGTACCCATGTTTTCAACACCTTCATTACCTTGGAGAAAACGTACGGGGCCGTAGCCAGACCGAAGGGAAGTGCCAGAAACCAAAATCGCTTTTTCCCTACTTGAAAGGCCAGAAATTTTCTTGTCGAGCGGTGTAGGGGGATATGGAGCTAAGCGTCGGAGAGATCGATGGAGGTACCCCACATCCCTTCCCGTAACGACCCTTTTATCACCTGGGCCGTGTCCATCTGAAAGGTGACCACTCGAAGAAAACCGTTTATGGGGGAGAGGTCGATTACTAACCTCCATCCGCCGGATTTCTTGGGGACCAGAAAAACCCTGTTGAAAAAACCCGTTTGATTTTCTGGCATTTCCTCGATTGCTTGCTTCTGTGTTAGGCTCACCAACATTTCCTGGAGAGCTAACTCCTTTTCCGACCCCTTGGGGTAGGAGGTGACCAGTCGCTTTGGCGCATTAGAGGTTAGGGGAATCGAGCATCTGAGCCCGTTCTGGTCTCGTTTGAAAGGTAGAGAGTAACCCCTCTTTAGCCAACGCACTACCTTTCGAGACGCCCCCATTTCCTCCCATTGTTGCCAAAACCTTCCTAGTCTCCCTACGGGTAAGGAGGCGTTTAAGGAGAGCAAACTTTCCAATTCTTTTAAGTTTGTTAAGATATCGCCAGGAGACCAGGGAATCTCGTGACGGTACTTTGGTTGGTTGCTACCTGAACGACTGTGGAGACGAACCCTCTGTCTTGCTGCCGGGGTTGGGTTTCGGTTTCTTGACAGGGGGCTGTTGTTGCTGCGCACTCGGTTTGGCCTGTGCCGGCGAGGACTGCTGCGGTCGCTTCCTCTTCAGTGGGCGTTTGAAGGAGGAGCGGGACATCCTAGACATAAGGGCATAATCCTGAGAAAGTGATCGACTTTCCTGGTTCACCCTCTCTATCTCGGCGGGGGGGGGGGGGGATAGTTCCCATTCCCCTAGGACAGGGGCATGGCGCAGATCCCGTAGACCTTTGATCCTGGACCAGCAGTGCTGGAGAAAGGCGTCTCGACGTAGGTAGACCATTGACGTCATCAAGAAGGTGGAGAGTTTGACCACGTCTCGGGTAGCTAATGCCAGGCATTCCATCAGTTTAGCAGACACCGGATCACTGAGGCGAAGTTCTTCCCAACGAGACTTCAGTGCCTTGAGTGTGTGATCCTGAATTGACATAATGTTCAGAATGTGACGGGAAGACGCCTCGATGGTCTTGGCGTCCTTCTCCACTAATGGAATGTCCGAGTCACTACGCACTGTAGGCATCCAGACTGTACGCTTCACGGGTTGTTCCAGAGCCTCCAGGGGAATTTGTTCATCCGCTGACCGATACGGGCCTGGTCGTACTAGGCAGTGTTTAGATAAATGGAATCGTGACAGTGTGCACCCCTCGCCAGCATCCATCTTTTTTTATTCCCTCGTGCGGACCGTAACAGCATGAGCAATGCCCTCGCTGGTGGCTAATGCGATGAAGGAATCTTGTTGCGGTGGAGCGGTCTGAGACGTCATACGAATGGGTTGATCCTCTTTATTAAAAATATGGGGTGGCCACAGGAGACCTCTGCTAAGCGGGCTATCTCTTGAATGGCATCCCTGAACGGCACGTCTTCCGGTGTGATCGTAGAAGCGGAACTCGAGGGGGTTGCATCTTCGACCGACGGGGTAAGGTCTGGTGGAGAGGGAGTTCGGATGGGGCGTCTGCCCGCTGCCGCTGGGTCCCTCCAAAGTATTTGCCTCCGGCCTGAGGATCGAACCTGATCCGTTGCCCGTAATGGTAAATGAAAACGGGAATGTCTAGGCGCGCCCTCGGATTCACCTTCTACGTCTTCGCCCTCTGACTCATGTTCATCAGATGCTGCTTCTGGGAGTTGAGATTGTGATATTTGTGACGTTTGAGGATCCCCTGATGGGGTATAAATTTCCCTCTCTCTATTGCTTGGAACTGTGGCAAGAGGGGAGATTTCCATTGGCCCGATTTCTTCGTCCTCGTCTAGCAACGCAGAAACTTGGCCCGAAAGGGGCACGCCCACGGACTCCTCCTCACTGATGGTGACCGTCTCGGGAATATCCAAGTTAGAGTCCAGCGGGAGGTGAGGTACAGGCGAGCCCGACATCGCTGCCACTGACTGAATCTCCGGGGGAGGGCGAGAAATCGTAGCCGACGGTTAAGACTTCTGTTTTTGACTAAGCAGATTCTCCTGCTTTTGTACTTGATGCTGTAAATCCAACAGTTGCTTTTGCAGTTGCGACTGCATCGACAAGAAAGCCGAAAAATCACTCGGGAGACGCTGTAGCTGGGGAGGGGGGATTAATCCTTTCGCGGGGGAATGCCTAACTGGCCTGTAACCTCCGAAAGAACTGTTCCCGTATCTCTATGTGTCACAGTCACTTGTTCCACAGACGGAGACTTGAACACCCCCCAGGGCTGCCCATTGGTTTCGCTCTGGGAGATGAAGCCCATGCTTCACGGAGAAGATCCCGTTCTTTCCCTTCCGGGATATCCAACTCTGCTACGGTTTCAGAAAACGCGCGTGACTTACTCTTGGATTTTTTATGTCTCTTAGATGAAGTAGTGGCATCCGATTTTGCACCAGTGTCAACGTGCACGGGAGTGGAGACCTGGCCCAGAATAACGGAGCTAGCCTTTTTCATGGTATCCTGAATGAATTCACGAGTAACAAACGAGGCTGAAGACAGGAATTTGCGCTTATCCCTCCTGCGTTCGTTCTTGACCCTATTCCGTAATAGGGCTTTCCAATCCTCTGGGGTGAGATGTAGACACTCGCCGCACGGGTTGTCTTGCTCGCACAGAGGTATCCCGCTATTCCGTCTGCAGCGATCACCGATGGGGTGAGGGTTACACGCAGTTGGAGGATGAATACACTGAGGCAGCAACGGTGGAGAATGTAGACTGGTCTCTGTCATATCTGAAACGCAGGCAGAGGAAAAACAACCGTAAGAACATGTAGTATAAAAGAACCACAAATACTACATTTCTTAGTGCTTTGCTTCAACTGCAAGCTTTACCCCTCCAGGCCGTGTTTACAATCGCCCAATGACTGCAATGACTCGATGGGCTAGATTATGACGAAAAGAGGTGCTTCCTGGAACGGTAGCGCTCCGGGGCCGTAACGGGCTGGACCGCAATGGGACTTCCCGTGTCGGGTATGGGTCTCTCTTGCCTCAGATGGGAGCCTTAAACCATAGGACCGTAACGGGCAATAAATCCCGTTGGACCAGAGTGGTCTTTTCGCACCCGTGACCGTGAGACCACAACGGGAAAACGGTCCTGGCAAGGAAAAATACCCTCAGACGTCACAGAAAACGCCTCTTTTCGTCGGAAGACGCTGTCAGACTTGCAGAACCTGCTCTAAGAAGACTGAGAAGCAACCCAAAGAGTAAGCTTAAGCAAAACTGGCCATTTCCGCGATGACACAGCTGGCGGGTAAAGCTTGGAATCTGATCATTTACAGCAGCCTGAAAAGATCCTACTCCTAGACAAAATGAGGTGGAACTGGTAAGTTCCTCGATCTGAAAGAAAGTGGAGAAAGAGGCGCACTTCTCGGGACTAAGAAAGTGTCTTTGTGACCGTGCAAACTCAACCTAACCAGACCGAAGAACAAAATGTCGAATAATCACACTTCGGCTCCATAAAATTATCCCAACGCACAATAATAGATACATTAATCCATTAGGTAGTGAATTAAGTAAAATATGAAGCAATTCGCACCTTAAACCAGTTCCCTTGCTGCAAAAAACCGGCAGCACACAGAATGGCGTGAACAGACGCCACGCAAAAAGGGAATGTCGTTTGTACGAGACTTGCAGACGACGTCCCGGGCATCCTGATTGGTCGAGGGATGGATGGAAGGGTTAAGTGATCTTGAACGGTACCTCAAAAAGTTCTTTTTTATTTTGCGTGGTAAATATTACTGGAAGGGAACCCATTAAAAGTGGAGATAAGCGAATTCTAAGCTTTTGCGAAGTAAAATTTCAATCTGGCACAAGAACGATGTCTCACTGAATTTCATCGCCGCGGCAACATGATTTCTTATTCAAAAGTAGGAGGTACTTTTTAAGTTAAGTTAAAAAATGCAAGTTGAAAGTGAAAGTGAAAAGTTAATTTGTAGGCCCGTATAAAATGTGTCCAGGCGGATCTGAACTGAGGACCTTCACTTACCAAAAAGACTGTCTTAGCCACTTCACGGAGAGGAACTGACAGAATGAAACACATTATTAATATTTTTTCTGATCGTTTCCAGTAATCAATATTGTGTCCAGAACAGTCTTGATGAACTTACCCTTGAGTTGTAATTGACTGATTGTGATTTGTATTTGAATTCACGATATAAATACCAAAGAGCAGATGTTCAGTAATCTATTCCTGAGAAAGTGACATATTCTAAGAAGTGTTACGGGATATTACTAAAGCACAACACTTATTAGTGAATTAAAAGGCATTACATGAGTAGTTTGTTGTGGCACATTATGAGACGTCTGTCAGTTTAAATGGTGGGAGATGGTACTGGTTGTTTGTAAGTATCGGTACAATCCAACTAAACATTTACAAAATTTGTACAAAATAAAAAACCCATTTTAATGGGGAATAAAACTTTACTTTTTAGTTCATGTAAATGCCTTGCAGCTGCCGTTGGATCGACTCGATGCCTTGAAGGAGATTTAGGTAGTGGTCTGACATTTCTCGGCTCCCACGCCCTTCGAGCGCGCATCCCCATCGGTTAGCATGACGATGAATAAAGCTTTCATTAACAGTTCGTTGTCTTCTTATTTCTGTCAGTTTCCCAACGCCAGCATTCTCGTCCTATTGGTGTGCCTCTGCGCACCTAGGGGAAACTTTTCCACCCCTTTTTTCGCATGAAGAAGGCCATAGCGTGTGGTTTATGTGCTGTGTACGGCTGTGTCTCATCTAGACACCTAATACTGAACCTCACACTATCATAGAAATCATCAAAATTAGTAAAATCTTGAAATTGTACCTTTATTGCCTCGTTTTTCTGAACGTGTGCATTAATCATGTGCTCCCAGGTGTGCCTTCCGTATGGCGCCCTCTCCTGGTGCTATCACATTCAAGCGGGTCCCTGGGGTGACTTGCGCGCTCCTCGTTGCCGGAGAGCGGTCAACAGTTGCCCCCCCCCCCCATCCACTTGAGCTCCTTGCTTGGTTCTCTTGATGCAAGCTGTTGCTACCTCGTGAGGGCACATGAATAACACGCTGTTCGCACAGCTACTTTCCTACGTTACTCACAGACAGAAACAGTCCAATAAAACAGTCCGAAAGTCTACTCTATCATAGCCAGTTTATTTAGGTAGTTGTTTCTCACTCTTTGGCGCGGATCTGTGAGCTGCTGCCTTTACCTCGTCATCTCACGGCCTTGTCTGTGACTCTTGTAGCTCTTGCCATTGATCCTACAACACATGCTGCCCTACCTTAGCATCATCCTTTCATGACAGTGTGGCCTATTAATTATGGACTCCGCTGCGACGAATGGCATGTGTTACAGTCCTGACACGGAATCCTGGGTGTAGTAATGCAAGTAAAAACCGAATGAAAGAATTAGGGTTTGCCAGCAACATGTTTTCTATGGTGGGGCCGGTTCTCACCTTTACTGAACATGCGGCCTTTCGCACTTCATGGGGGTTCATCTTCGGGCACTCTTGTATAACCTCGCTTTGGGAAGTCGTGTCATATAATGCCCCCATTGTTATCTTCATGTAGTTGGAGATGGTGGTTTCCCTATATCTTTGTTAATATGGTGAAGAATCGGTATTAGTAGTCTTTTTGGCACTGGGCTGCGTATTACCTGTGATGTCTTTGTGTACTGACGCAGTGTGTCCACGGGACACAGAAGGTTTCCTGTGTGCCTCGACCTTCCCTCTGGTAAATCTTTGGGCAGCAAAAGTAGCGAAATTTCCAAAAACATGCCCTTACCGCAAAAGAATGATGTGCGTCTTGCTTAGAAAATCAGGCTTGCTTACATCAGGGTGAGCAACCTCGTGTCCCCTTGCTTCCAGATGTAATTTACTTGAAGTGTTGTTTATCAGACACAGCACCACCTTGTTGTAAATTTCTTGTCCCAGGATTCTCAGGGCCTCTTCTTCCCCGCTCATTTTTAGTAAATTGATGTGCATGCGTAGTACTTGCTGTGGCCACTGCGCCTGAAATAACCTGCCGCGAAAGTGTGCCCCCAAGCCTAACTTTTATGCGTCGGTCTGCATCCGGAACTGTGGCTGCGGTATGGTAAATGGAACCCCTCGAAGACCATGACATTAAAGTGTTCAGCCACTACGCAATGGAGACCTTCCCTCACCTGTGGCGGAAGTTTGAACTTGCTGCGTGGGTTGCAGCATTTTTTGAGTGTTGCTCGCACTATATGCTGCTAGCCTCGGAAATGGAGGCGCCCCGTGGATACCGTTTTTTCTGTTGGTGCTTACAGCACAGCAACGTCTCTGCTGAGGTATCCACCTGTCTTCCACCATCGACCTGATGATGATTTCAATCTTCTGGATTTTGTCTGAAGATGGGAGTACGCGTCCGACAGAAAAGTCGAACGACTCCCCTGGGGACACAATTACCTGTTTTGGATTCCATCTCCGACTTTTTAAAGCATTTCCCGGGTAACATTAATATTTGAATGGCCACTCCTTGTCTGCCAGCCCCACGTTCGGCCAGTTATCCAAACAAGAGCATCAGCTGTTGCCCTCCTCTCACTGAGTGCATTGCCTTTCTGAATCCCCCAAGTCGCCAGTGTAGGCCCAAAGGCTAGACAGCGTGACCAGTACCTGTGCTCCCCATCTGAAAGTACAGGTATTTGTAGTGTTGTTGCCATATCGGTATGCGCAAGTACGCGTCTGTCAGGTCGATCGAGGTCGCCCATGCCCATGCTGTTGATAGCCCGCATAACGGTTTCAGGTCGTTCTTTTTGGTTTTTTAGGAAAGCTCTGTGAAACATTTTCTCTATAGCTCCTTTTTTGACAACCTGTCCAGCATATCCAAAAGTGCTACTTGCTTTTCCGTTCCCTGACCGAACGAGGTCACAAGGTTCGGGTGGGGCACTTGACCGCCGTCTACTTTGTGGAATGGGAGTGCTTAGCTATACTTTAGCAACCTCACCAACTTGTATACAATTCTCGCGAACAACGCTTTCTTCCTGATATCTGACAATCTGAGGACATTATCAGGTGTCTGCACCTTCCACTTCTATCCTGCATGCCCCCGGATGGCGTTAATGCGTGCCGGACTTCCGTGTCCCTCGCCTCGGATCTGGGTCATGAGTGCGGCTAGAGGTGATGTTTCCCTTCCTGAAGTTCAACAGAGTGGCTCGCGAGGTATCCTGCTGTGGTAATTTTGCATGTGGTATAGGTGCGGATTTGAGCTCCCTCACTTGCTCCGGTCTCGTGATTGTCGCACTTGGTGTCTTTGCTGGTGGCAGGCATCCACCTGTACTCGATGTTTCACCACCGTCTTATCCAGACAGCATCATACCGCAGTGGAGTGCCAGGATCCTTGCTCGATGGCTCTGGAGTAAGGTATCCGCCGAGGACATTGTCCGCGATCACAGTTCATTTATTTGTCTATTACGTAGTTGGCATCGAAGCTGCCTGTTCAAGTTTCGCCGCCCTTGGTCTTGAAAGTGCCAGCAGACTGCGCATATTATTACACCATCGCAATCTTATCCCCCGTAGCGAGTAGCACAGTCCCTGCAGCAGTCGTGGGGATTGTTCTTAAGACCTGCGTGCTCACATCGTAGCTTCTTTACCATGGTTGTTCAGGACTGCAAGCGAACACAGAAAATATGCTTAAGTGCCAGTATTTTTTGCACTGCATATTATCGATTTGGTGTGGTCTCACATAGTAGTGCGTGCCACACAGCTCGCTGTACTCGTTCTATTGAAGCCTGTGATTTAACTGTGCTAACCCTGGTAGTCTGTGTGCTCCCACCGAGTATCTCGCTTTAATTTGCGAGTAACTCGGCACAATATGTTGCGTGGTAACAGAGAGCGCGCGAAAGCGAAAGCTTGCAAAACGTTGGGTGGGACATTTCGTACGCCGCAAAAACTTTTTTCCTAGGTAAACAGCATCTTCCTATACTCTCTTGATCAAGAGTTGGGAAGGTAGCGTCATTAGCAAGCCCACGTTGTTTCTGTCAACTTGTTGCACTGTGAGGGCCTTCCTGCCAAAATTAAAACTGCTCATTTCTCCGTGTGGCGGGGTTCAAACCCGATGTTGTAGGTATCTACGACTGTGGAGAGCCCCTTAACATTGAAGAAGCTTAAAACAGCCAAAATTCGCTGTAGCGTAACAATCTCTATGGATCGACTGAAAATGTGTCTGAAAGGGACACAAATCTGTTGGCTACCAATCACAGAATGTTTAGCTCCAGTTGGCTAGTGAAACTTACTACATCGCTCTCATTGGATGGAATTCTCCCATACTTCGCCTGATTGAGCATCAAGACTTCAAGCAACTCTCTGCAACGTTAATTTTTTCCATCGTTCCTTTGGAAAGGGTCCTCGAAAGTAAAAAATTACTAGTACTACAAACTCTGTTTCTTCACAGGCGTAAAGATTAAAAGTGAAAATCGAATCCCAGTCCTAGTTAACATGGGGTTACCCAGGAAGTATTTGGAGCTAACAATAAAATTTTATACTAAAGTGAAATCAATTCTAAATTTTTTTAGAAAAGATAGGATGATATCAATTGATCCAACAGCAGTTGCAAGGCATTTATATGAGCAGAAACTCCTGAATGTACTTCCTGAAAAGGAAAAAAAGAAATTGGCAGCTCATGTAGAGTCCATTTAGTTGACATACAGCTTGAAAAACCATATATTTAATGGCATCAGAACTTTAGCAATTAAGAACCTAAAACATGTAACTTCTTTCTTGGCCTTAATACTAATTTTTCAGACTTTACTGACTTAAATTACTGTTGCTGTCATCCTCCGCCCCTCGTTGTGATTAGTCCTAAAATATCACAGTACATTACACGTGATAAAATTCTATGCCATTCTAAACTGTTTGGAAACATTTCTACTGGATCACCTATCCTGGGATTCAAAATTAACGGCCTCTCAGTTTTTCGGCTACCCGTTTAAAATGTAAGTAACACTCTGAGCCCCAACAGTGAGATCGTGTTGATTAACGTCCAGTGCCTAAACCTGTCCCAGTATGATATATGAGGTCAACAAAATACATTTAGGCCCTTCCCTGGGATGATCAATTCTTGTTCTGATAATCCCAAGGTCCCTAGTCCGAATCTGCCTAGGGGTGTTAAGCAGGGCATTGACTCTAACCCCAATTTGCTCACAGAAGTTAATGCTATGGATTCAATGGTAAAGAAGCATTCTGAATTCGATCAGACGTTGCGACGCCTATCCGCCCAGACCTCAACATCAGATCTGGTTGTTACTTGATTATGACTGGTAGCGACCGTAGGTATACGTCCTTGACACAAAGTTGGGTGGATTATAGGATAAGAAGCGTTATTTAGATGTTGATTTTTGCCGAAATAAAATCCTAATTCTAAATTGCGTTCTATAGATATTGAACAAAAGGCGTTGAGGAGAGTTGTAGCACCTAATCACAACCTCAAATTGTTGGAAATGAATGTCATGATAAATCGCTTCGAAATATACGCAAATTGAATTGTAAAATATGGGAATTTTAAGAGTGTGTAAGTTTCTTTCCATTATTGACGGATATTTATGCATATCTTTTCTGGATGACCCACGAGTGGGGGTAATTTGAAGTGGGGATGGTCATGACACTTCATCATTATCAGTGTCTGACGCCGGTTCTAAACTGGCATTTTCCGACGTCTATCTAAATCGCTCTCCCGATGTTTATAGAGCGTTGGGAAATAGACGCAACTTTTCACAACGCTGATTAGACGTCGAATAATCGACCTTTATAAAAGGTCGATAGGTAGGTGTTGTTATTTAATTTTCATAATCCATCAAAATTCGACGCATTGTTTTGACTTTTAGACCAAAACCTCTACTTTCTCTGACAGGTATTTCTCGAGCAGGGGCGGGCATCACATCGACAGACTGGTTCTCATTCAATTCCATGATTTTTCGAAATACATCCAAACCCATAGTTCTGAATTTGAAAAATACCCCTTCTTGCACAAACGTCTTTGCAAATATCACCCTCAAAAGCACATGGTAAGATTTTTCGTGATTTTGCCTGATGTTTTTTGGTACGTTCGTCATTTGACAGAGGTCATATATATGTCGCGACCCACCGATTATGTCGAGTATTGAAGCCCAAAGAACGCTGTTTTCTGGAATTTAGATATACGTGAGGGGTGTGTTGACATAGGATAGGCGTCCTGCGAGCAGCGTTGTATAGAGGTCAGGACTTATACGACCACTCGTCTTAACACAATTAAATCACAAGGTACCATGGATAACTCTCCGTCATTAGATAATTAGGTAAATTGTTGTATATATGAAGAAAATTTTTATTGAAAGCATTTTCAAGGTCTTTTTAGTTAAGAGACGTGTCATGACTCCCATTTCCGTAGAGCAAAGATATGACTGAGATATCATTTGTTTGTGACCCCGACGTCTGAACAATGTCGTTTTACAACAGCGTTGTGAATTTCACGTCTGTCCTGTGTTGTGGAAAAGACATTTAACAGACGTCGGGGACATACGTGGTGGGTATTTGATCAGGACCAAAAACAACGTCTAAACAATGTTGCTTATTTAATGTCGTTCTTGTCTTCTTGTTTTTATGCTTATTTCACACTCAACATAATCAATTATCGCTTCTCTCTAGAACCTAGTACATACCGAAATGCGTTGGTCACTTTGAAAGGATGTCGAATCGACAGCGTTGCATAGAAATCAGACATAAGATTTACAGACCAAATGATAATATGATTAAATTTTACAACATTGATTAGACGTCACGCAGTCAATGCCTGCAGCAAGTTATTTTTTGGTTTTCCACAATCAAACTAAATCTGGCGTTTATCCGGTGTCGAAAGCGAGGCATATCCAATACTAATGTTTACTCAGTAAAAATTCATGCAAATGATGTAATACTTATGCTGAAGAAAGCTGGTGTTTTGGTCTAAAATATAAGCAAAGTTGCTACAAACAATGTCACATCCCCATTTTATAATGCTTCAAAAGACACCGAAGACACGTTATCAAAAGGTAGTTGAAACAAATTTCGGCATTTTAGCGTGATCAACGACGGGTTCTTAGTTATAAAACAACGTCCTGCTGATATTTTGGTAGAGGCCAATAATCCATTGATACCCCAAGACTTTGATTAGACGTCGGATTAATTGGACTTTGCGCAACTCTATTCAGCATTGTGTCAAAGACGATCAGATTTATCAACCAAATTGTAACAAGATGTAATTGTTGTGATGTTTTCAGATCAACATTGGGTCGAACCTCGGAATGTTTACTGAGTGTTTCCCGATCAATTGGGGCTAACGCCGAAATAACGTTTCTAAAGTCAAACTTAGACGCCTTTGCAACGCACCGGCAGTGTTGCAAATATATATTCATTCATGGTGAATTTTTGGATGCAACTCACGCACTCTGTTCGTTTAGCTCAGATAACAGAAAGATAGTCAATCCCCTGCTTACTACTCATAGGTGGATTCGATCTCGGGACCTTGGGATTACCAGACCAACTAACAAACGCTCCATTGCGTTCACTTATAGTGAATCTGCTGGCAGGGCCTCTAAATCTCTTGTGGGCCTTTCATGTGACAATAAGTGTCAATAAAAGTGTCAATAAAAATTAGGTGATATTTTCTGTTAAAAATGTAATACTTCATCACACCACAGGCATAAATATTGTACGGACACCTGATGGCGTTTAAGAATTGTTTTTAAACTTTCTGTTCTATATGTAGAACCACTTTACAGATTTATCCTATTTCATCTGTCTGTGCTTCTTTAATACGAATGGAATTATATATAACCTATTATAATTACAAGAAAAGGTATGACTTTAGGCGTCTAGTTTCATAAGGTTTAGTCTGAAAAGGTTGCAAGCAATAAATAAGCCTTTAAAATACAGAAAGTTTACAAAAGTATTTTTTCTTAAGTATACGAAGAGATATTGCTCAGGTTCACTTACAATATTAGTGAACAGTAATAAGTAAGCTATAAGTGTATAATTGTCCAACATCAGTGCCTTTTCAGAGTATTTTTGCTTAAATTTGAATACAGAAATTTATTCCCTACATTGAATTGGAGCGTTCCATGCATAACAATTACTGAAATGGACAAAATAATGTGCAAAAATAATTTGTCTGAAGCGATCTTGGGTAACGACAACTTTTTGACTACCCAAATGTCTGCTTTCGGTATCGTCAGTCTGACGACCCAAAACTCGCCACCTGGCGAATTTGAAAAGGGGATTCGAATGAGTGAAAATTTGTTACTATATGTGTCTAAAAATTAAAAGAAAACACCGACAAAACGGGGTATTTTCAATCGAAAACCATGTGGTGTGTCCATTTGTGTTAGAAATGAGAGACAAACTTATATTCAGTATTTCACTTCCTACAAAAATATGGTAGTTGTGGAACTAACTTCGCATCCGAGAAAATACTGGGCGTCCAGAGAAATTGTGCACGTACTCCTGATGCGATAGGGTTTGCCAAGTGCTGTGTCACTGTAGTCGAGTCCGAATCTTCGGCAGTGCCAGGACTTATCCATATAGGTGATGGTGATGGAGAAAAGAGGGGTACGCATGTATTATCTGTGTGAAGGGAAGAGATGAAGTGGTAATAATGTCTACTTTGGTTAGCATGACTAGTAGTTTTGAACCTAGCAGTAAGGGATCGTTGAAAAAGTTGTGAACACGATTGGTAACCAAAATATAACCCAAATAGAACCCAACACACGAATAAATATTGGACAAAAATGCGTTACTGATGATCCATCAAAAATAGTTGATTTGTAAAATATGATAATTTTTCTTTAAAATTTTGGTTTCAGCAAATTTTCTATTTTTAGTTTGTTTCCTGCCTTTGTAGTTCCTGCTGGACAGGAATTTGATCAAAATCAAATTAAAGGCTTTATGCATGTGACATTTCTTCTATTGATTTTCTTGATTATTATCGTTTTCTGCCCGGCAGGAGCGAAGATAAATGAAAAAAAACATATTTATGTGGATAATTGTAGATCTCAGAATGCAACAGGCAATCAAGATTAAATTAATATTTCTTACGGCGTTCAGTGCACAGAATCTGCGATAAAAATACAATGGTTGTAAGGGTGGTTGTGAAGTTAGCTAACTTGAATGATCATGAAAGTGATATAAAAATCACTCTGTGTCTTACATGTCTCAGATCGTTGTTTTACCTGTCTCAGAATTGTAGAAACCGGTTTTTGTTACTGCGGCATCAAGTCTTCCACATATGAACTAAAACGTGCGAATATTGTTTAGTCCCGGATTTGCATGATATGACTGAATATTGACAGGTGTGAAGAGAAGATGAGGAAGACACTGATTGGCTGTTTGTTGCTGTGTACCTTAGTGACACTGCTCAGAGACACCAAGGCAAGTGGCGCCTTTCTTCCTCTTTTCTTCTTTTCCTCCTTTTCGTCTCTCTTTCTTCTTTACAATTTGACGTTTAAATTTGTATCATTATATTTTCTTAAACAAAAACAGAAAAACCACTTTAGTTTAGGTTTGCAAAATATCAAAGCAAAGCGGAGATTAAACAGTTATGCAAAGATCAGCGCTGTATATAAATGTCTTAAGCTATACTTCTTATATGAAATTAATTGTTAGGCTGTAGCGCTCTTCATAATGTATTGTATTTGCATAAGTTTCCTTCCAACAGTGGCACTATGTTTTAAGTAAAGAATTTTTCTATCGTGCACAGTTTGTTGTTGAAACATTTTTACTGATTTATCACTGCTTTGAATGATGTTAGCAACATTAGCAAACTGAATTGATAATATAAGTAGCTAAGTTATTAATGTCATCGAAACACACCTACCAGGAAATTACTTTTTAGCCCAGTTGAGTATAGTCGGTGGGCTATACTCTTCTGTTAGATGAGGGTAGATATATCGTTGTCCGTTATGTGCGTGTGGGAAAACAATTTCCAAAATGCTACTCTTCGTACATTTTTTGTCCGATTGTGTTTGAAATTTGCCAGAAATATTTGCTGGATAATGTTATACTTATATATTTGTGTCATTTTTTTCCAAAACTATCAAGATATTAGCCAAATATTCCGATGAAATTGCAGACAAATCATAATATGTTTCATCTTCACCATTCGAGGAGTTAAGGTTGGTGAAGTCGGTAGCGCGTTAAGCTACAATGCAACAGGTCATGAGTTCAAGCCCCGCTCAATGTGCTTTTTTCAGAGTCTCCCTTTATCGGTTTTATATGCATTGTTCATAGTTCTACTTCTCGTAGATGCAGTGGTTTGCATTGGAGCCTACAAAGCTCAGGGTTTCTCTTCATAGGTATTACAGGCGATATTTATAGTTATACCTCTCACAGAATACGTTTCGTTTCTTTCATTTTCTTCCTCTTTGTTCCATTCTTTGATCACAGATAGATCTTTATTGGAATCCTAAAAGTTTTGTAGTGGGTTATGCAAATACTGACCATGAAATCTTCTTGATTTACGTTTCACTTTTCACCTTTGTAATGTGTTTGCTTTCACGACTAAGCACAATGTCCACGGTCATTCTTGTTTGTATAAAATTGAATTACTGTCATCAATAATTCACAAATCATAAGTACATTGGCAACTATAAGGAAAGCTTCACTTTCCAATTTTTGGTATTGATAATGACATTATTTACTTCAATACTAGAAGTAATCAAGTTAAGACTTTGATTGAATATATGGTGTCAGATATTCTTTTCTTGGAAAAATAATTCTTGGGGTCACAAAATGAATTCAAGATATCATTAACCCCCCCTCCTCCTCTCTCGACTATCAAAACTCGTTTCAACAAGCGAAAAAACACACATTGATGTTAAAAATTAAATACATTATATCAGTGCTTAATCTCTTGTATCAAGAATTGATTTTTGATATCAATATTTAAATTTCTAATTTTCCAGCTAGTTATTTTAAATATAAAAAAGTGAAAAGGCATATAAATGAATAGTTTTTATTCCAACGACAATTTAATGCGCAGATACGGTATTTTTTGAAGGATGTTGAGGGATTGATCTGGTTTCAAAACACAAATTTTACGTACATTTATCACGAATCACAATAAGACTGTCCAGGCATGTGGTGACCAGCCGAAACAATGTAAATAGATCACCAGAAGCACGCGACACATTGGGAAACCTTTGGTTCAACTTTGAAAACCGGAGATTTAGTTTGAATCTGAGAGTAGCGTTTTTAATTATTTAAGACCAAATACAGGCAATTTTGATATCAGTAAATTTCATTATATAACACAACTAATAATCTTTTGTATATAAAACATACCTGTGAATATTCAAAACTAATCCATCGCAGTTGTAGGGGTAAATACAGTTTAAAGTTTTAAATTTTTCTACGTGTACCATTTTCACAGAATCGATAAAAATTGGTCAGGCAATTGTTATACTGAGATTTGAGGAAATGTCACAAGCCAGAAGAGAAATTCTTTAAAGTTTGGATGCGGAGCATCCAAAACTAAATGAGGACATAAATTTAAAAAATAACAGCAATATTTTCAAATATTAAAGACCAGCTATCAAAAATTTCGAGATTAATGAAGTTCAATACAAGGAAACAACACACATTCTTATGTACAATGAAAACATATCTGTTAAGATTTATCATAATTCAATTGCGGCAGCAGGAGTACATGCATTTTAAATTCAAATCTACTTGTATGCTCTAGCTATTTAGAAAGCGATACAAAATTGCAATTGTTCCTTTTATCTCTAACTTAGCATGTGCTACATCGGTTACCCTTGGGGTAATTGTCTACAGCGTTTGGCGACCAATAAAAAACTGAATGAGGTGTATCGCTTTGAAAATGATAACAATATTTTTAAATTTTAAGACCAACTACCTAAAACGTTTCTAATAATCAATTTTGATATGAAGTGCAAACAACAACCTCTTGTGTATATGAACGATACATGTAAAATTTTGAAACAATTCAAGCATAGCTGTGGTAACAAATACATTTTAAATTTTTAAGCTTAGTAATATGGCATAACATTTGTTTAAATCATTAAAAAGTTGCAATTGGAATTTGGTATTTTCAGGATTTGTAAAAGGCAACCGAATTAAAACGATATGGCTGGAAGATAGCTATTTGAAAATCATTTTCGTTGAATGTGAAAAAAACGTTGAACAAAAACAATTAGAGATTTAGCGGTTTTAGAATCGAGGTGTGAAAAATGGCACACTTCTAGACCTTGTTAGTTCAGGAATCCCTTGTTAGATCCATCAAGTAATAAACTCACATCCCACTCCCCAAAGTGGTTTTAGTTAAATATAAACTAATGGCAAATATTCAAACATTTACACTTGAGAATTTTCAATAACTGTAGCTATTTGTATTCGTACGATTTCACAAGGTGGTCCTATCTGATTGATTTTCCGCCATCATGTTTTCTGGCTAACCAGAGTTGGTGAGGACTATGGCGGGCAAAATGTGGCAGAGATGTATCGCAGCATGTCTAGTTATTGGTTCTCTAATTTTGTTTGAAAATTATTTTACTTGCAAAAAAGACATTAAAATTTCACCATTGAAACCCATATATATAGTACACACGCTGTGATAGCTCATAGCACAGAATCAATGCAATCATATTGACAGTTCCACTCTAGACAATGAGGGAGCAATTATAGCATGTGCTTTAGGCTATCACATAGGGCTGAGATATGTTTGCCTACCACGCTTAAATGTAATTACACCTGCTTTTAAATTGTATTTACATTAAAAATGACTGACAGTGAAGAATATTTAGTTGACTAGCTATTTCTCTTTTTTATCCTTTATCGTTGATTTATTATTTTTAAAAATTCAAGCTTTGCATGCAAAGAACAGATCATTTATTTGTTGCAAGCCTGTTGCGATATGACGTCAGGTTAATGCTTGTGTTTTCATCCCAATAAGCATTTTGTTTCCATTGTCAAAGTACCCTTGGCTTATTTGGTAACACATGGGATGCTTGAAGTCAATTTTCATGAATATATTTCAAAACTAGGCCAAAAAAATCCTATATCTTATGTTATATTTTTGATCAATTTTCGATCTGTCAATGCTCACATTTCCAGTAATGAGCATCAAACCTCTCAGTAGTAACGCTTTCCTGCCACTTGTGAATGTATTTTTCAATTCCTATAAGTTGTATTCATATTTTAAACACGCATAGTTAATAATATTTGGTTTGTCAGCACTCAACTTTTCCCTTATTATTCACTTATTTACTTTTTTACCCTTAGCTTTTCAAAGGGGTTTAACTTTTTATTTAAATGCCGAATGGGAGTTCTTTTCTTGTTTTCTTGTCTTTTTCATTTTGCCATTTCATTTTCAGGTTTTCATTTAAACTAAAAGTTTACTCTTTGATTGGCTCGGACGTCTTTACCACTCAGAACAGTTGTGTTTTATGACCCAACCTCTATTACAACCAGAAATTCGCTGTGTTACTAGAGTTGTAATGTAAATCGCAGGGTGACATTACCTTTAACAATAGCCTTTAAAGAACTATAATTTTTAACTATTCCGGATCATAATTTTTTGCGCTCCCAAATGTTACTTTCGTACTCTTTAGAAACAATGATTTAGCTTTTACAGTGGTTATATTTGCTTGTGTAATCAGAATTCAACTACTTCAGATTTTTTAAACAAGAAAGAATTCTGAATTATGTCAGCAAAATACATACAAACATAATGTAAACAAACTTTAAATTTATTAATTTAAACCAAATGTGATGCGTTCAGTCTATGTTGAAAAAGTAAATAGCAATGGGGTTCTGGCTTTTCAATTCTTAAAAGATTTGTATAAATCGCATAAGTTGTAGGTATTTGAAAAAGCTTTGTCTGTTGTTACAGTTTTAGGTAGATATTATTTTTTTCTAATCATATGTTTTGCTTGCGCCCAGGATGTGTTCTAAAACAGGCAGATTGTATAATAATTAAACATTAATCGCATGCAATCGTATTGGATCTATTTCTTTCGAAGGTATCAACACCTTGTATAAATTGATTGTTTGTATAATAATACAAGCGTCTATATCAATGGCGGATACAGGTTTTGATCAAGAGAGTTCGACGCCAAACAATCACCCAAAAATAACGAATTTACCCTCCAACATTTTTAACAATGTAATATTTTCCAATTGTACGAGGTTGTGCCTTTAACTCCTTATCATCCCCCCCACCCGATTCGGACCACCACTGGATGCCAAAGTGCAGAAACTATATTATTAGACAAATCTTGAGTGGAATGGCAATGTGCCGGAACATATGCAATTTCACAGTAATTTATTTATGTGCCGTTTTGCATGCGTAATATAAAATGTTATCCCTCTTGAAGGGAGGGATATAGTTTTGAACTTTTCGGTCTGTCCGTCAGTATGTCCGTCTGTCACGCTTCAGTCTCATGCGCCTACAGGCCACATTAATGGATGGATTCGTTTTAAATTTTGTACACGGCCTCTTCCACAGCGCAGTGACCAAGAATTTTCAGGATCGGCAAACAATTGACAAAATGGCGAACTTTTGAAAATTGTCACTTGACTTAGGACACATACAGCAGTCTCACACGCTTTCAGGCCGCATTGATAGATAGATTCGTTTCAGATTCTGCACACGGGTTTCCTGGTCCTTCCGCAGTGCAGTAACCTAGAATTTTTTGGAACAAAAAATGCCAAAATGGCGGACTTTTGAAAATCGACACTGGACTCAGCGTATATACGACATTCTCACGCCCCTAGCGGCGACATTGTACACAGCTTATCTGGATCCTTCTGCAGTGCAGTAACCAAGAATTTTAAGGATAGGACTTGAATTGACAAAATGGCAGATTTTTCAAAATCGGCGCTGTACTCAGCGTGCTTACGGCAGTCTCACCCACCTATTGGTTAATGGATTGATTGTTTAAATGTTAGACACTACGTCTACCTATCTTTTACTCATAAATTTTGCATAGTCAACAGCCTTACACGCACCATATTGGTCACAGAGGATAGACGTACTTCTCGAGACGTAATGAAGTTTCAATGCTTGTCTCCGTGCTCATCTAAAAGCAGAACGCCTCTATCAGTTCAAGGGTTTCAATGTTATAGCAGTCAGTGGAGAAGCATGGCAGGTCGAGATTTGATACCTCCAAATAGATAGGTAGTTAGTTAGGTAGGTTTTTACTTGTGAGAATTTGGTCTAGAGATTCGATAACTTGGTTGCAAAAAGCACCTCGAGGATCTGTGGTTCGCACTCCTATACCAAGCAAAGATAAATCATTTCCATATTGTCTAAAACTTTCGCTACAAAAAGTCACATGTGAGCCATGGGAATAAGCCAATTGACCCTGACAAAAGAAAGCTTTCTGACAAAATCCTTTTCAATTTGCGTAATGATACAGGCCATATGACACAAGCGCCTGAGCAATACCATTCAAATCTGAAAAATCCGGACAGCGTTGGAATTGCCAAAAATTTGTCCGAAACGTGTCTGGATTATTCAAGTCGTGCAATAATGGCTTGATTCGTCTATTAAATAAACAAATGTTGGTAATGTTGACAACCTGCCTTCAAATAATTTCTCCTCGGAGTTTTGTCCTTCCGTTTTGCACAGATGGTCATCTTTTCTGTTTCCCGGCATTCTGTGAAGTCAGCATTATACCCCATCACAGAATGTTTTAAGTTTAATGGACCTGAATAATCAGCTACATTGAGTGAAACTGATGAACTTGAATGAAAACAGAATTTTCCCGGTAGCTGGAAATTATAGTCTGTTAAAATGACTTAAATTGAAAGTTATGTAGAAAACAATAGAAGGAAGCTTATTTCTCGCTAGATACAATTCTCCCCCGCCCCCACCCAAAAAAATAGCCCACCAAAACACCTCACACCTAAAAGAGATGAAATTATTTAAACAATACCAGATTTTTCAAAATGCAACCCCTTTGAATTACGCAAGTGTTACAGGATGAGAAAATTCGCCAACAGAAGCACCTGGGAGAAACAACGCAACACTCAAATTTTAGACTGTTGCTTGTCTTAATTGCACAGGTTATTCATACAGTAAAACGTACAATTGGTATCCGGAATAGGAAGTTCTGTTCTGGATTATCTAGCTTTTTATTTTTAGCAACCAATGGAAAATTAATAGGGACTGAATTATTTTGTACTAATTAGAGAGTTGTCTTAATTATACAGGTTTTTCCTGTAGCAAGTTTTATTTTAGTGTTAAAGTGTTAATTGTAGTGAACTCACAGCTCAGCGCTTCGTTCGCAAGTCTTCCATGCGTATCCAAATTCAATAGAAATTAATGAGCCCCGTGATCGACTCCTATAACAGTCGGAAGGCTTTTATGTAATACATTCTGTTTTCAGGGTGCAGTTCCAGAAAGCTTGCTTTATACACCATTCCAAGAAACGTTCCTAGACGTTCAAAATGAATTTCAGAGAAATGACCTGCTTTATTCCAAGTACGGTTTCACTTATCGCCTTGCCGGAGAAATGTGTAGATCAGAGAGAACTGGAATGGCAGACTACTGCAACCTAGAACACCTGATTTTGCAGTTAAATGTGCTTCAAACAAACTGGAGAACGCTTCGCAACCATGAAGACAGACGCTTCATTGGGGGAAATGCAGATGTTGATGTTGATCAGTATTTAAAAGCATTGGATCTTTCGGCACAACTTAATAGTCTCGTTGTGGATTTAAAAATAGGAATTAATATGATTTTAGAAACAACCGTCGCTGTTGCAAAGTCTTTAGGGAGCTATTTCTCAAACAATGCAGCTTTTGACGTTGCCATTGCAGAAGCAGACACAGCTTACATTAATGGTCAGCTTGACCGATTAAACGAAGAAGGAGAGAAATATTTCGGAGACCATGAAGGTAATCTTGCAGATAAAGCTTCCAAAATTTTGAGTTGCACCATAGCGGGTTTGGCGTTACAAATGACTGATGAAATCACGAGGCTATCTTTGACTATGATGCAGATGTGCAACCCTTTGGCGCAGTTATTTGGAGGTTTTGATATTAATTCGTACTTTGACCGTGTAGAAGCACTTTTCGACACGTCAACGAATTTGTTGTTGATAAAGCGCTTCCAAAAACAGATGGATGAAGTTAGGGCGAAACTAAACGAAATCAATAAAAAATTCAATTCGAATTCAGAATATTTGCGTAAGGTTATGGAACTGTTTGAAGAGGACGGTGATTTAACCTTTGAGGAAGTGCTTGAACAAGCTGAAATTTTTATTCAGCTTTACAATGATTATACGCCCGCCGTCACTCAACAGGATCTAGTTGAGGTTTTGGCAAAGCTGACTTATATGATGGAAGAAACTTGCAGTATTGTAGATGAATTATCTGCCAGTACCAATCCGCTGGTCATTGCAGCTATTGCATCCGTGAAGAAAGATGCTCAAGAAAACTGTATGTCAGTCACTGTTGATCTTGCAGTTCTTGACTCCTTCTACAACCAGATTTACGAGTTTCAGTTTGATTTAATGGATTCCCTTGCAGCTACTATGAAGGGAAAAGTTGCGGTGGCCAATGCCGGCAATTTTCTTACTGATTTTGACACTGAATACATCAATTTGGCTACCACTGCTATCGGCATGGTAATGGATTCAGTTTCTGTTCAGGCTGTTGCTCATTCCTATTGCAGTATAATAGAATACGAAAGAGCCGGGGTGCGCCCAACCGTATGTCAACGCTTCACTTTTACACCAGCAGACAGACAATCTATTAAGTCACTTGCAAGGCCAGATTGCATAAGTAACGACATTTCACATTTTTTTAGATGTAACCTTTAAAAATCTTAGACAGATTTTAAAAAGTAGCCACCTCTTTTTTAAAAGAGCAAATGAAGATATTTGATAAGCGCATCTATTGCAAATCTTTTCTCTGTAAGCAATGCCTTTATAGATATAATGTGAAAAAAACATAAAGAACCAACTGGATCTGCAATATAATGAATATTTATCATTCCTTCATTTTTAGACCATTATTATTGATAAGGATAAAAAATAAGCGAATGGTTATAGTAACTAAACTAGTATCACAATTTTGCGTTTAGCTAACCACTTTAATCATTAAAATGTCATTTTGTCTCTACAGGACAATTAAAAGAGAATCAGCATTTGGAGTTAGACTGGAAGAAAGCACTCGTAAAGAATAAACATTTGATTGAAAAAAGGGACGTAGACATAGACATGCTGATACAAGCCATTGAGCGGGAATACCTCACATGGGAGCAAGAAAATCATGAAGACCAACAATTGATGAGTAAGTATGGTCCTTTTCAGTTGTAATGCAATACTTGTGCAAACAAAATTCTGCCATGTAATGGGATATATAGCGAAGGACCAGTTTTTTCTGATGAGTAAAACAACATTCTGTTTCTTTCCAAGTTGAGTTATAGTTACGCACTTTAGACAGATTCTGTCGCATATCAAAGCACATTTTGGTAGCTCGTCGTATAAGCTACATAATTGGGCCGCCGTTATCTATAAACCCCTATAAATCACTGAAATTAAAACAAACGTGTCAATAATTGCATCTCCATTTTATCAAACCAAAAACCCGAAATTGACAATTTTATCGGTGTGAAAGGAGACTAGTACTTGGGTCTAAAGTGGGATACACAAACTATAATGTGGCTTTTAAATAGCTCTTCATAATCAAACGTATGTTTTAAGAGCGTAAGATAGCAATGATAACAGTTGACGGGTGAAACCACAGCCTTGGAAATAATTGTCTGCTGTCCACATAATATCTGGTAAATTGATATGGTTTCCAAGTTAAAGCGCTAGAGTTAACATAGGAGCCAACTGGCAATACCCGTTTGCTCAAATTGAAGAAGTTATGTAAACCAAAGCTATGCCACATAACACCGTGGCCTCACAGATTTTTTGCTTAAAGTACTACTACTACTTCTACTTTTACTACTACTACTACTACTACTACTACTACTACTACTAAATAATAATAATAATAATAATAATAATAATAATAATAATAATAATAATAATAATATAATGACGATGATGATGTAAAGATGATGATGATGCGAATAAATAATATGAACAATTAAAAATGAACATAAACATTTACACAAAAATTAGGTCAGATGAAATATTTACACATAGCGGATATTTTTGGTCCCAACAGATATATTTGGTGTCGAAACTGTGATCGCATTAGTATAAGATGATCCACTGGAGTACAATGTTTAAGGATGCTTGTGGTTGGAAAGTTTCTAAGAAATGCCACATTGCTTGAACTACGACTTCAGTAGGCAGGATCCCCATGGGGATCAGCTGTTGCACTGGAAAGCACCCACACCCAAATGTGTCAGAAAACGTAAATTTACCTGAAGTCACTTTGAACTGCAAGTTTAGAGGGAAGGTGCTCCTGATTTACGTACTGGTTCTTGTTAAGTAAAAGTTTTGAATGCATTTGAAGTCATAGATTTACACAGTTTCATGTGCACTAAGAAGGAACTTCTCAGTCAGCAGTTGTACCTGAACATTACCATGTTGCATGTAAGGGCGAGGTAAACATATGTAGATTTAAATTATCGTATCTATTCTTATTTTTCTGACGAAATGACGGAATGCAGTAATGTGAAGTAGATCACATAAAATGAGTTTTGTATACACTGTGAAAAGTGCAGTCACATGTTTTGGAAAAAACTTTAAATCCGGATACATTTGTAGTAAAACAAATGTACAGTTAAAATATCACAGCATTGTTATTACGTTTCGTTTTTAAAACATTTTGACCATGCCTATTCTCCGCAGGAACATTTTCAATTATTTTTTCTACTTTGATGTCCACCACAAAGGAATAGCCAAGCAAATTACAGTAAGTTTAGTTGAGTTCAGTTATTTTGTCAATATATGGCAACATATTCTTGAAGTAAACTAATAAGTGATCATTTTAGGGCCTTTTATTTTAAAGTTGTTAGATCGACGTCGACCAGGGATCGACGCATAGGTGTGGATGTCTGTCAGTGCAACACGTCGCTGGTAAAAAAACCTTCGTTTGTCCACTGCAAAAGAAAGAAGCGCCAACAGCACGGGCTGTGGACATGGCTACTTAATCTATATACCCATGACTGCAAGTGCGTGGTGAGGGGATAGGACAGGGAAAGTTACCACCAAAAATCTGTACTGCAGAGACGGACTGACCCCAGATATTAGGTGCAAATGTTTTTTTCACCAAGTACATCTCAAAGAGACATGGCATTTAACACCTCAATCTCTTCTGAACATAATGAATAGGTATAAAACTGAATACTGGGTGCTGCTTCCAGGTAATCTTCCTCCTGTAAAGTGCCGTTTCCATGCAGCAAACACCCAATCCCCATCCCTCCAGGTGGTGTAATGTTTTCTTTTCTAATCCACAAGAAAAAAAGATTTTTCACTTAAAATACGGTTGCAGACATGAACGATGCCGAAGATGACTGCACAACCTCAGACTTTGCATATCTTCCTACTATACATGTGAACTCCACTGGAAAGCAGTTCATCAATGTAACAGATCTTCTCACAGGCGAGTATTTCGAATTTTCTCGAAAGATCGGTTCTATTTCGAGCTTCTTTGTCTTCCATTAAGTGACACCTTCTCTGTGGATGCAATATAGCAATCCATGACATCAAAAGATTCGAAATGCTCGTTCTACGTCGCTTGTACACAAAACAATTCCTCTCCGCACTATATAACCCAATTGAACTAAACAATTAGTATTCTCGGCGGTCAGTACAGTTATGTAGTGAGGGCAGAACTGTTCCACAATGTCTTAAAATTAGTGCTACGAACTGATCACACTGAAATAATTTTCGTGAGTATTAAGTCATCTTATAACCATAAACACCAAAAACTGAAACAGCTTATCACAGTCTGATGAGCTTAATATTGATGTGAAGTTCAGTAATAAAATAATTTCTGAAATTGCTATCAACGGGCATGAACGATATAAAAATAGGTAAATTTCTTTTATACTCTATATAACCATTAAGTATTTAGTTTTACATATTAAGTTCGATTGAGCTTGATATTTATCTCCAGGCAATACACAATACATAACACTGCCAAACGATGAGGACTGGTTGAGAGCTTACGCGTGGCTGGATAAATTTGAAGAAGTCGAGTACGAAAAAACGTACTTCGTCAAGCGTCTACAACTTTTTATTCCCGGTCTGGCTTGTAAAGACCAGTCAGATAACATTGGCGCAGAGATAGAGGTAACATTTTTTAAATCACAGGTGCTTTAGTTTTCAAGGTGATTTCAAAACAGACAACAATATGCAGTTGCATAAAGCGCTTAGTGTCAGTTTTTTACTACACATAATTTATCGTCTGTGTATTAAAATATGTAAAGTGATATGTAAATTTTCTAAGTAAGTTTCTACGCAATCCGAAAGTGCAAGTATTAAACATTTAAAAACGTGTTTGGCAGTATCACATTTGCCGTCAGTGTTGTACTGCGACATTTTGGGCAAGACGACATTGATGGCTTTATCTGAAATACGAGTGTTAAATGGTTTGTACAGTAGAGGCATTGACGTTGTTATTAGTAACTGATACTTTTTTCGAAGCAGCTGTGTTTTTTTCGGATTTGACAGACGACTCCAGGGTGCGAAGTAAAATGAAAGAGGCGTTTGCGTGGGACTGGCCTAGTGTCAGGGGGCGCTTTAGTTCTACACTGCAAAAATAGAGCATTGTAGTCGGGGAGCAAAGCAAGGTTTTATCAATAAATGTTTTATTGACAGATTGCAAACGGCGTATCTGTGAGACTGCATATCGAAGACGAAATAGCCGACGGCGCAGGTGTACCAGGTTACATGATGAAACAATTAAGGTACCCATTTAAATGGGACCAAAGATTTGATTCTTGCAACACACGCCAAACGTTTAGACAAAGAAAACGTGACGGGACAGAAATTGGAACCGTGGATGTGTGTGTTCGCACGTCAGGTATGTTTCGTTTGCCACTCATTCCAACAATTAGTTATTTCATCCTTGGTAGTTCTACTATCTAATAACGTCTTCAAAGTTTTCAACAAAAGTCTGTAACTTCTTTAAAACTAAATTATTTACAAATATTTTCCTTGTAAAACATTTAATACATAACCCTGTGGTAAAATGTCTTGCCGTATAACAATTCTTTCTTTTTTTGCATCCAGTTCTGTAAGATTTAAGTTAATCTTGTCTGTGAGCGATGTGTCTGGCTTTTTATTAAGGAATCCAAAAAAAACCGTGGTGTTTGTTAAATTTGCCCTAAAATGTGATTACACTGGAGCAGAAATTTAGTGAAAAGAAGTTTCAAATGATGCATGCACTAAAAAGAAAAGAAATCTTTATGTGCATTGACTGCATCTGCAAAAGAAAAATTCTTTTCGTTTCCTCTGTAAATTATTCAGGAAAATGTGTGAAAATTACCAACAAGTCCTCATGGAAATTAGACACTATCAGTCAAATACATTTTACATTAAAATATCAACTTGCAAAGGGGCTGTCGCCTTGCCTTTTCTATACATAACCCAAATTCAATCACAAAGCGCATGGATCAACATTCTTTTGCATTAAAATTTTTTGTAATGTTCTTGAAAACGTTTCCTTGAAATTAAGAGTTGACTGCGTTATCGTTTAGACTATAATTTACTTTTAAGCAATTCTCCTAAACGCATTTCCAAATTACAAGTTCACACTAATTTTCAACGCGCTATGAAAACGAAGTCTGATGGAATTTCGTCGTCCGGGCCACACTATTTCTAATTCAAAGGCAGGAGATCCCTGGGGGTAACGGTTAGTAAACGATTAATCCGTAGGTTCGTAGAAAATGCCATCCAATATAAAATGGAGATCCTTTGTTAACTAAGAGAGTGTCGGAACCACTTACCACACACGCTAAACTGACAGAATAAAACATTTTATACGTCATATTACTTCCAATAATAAATAGCATGATCGACACAGCCCCCATGGTATTGTCCTTGAATTGTAATTGACTATTGGTTATTTGGTATTTCGTTTAATGATATAGGTACCACAAAGCGAATGTTCATGAATCGCTTCCTAAATGTAACATGTTCTAAGATATGTTTAGGTTATTATCTACACACAGCATTTAGAGGCAAATGAATAGCATCTCATGATCCATTTGTTACGACAAACAAGCCGAATTTCAATTTGATTCCATAATTATGTCCAGTTTGTTGTTATATTTATATATATTCCTAAATTCACATATTTAGCATAGAATCGAAGCGCAGAGAACAAATTAGTTTTTCCACAGAAGTAGGTCAAAAGATTCAAAGGAGCTCGTTGCTTCTGAATAGATCATACAGTGTTTTCACCTTTTAACTGTGATGGAAATTATGATCCCATTTGTTATTTAATATGTATTTTACATCAAGAAGATTTAGCTTCAAAGCATAATGCGCACAAGATTACGTGTAGCGGCCATTCAAGTGGCAAGAATTCAAGAGTTCAATTCGTCTGAATAGCAGATTTATATAATACATATTTTTGTGCGGGGAGAAGGATTAAGCATTTGTTTGATAACTTTGGAAACAATTTCCTTTTACACACATTTGTTGCCGTGGAAATACCCAGAATCAGTTTACAAAGAGCAATGCCTATTTAGAGGGGTTTGTGCTAATACTTTCGCCTTTGCTTACTCCGAGATAAACGTCCGATGCTAACATACATAAATAAGTTAAAATAAAAACACGATCAAACGAGCAAGGCTGAGACGATTCAGTCAAATTGACGCGTTTTGAGATCATTCGTCGCCAGGCGTATTGTTGCCAGTTATGTTGCCATCAGTTCATGTTTAAGTTTAGTCTTACAGTCAAATTTCGTGTCTTTTACCGTCATATATATATATTTACCTCTTTTCTACAATAAGCCTTAAAAGTAGTTGGTATTTAAGTGTTTGTAGTTTTTTCATAGACTCTGAATCTCAGCGGTCAATCAAAGTGTCATGTCAATAATGCTGACCATTCGAAGATTTATTAAACAATAAAGTAAGGAACAACAGATGCCTTTATAGCATGTCTACAGAAAACCGGAAAAGCTAAAATATTTTTCAACAACTTCTCAGTATTCACTTTAATAATAAGCTGAATATTATGCGTTGAATATTCTTCTTTGAAAAGGATATTTGAGAAATTTTTTATGCTCATTTTATTTACATCAGCAGTTCTGGATCCGAATTTGGGTACCATTTTCAAAATTTCTCCATAGAAGTTAAAGTTACATAGTGGATATGTTTTGAAGGTAACTCCAAAGATGATTCGTATATAGAAATCAGGTGATCTTAAAACATTGGGAACCCCGGAAGTAGGACCACCAGGGAACCTGATGTGATCTAATTTCTGGAGTGGTCCCATGTCCCGGAGTCCTTATAATTGACTGCGTTTGGAACTGGACTGTTGGAAAGGGGTGCTATTTTTGAGATGGTTCCACTTGTGGGTTAACCCCTCAAGGTTTTCCTTATTTAATCGTCAGTGCGGTTCAGCTTAAAAAGACGACTTTTGTCTAATATAAACAGAAAATACAAACATGCTTCTTTTCACTATGTATATAGCATGTAAAATCCTACTGTAAATCCGAGACTAAAACTGAAACAAACATGTGCTGAACAAAAAACATAGACGTTCTTTTAAAAATTGTGATTTTTTAGGCTATTGTGTAATCAATTCGCAGTCAAACATCCCCTTGATTTTATGTCTTTTTGTAATTAACGCGCGGTCCGTTGCCGTTTAGTTGTTTAATATTCTTCAACTTAAAATGTTTTCTTACGAACTGGAAAGGTAAACAGTCTTAATTTGATGTCTAAAACTTGACATAGGCACAGTCTTGATTTTCTTAATAAAAACCCGTGCTAAAAATTTCGGTTGTATAGATTAGAAGGTATCTGCTTTACTATGCCAAAAATTGTGATAATTTATAAAGAAATAAATGAATATTTACAATTATGTCTTGATATTCATTTACCATAGGTCTCCCGCCAACTTACACCAATGATTTATACCCAAGTATGTTCACGACGTGGGAAGTCAAACTGAAGAACACCCACTGCGAGCTGACAATACCTGATATAGAAAACTATGACTTCGACATCACCGTGTATTATGAAATGGCAAAATGGAAGCATGAAGGTAAGATGTTTAATGTATTCTGTAAGAAATCTGTGTCATTAGGGACTTTATGAATCCTCTAAACATTTTTAAATAAGGTGTGGCTTTCGTATTTCGTTTTTATTGATTTTTATAGTCCCAATAGCCAAGCAAAATTTATCTTCTAGAGAAGAGTTAGTCGATGACTGTAGAGACAAGCAAAAGACAACAACATATACAATGGTTTGAAGAAGTTCGAAAATGAAACAGAATGGGTCGTGAACATCAAGAGCACATGTTCGCCCCTGTTTATTGAAACCGTGTAGATGTCTTTTATTCTTCAGAACAGGGTATAGTATCGATATTGTCGTAATTATCTTACTCCTGATTATAACCATTTAGATCGAACTGCTATGTGATTATTTTCTCCTTTTAAATGTTGTGTACAACATTTCAGGCCAGTCTAAGCAATGTTGGCCTAATCCTTGCCAGTCAGGAGGAATATGCAAAGACGGACTCAATACTTACGAATGCGAATGTCCAGAATCTACAAGCGGCAAAAATTGTGAAAACGGTAAATATTATTTAAATTAAAATTATTTATGGCATAATGGAACATTATACAAGACTATAATGCTACTATTAAATAAATAAGATGGTTGGTAATATAGCTAATTATAATATAATATAATATAACATAGCTAGATTTTTGTAATCGTAATCTCTAAGGTACTTTACGAGTTGCCTGAAATTTTCAAACGAGTTTTGTATCATGAAAAGATCAATTGAATGTTGTTTTCTACAAAAGTGCCATTGTCAAAGAACAAAACAAATTTGTACTGCCTATAATTAAATATTTATGTAGGAATCGCTGTACCTGACACATGTGACAGGACCTACAACGGAGCAGCGTACAAGCCAACTGGAATGTATATTACCCCGGAGCAGGACCGAAAATTCTCACATTTTGCTGTCGACGGTGACAGCTCTACCTGCGCCATATCAAAGGTTTGTTAACTAAATCAGCTCCACTTTTGTCATGTCCAAGATTTGTCCTCTACATTCAGTTCTACTTGTGCCATACCCAAGACTGTTCACTACAATTAATTCTACATATGTTATGTACAAGGTTTTTAAATTATTATCATCCCTAAATGTGCCATATCTATAATTTACCATCTACAATGAGCTCAGTTATAGAGTAAAGTACCATGTTCAAGATTTGTCCAGTGCATTCAGCTCTAGTTGTGCCATATCCAAGATTGTCCGCTACAATTAACTTTACACTGTCATATACAAGGTTTTACTATTATCACGTCTACCTGTGCCATATCCATGATTTGCCATCTGTAATGAGCTCAGTTATAGATTAAAGTACCATGTCCAAATTCTTCTATCATAATCAGCGTTACTTATGCATTATCCAACACTTATCCACCACATTCAGCTCTAGATGTGCCATGTCCAGGGTTCGTCTACTCATCTCTTTATCTGTGCCATTTCCAATGTTTGTCCTCTGTAAACAGTTCTACAAGTGCTCTGTCTAAATTTTTCCGCTATGAGGAGTTGTACCACCATAGTAAGCTTTATTTGTGAGGTGCCCAGGGTCTCTCCACTGTAATCAGCTGAACAGGACTGAAAATACAAAGGTCTGAAGTTTAATCTACAAAAATCAAATTGACCTTATGTCATCATTTCAGACCTGATGTAAGATAAGTTTACGGAAGATGTCTCTAGAAAAGGGTGCAAGATTCTCTCCCCTCTATATTTTGGGGTAGTTTAATTTGAAGGTGTCATTTATCCAGCCGTGTATGCGATTTGTTTATTGTAATTAACGGTAAGAAATTTTTCAACCATGATACCATGATAATTTGCCTTTCAGGTATTACAAAAAAATTAAAAGTACAAATTTATTATGTTAGTTTTTATCAAGTTTCAAATGTCCATTGTTTATTATGTGTATGTGGATTCTGAAGGACTCATTTCAAAAAATGATGCTATCAGAATGGAGATGAATTGCTGAGAAATCTTGGAACTAGTACAAAAACACGAATTTAGTTTTGTTAACAGGGAAAATAAAAATATAATTTTTCGTGCGATAAATTATAACAGTTTGTTTATAGCAATAAGAGTAAATCATAAGTATAATTCCGGTTTAATTCCAGTGTAAATAAGATGTGTAATGTGACAGCTGATAATTTGTAAGCAGCCCGATGGAGATAAATGTGTCCGTTTCTACAAACATCATGAATTCATAAAACTCCTTTACAAATGACAGTTGCCTTCATAATAATAATAATAACAATATTGATAGTAACAGTAATAAAAATAATAATAATAATAACGACAATAAAAAATAATATGCCCAAAAGCAAAATATTTATGAGACAGCTTTATCCTCACCCTCAAAAGTAAAAAAGAAGGAAGCGCATATTTCCGAAAATTCATATATCAGACAGGTATTTTTCTTTCTCCATATATATTGGGGGGATTTTTACAAGGAGTCAGACTTCAATATGCCTATATATGCACCTGATCCCAAGACTAAAATTCGAAGTCGTTTTCGATTGTTTCCTGGAGATTCTTTCAATCCACTAGATTACCATTGGCAATGCCCTGAAAGACGAAAGAGGATTTTAAAGTGTGATACGATTTGAAACACACAGTGAACTAACAGAACATTGATCAAGTTACTTAGCTTGTCTTCTGAGCAAAGAATTCACGCTAAACATTTTACGAATCTACGCTAAGTACGAAAATGGTCTGCTCATAATTATGCCATTAAACTAACAGGATTCCCACATCAAACTGCTCTTATAATTCTATTTAAATCACAAATAAGCATTGTGCTTTAGTAATCTCCTGTATCACTTTTCAAAACATGTCACTTTCTCAAGAAAAGATTAATGAATATTTGTTGCTTGACTTTTCCGGAGATTATATTGATTATGGGAAATATATAGAATAAGATTTATAAAATGGTTACGACGTTTTCTGTTAGGCAAAGGGTCCCAGTTCAAATCCGCTTGGTCACATTTATACGAGCCTACAAATCAATACCTCTCTGACACTTAACGCCAGAGCACGTTCTACCTTTTAGTAAGAAATCATGCGGTCCGGATGACAAAATTCAATGAGACACCGTACACACACCAGAATAAAAATTAGCTTGGATTTGTAATTCAGACAAAAAACGCTAAACACAATGGGAAAATCTCAAGCTGTGTTTAAGCGTCAATAATCGTCAATAAGCGTCACTAAAGCTTAATGATCTGTTGCTGTTTCGCATTAATATTTTAAAAACAAACACAAATCACAAACAGTCAATTGCAAATCAAGAACGAAATCGTCAGGGTAGTCCCTGACGTGCTGTCGGTTGTTGATATATGCAGAATAAGATTAATGGAATGTTTTATTTTATTGGTTAAACATTGTGGTGCAGTGGTTACGACACTCCCGTGGAAAGCGAAGTTTCCCCAGTTTGAATCTCAATGGCTATATTTAATATGAGCCTGCAAATTAAATAGTCACTAACTCTACACGACAAGGACCTTCTCTGAAAATAAGAAATTACATCCTGCAAGATGTTTTGATATGTTTAAGTTAATTACATTGTAAAGCTGTGCGCAATAATAACAAGAACTCACAAAATTCACAATGCTATATAAAATCCCTTTTATGAATACACTTTGCATTCACTTTGTTTTTAATTAGGAGACGTACACTCCGTGGTTCTATGTAGAACTACAGTGGCACGCGGTAGTGTGTGAAGTCAAAATCACAGGTAGGTTAGTGTTATGTATGCCAAGTAACAACAATAAAACTGGCATGCAAAATCTAACTAAAAACATTTATTAAAGTTACTTACTGCTTTTTTTACTTTTCATCATGAAATTTAACGCTACCAAAGTAATTAAGCGCTAGAACGATAAATAATTTTTACATGTTTGAACTGAAAGCCACAGAAATGCTCTCGTATTAAGAAGTGCATGTGCCCTCCCGTGTAAACAGTTATATTTATCTAATATGAGTATTGAGCAATGCTCTGATAATAACAGATATGTAATACTCTCACACTGAAAATTTTCACACTTTCAAAGCTAGCCCAAAAGTTGTTAAGCTAACGAGTTTTGATTTGTCAGACTGAAGATGCCCAAACCGACGATTTTTTTGGTGGTCAGAAACTCGTCTTTGTCAAATTAACTTATCGTAAACTTGTCAACCTAAACTTTTTACAAGCTTTGTTTTGCCAATCTTGTATGAATTAGCCAGGCAGATCTCAAAATTCAATACAACTAATAATAAAAACATTTCAGTATTCATATTCGAGAGAGATACTGACATTAAACTGATTCGATTGAATAGTTATTGCTTACTGATGTTGTAAGTGATCCCTACTTGTAGGTCATGCCACATCTTTCTTCATATACAGAAGAAGAAAAGTATTTTGGTGACCTTGTGAATTTGAAAGTCTGCTTTTTCGAGTGTGTTACAATAACTCACTTGAAGAGACACAGAAAGTCTGTTAAAATATAATTACCTAAAGCTGATATTACGCCAATTTATAGACGATTCGAATTGCATTAAAGGATGTTGTCTAAAAAGCACAGATTGATAGCATGTGATAAAAATATAAAAAATAGTTTGGTTTTGCACGCAGAACGAAAACTGCTGAGCGCAAAAATTTTAAAACAACATTTGATATCTGTGCAATATCGCCTTATCTTTACTTAGCATCCATTTAATGTCACAGTGTGATACTTGTCAGCGACGTTGACGTGTCGGAGCTCATCAACATCACAACTTTTGGACGAGTATATAATGTTCTCCTATATCGAGTGTATAATACTACAACTATATAATGTTGTCAAAAACATATCGGAAAGTTACTTTTTGTTTAATGTATATGGATGCGCTTTTATTCCTATACCTATTATTATTATTAAAACATTTATATCGCGCTTACAATGGTATAACCCTAAGCGCCAACAATATGGGTATTCTAATAAGAAATCAAAAATTAAAACATAAAATTTAAAAACATTGACTAGATAAAACTAAAGTTAACAGATTAACTGTATGCCAGTCTAAAAAGGTTAGTTTTAAGTAGTTTTGTCGTTAATTACATGACAGGTGCGCTCCCAACTGACTCACGCAATCAAGTGAAAGTAGCGGTGTCAAAAAACAAGCCTTCAGGGAATATGTTCACTCAACTGAATGATTCCATCCATGGTGAAGGTACGAACGGATTAGGAAAGATGGTTAATTTAATTGAAGCTTCCGATAGAAATTGACTGTTCCTGAAAAAAGACGAATAATAATAATAATGGTATTAATAATAAGATAATAATAATAATAATAATAATGTTGTTGTTGATGATGATGATGATGATGATGATGATGATGATGATGATGATGATGATGATGATGATGATGATGATGATGATGATGATGATGATGATGATGATGATGATGATGATGGTTTGTTTTAGACCCAAAGAATACCTCAGATGGTGTTTACACAGTGGGATTCTCACCTTACCTAACGACAGAATTGTACCGTTACTTAGTCATTTATGAACCCGATAGCCGATTTAAGAGCCAGATCAAGATATGTGATCTCAAGGTATACAGCGATAACGGGGGTAAGTTTTATGGCTTCCTGGGCGTATTCTTTGTTTGCACCGGCAGCCGAATTACTTTTAAAAAGAGCCTATGTTTTGTTATATTCTTTATTAAATTTAGTTTTCGAAGGGTATTGAAATTATTTAAATGCATTAAAACATTGAACTAAAGTCAATGCTATACAATTTTTCAATCTTTACACTTCTTTGAATCTCTTTGTTTAATTGTTTTTAATCAATACCAAACTTTTGTATCAACTGAGCTAGATAAATTTCCTTCCAAAATCAGTAATGCAAAAATGAAATGTTTGAGTGTGCCTTCTAAAGTAAATACCTGAGAATATAAATGCATTTGTATTCAAATGCGAAACATTGGTGTGTATTTGTAACTAGTTTTCATCATTATGTATTAATAACACTTACGGCAATGCCTGTTTCAGCCTTTAACGTAATTGGACAGAGTTCATTCAACAATCAGGAATGTGACTGGAGCACCAACATACTGGCTTCCGCTTCCGGCACTGCAACGCAAATTTCTACTAAGTACGTATGGTGATAGAAAACAAGCAACCGATTTAAATTACTATGATAAAATGTGTACAGTAGTAAGTATTTTATCTAAAAACATCCCATGTAAAGGTTTCAGTGACTCACATTCAGTGCTGGTCAAGGTCAACTGGAGGGCATATGTTTCAAGTATACAGAGATTGGTACACCTACAACAGCTTTGACAAATGCTGCATAAAAAAAAACAATTTTCAACAGGCATTGAGAAAGTTTCTTTTCTTCTCCTCTGTGATATTTCTTTCCATTCGCCACTGTTTTGTTTGCATTCACGTCCATTGAGATTGGTAGAGCTAGAAAATGAAATTTGGTATACTTATAGAGGACGACTGCAAATTAGTATGTCTGGAGAGTTTAGTGCAGGTAAAAGGGCCAAGTAAAAACTTGCTATATCAAAATTGTTTAATGCAAGTTAACTATATAACAAAAAATCATAAAATCTTCAAAATGAAGATAAATGTAACTTACCTCTCCACAATAGACTAAATGTATGGCACAGGCATTGACTGTAATCAACATATGTATAAGTGGCCTAAAATATCACGCAATCTACATTTGCCCTAACTCAATAAGACCAAGACCAATAGATGACCGAAAATGTTCAGGCCTATCTAACTTTTTATAATTGAAAATTACAGAAGTCGCCGAAATAATGTGGTTCTCGTTCTCTACCCCGCTTTATCTTTGGATCTTTGGTCTTTGATTCTTGATTACACTTCCTTCACTTGTTATTCTCTATTGACACTATACAATAAGCTCACAAATTGACTAAAACATTTCGCCTGCTTTTCTATATTAAACGATGATATTCTTGTACTTTGCAGCTTCAATGGCGCAGAAAAAGCAATAGACAATGATCTCAAGTCTTGTAGTAAAACAGAGAAATACACCGATGACACCAAACCGTGGTGGAAGTTTAACTTTGATGCCGAAGCCAATCAAATCTGTGGGTTAAAAATAACACTGCCGGACTTTATCAACGGTATGTAATTATTTCAATGGCAAAAAGTAACGCTAAAAATAATGCCGCTAGCCTTTGTCAACGGTAGTTAATTATTTAAAAGGCAAAAAGTATTATCGAGTACATATTACTGAAGAAAAAATGAAGGAAGTCTTCGCATTTGCATTACATTGCTGTGTGAAGACAAGATTTGCTTCTGTTGAGAAGTTGCAGGCTTTTTTGCGCCAAATGTTTTACAATAGTTAAATGTTGTCTATTTTAACCTGTATAGCTGATGAGGCAGTGAGGCTTTGGGCGGGATTCTATTATAGTGATGAGATTCTTGAGCCTGGTAAAAAATTAAACGACGAATATTACAGGCCATGCGGTGAAGAGATGGTAATACCTTTTTATTATCATTGGAAAAAGTGGGGAGGAAAATAAACATTTGTATGAGTGAGGTTCAAACTTTTTATAAACAGAATATAAATAACTGAGCAATCACCGCTTATTAACACTCGTTGTTTTTCAATTAACCAGATCTTAACATATGAGCAAAAAGAAAAAAGTGTGATTTTTATTTGTTTCTATTAAGTTCAATTGAAATATTAAGCGGGTAAAACAGTAACTAGACTTTTCATTAAACAAATGTTTGGCCCTTTGAATAATGATAAAAATATTCATAAAATTGAACATATAATGCAGTTAAGTTAGCATTTTAAGATATCACCAAAAAATCTAAATATTGGGCATACTGTTAAAATTTAAAATGGATCATTACTGTGCCGACATAAATGGAAATTCTACTTAATTTTTTTGCAAACTGCTTTGATACCTAGCCACATCAATTCCATAGAATTGTAGACTTAACTTTTTGCTAAAGGGATGGTCGGTCAAAAGCCTCAGTGGGCGTTAATTGTGAATTCCGTGATAGGTGATATCACCCACCGCGTTTGCTTAGCTAAGGCAATTGGAGCAAATGGCAATCCCCGAACTGGGATCGAACTAGGAACTTTTGGATTATCAGACCAACGCTCTGACCAACTGAGCTGACCGTCACCCCTATATCACGGAATTTAACATCATGAAGATTTTGCTATTTAATATATATAAATAAAAATAGTCAACTCTATGACCCCTTTGAAAGAAGCAATCAATAGGCGTGCATGTGTGCGTGTGCAATCAATTTTTTTAAATGCCACTCTGTCTACTTTTCTGGTCCAATTATTTCGAAATTTAGAAGGAATATTTTCTGGTTAATTCTCCATAAAGTGTCTATTTTTCATGGCAATTTGCTATACCAACAAAATTTAAGAAAAGGCAAAAATATTACTCGTGCTACAAATCTGGTCTGATCAACATTGAAATTTTCTATAAATATTTCCCTCAAGTTTAACCTATCTTCGGTAGATACCAAATATTAATAGTTTCTATATTGTCATTAAAGATAGCAATGAATGCATATCAATGACAAGCTAAAGACAAATTTACTAAAATTTTCCCATAGACATAGACACATTAGCTACATCTCAACAAGTAACATCTCATACGCATTCTTTGTTTTGTTTAACCACTTCAGATTTTAGAAATGATAACAACAGATATACTCACCGCCAACTGCGATGTTCTGCCGATGAATGGTACACAACTTATGATTTACAGTAAAGATGTCAATATCTACCTGAGTCTGTGTGATGTCCAGGTAAATAGCATAAATTTACTTCCTGCGAACGATTCATAGATTAAAATAAAGGCTTCTATTTATGATAAAACACAACTTCTGGTTGTTCAATGACAAATCCTTTAATGTTGTTACTTAATATTGAACTATATATTAAAATTAATACATAGACTTTCTCCATTAATAGTGCTTATTCAATCGACATTACGAATTCTCTTTAATTCTGGATATTTTCTGAAATCCATAATATGTTCATTATTGATTCAACAAGTCCTCATTTCCTTTAATTCTTTCCCTTATAATCGTGTCTAAATTATATTTTAAATATACTACTGAACATATAAAATTGTGCAATTTTTCCTTACTGATACAAACATACCGCTATTTTAATTATTTTTGAACGTCTAAGACGTCATGAGATGCAGGACGTGATGTTACTTAACAGTAATTTTGTTTTGTTTAGATAAATTGAAATTAATTACATTCACTATAACCTACATCTTGGTTAAACCTTACAACCGCTTGAAATTGTTTATGTTTTTTGCGTTTCGCGTACAAAAATTTATTACGATTTGTGACTTATAATATTAGAAATATCAGTCCGTCACCATATTTTGCTAAGACCATACCATTCCTTGCAAATTTTGTAGCATGCACTGTTATTTAACTCACATAAATTACACTGATATTATGCTTATGTTACACCATAAAACTTGCTGGATAACGATTACATAATTAACGGCTAAATAACTACCACCGAAAGACATTTTAATATGCATAATTAAATAAATGACACTATTGTAATGATTTAAGCAATAAAAATGTCTTACAGGTATTTGCCATGAAAGATGTTGAAATGGTAAAACCAGACGAATAGAAATTTCATCCAGCAAACATGAAGCTTGTTTTTGGCAAAGAATAGATTCACATCAGTTTGAATCTACTGTGTGTTGATTTTTAGCTAATCCTTCTTAGCTTTTTGTTGACGTATAAAACAATGCTTTTTGAGCAGTTTGTAATAGCTTACACTTAGTCGTGTATTCATAAATTAACAAAGTGATTTTGTGGTCTAATGTAACCGAAACACATAAATACTCATTAGATTACTTAGCCCTAAAATAGAATTTGATATAAATAATTGTGTTAATTGTTGACAACGAAAATGGAGTACAAAGCGTAGATTGTAGTGTATAAACGTGAAGCTTGTTTTGCAAAGAATAGATTCACATCAGTTTGGCTCTACTGTGTGTTCAGTTTTAGCCAATCATACTTAGCTTTTTATTGACATATAAAACAATGCTTTTTTGAGCAGTTTGTAATAGCTAAAACTTAGTCGTGCATTCATAAATTAATAGAGTGTACTTGTGGTCTAATCTAACCGAAAACACATAAATACTCATTAGATTACTTAGCCCTAAAATGGAATTTGATGTAAATAATTTAGTTAATGCTTGACAACAAAAGAAGTGCAAAGCGTAGATTGTAGTGTATATAAGTAAATAAGCTTTGGTATGTATTTGTCACATATGGCGGAATGTGCTTGTCATGCTAAGTGAGACATGCTTGCTATACCAAGCTAGACACTCTAAACGGAATTATCTTGTTATGATAAATAGGATGTGTTTTTCATGCCAAGTAATATTCAAAGATATTAAATTGAATCTATGACACTTGCTACAATTTTGGAGTGTTCGTACTTTGCTAAGGAAAAATAATTTTAGTGGTTATACATCAGGGCAATGTTTTCGATAGGTTTAAAAACAGCTGACTATTGTTACATCCACAACTGTTACTTAATAATATGAAGTGATATACGATAAAACGTATCTTATCCATTATTATTAAACAGCCATAAAAATTATTTTAAAAGCACAAGAGCTTCAGTTTTAACTTTTTAGGCATTCAGTGTTCAATTGCATGCATGATATTAGTAAAGTAAAAACAAAGACATCTAATAAACAAACTGATTTGTTGAAATATATATTACAAGTAATCATAGGCTTTGTACAGCATACATGTTCTAAAGTTATGATCTAATGCTCATCACAAACTTGAAAAGATTAAAATCTAGTTTAAGTACGCAAAAAACACAAAACCCTTATGGTGGTTAAAATGAAAACATTTGAGATCGCTCTCCAAATCAGTCCTTTTCAACAAAAAAGATAGCTAATAACTTGATAAATAATCTGTTGCTTCTTATTTTAATTGTTGCAATGCAGAAAGTCTTGATCAATAAAATGCTTTTTATGATTAATGTTGTTTATCGATAGACTTACATCTTTGTTCTAATATGTGCAATATGCGTGTTTTATACGGACATCGTTGGCTTAGAATAGGCCAAGAAACCATAGCAGCTTATACTAGGACATAAACTTAATGAAATGTATTACAATTGTGTGTTAGAAAGGCCATCTATAAATGTTGAAAAGTTACAGCATAAAGCTGAATCAAACTTAGCATAATACTAATTACAAAACGGGCAACTCTTAATGTGATTATGTCTGAACCAAAATGTATTCACCTCATTTTTTACAGTAGACAGATTTAGACACATTTAGACAGATGTTTAAATGTGAATGAGCAACATTTCGTTACACAGGCAATCTTGCGCATTGATTGAATTTTCTTCTTTTCTTTCTTCTTTCTTCTTTTCTTTCTTTTTTCTTTCTTTTCAAAGTTATAGAAAATACTTTTTGTCAAGCATGAAAATCAAAAGATAAAAATACAGCCGAAAAATCAGCTTTAAGGAGATCCGCTTTTATTTAAAATCCGCTATATTATGTATTAAAAATTTATAGCAACCACTGTCTCTTCCCTTAACTGTTCAAGATGTTTACACATGGTTTAGCACGGAATTGAAAAAAAGATAATTTAGTATCGTAAGCACACTTTTTTCTGAATAAAAGATACATTATACAATATACAAATGGTCTTCCTAAGTGCTATATATCAGGCACCGTCCCTCTATGACTGGTTTCAGATCTATATATATATATATATATATATATATATATATATATATATATATATATATATATATATATATATATATATATATATATATATATATATATATATATATATATTACAGGGAATCTGTGAAATTAGGGATTTCATGAAATCCCTCGTGGATTCGTTTAATAACGAATCAATTGTTCAATCAATTTCGATGTTTTCATTGCGAATTTTCATGTTTATCATGTATTTACCGTAATTATAGAAGATTTTGAATTAACATACCCAAAGCACGCGATTGTCAAAGCGTCATTCATGAGATACTTGAGTACTTGAACTTAGCGATATTTTTATCCTATGTAACTTATGTCACATTTCACGCCAAATTCTGTTATTTTGGATGGTAATGTTATAAATGTCAATTCTTTTCGATGTGAGAACGGATACACAATTTTGAAGAACCACTAAACAGCCTTCCTGAACGGATAATTTTTCAAAATGGTTTTATAGTCAATATGATCTTATTCATCCCTAGGGATTTCATGAACTCCCTAATTACACAAATTTCCTGTAACACACGCACACCCAAACACAAACACACACACACACACACACACATATATATATATATATATATATATATATATATATATATATATATATATATATTTGGTCTCCGTTTTGGTCTCCTTAATGCTGTGGTATATATATATATATATATATATATATATATATATATATATATATATATACAGAAAAGCATGCCTTAAGAACACCCTGTATATTTTAGTGTGTGTGGGTGAACGGAACGTTTCACCTTTTTCTCGCCCTGCCCTGCCCCCCCCCCTTTTTTTACACTAGGCACTGCCCGGGTTTTTGCCTCAATTTCCCCTTTTCCACTCAATTTTTTATACTTTTCTTAAAAAATCAAAATATTTCAAAATAATATTAAAAAATATATAAGTATATTTTTGTGATCTCAATGGATGAAAACCTCTTTCCAAGTAATTATGTGAGCATTTCAGTGCCGGAGATCATGTTAAGTTCCGTTCTCCTGATATTCCCGCTACCGGAGATACCGGTTACATCAATTAAGTTTACATCTGTAATTTCACTTCTGAATAGATCACTAGACATTTCGAATTGCAAGTATTTTCCCATCTGCAATTGCAGTTCTCAATAGATCAATTAACCTAGTCATCATTGTAATAATTGCACTTCTCAATAGATCACTTAGTCAATTGATCACTGTGATAAATTTAATAAAACAAATCTGTCTGATATTTGTTGTACGCTTGGGTATATTAACCGGTCATTTTTTAACATTATCAAACCATAAAGATGGAAATTACAACAAATTCTAAGGCGGTTCTTTTAGCTGCTACGAAGGATATATATACGCCAAGAAAAATATTCGAAAACAACAATTCGTTGGGAAAGTTCCAAACGAAATTTGTTTCATATCAAGTGCAAAGGAGAGTTGACTACATATATTTCTGTTTAAAGTCTATTCAGTTATTAATTCGTTAGTAATCAGTAATACGCAATTGAGCAGTAATTAGATAAAAAATTAAATTTATTTGCTTAATTATAATAGTTGGATTTTATATTTGTGCTACACGTCATCACGGTGAACAAAATCACCCCGCATCAATATGACACAGGTGCGAATGTCCGGGTATGGAAAGCGCGACTGGAGCTCAAACGCAAGGTTACGGGTTCCAGAGAGAAGACAAATACAATCGTATGCTAGGCGTTGCAGAACCTTGACGATAACGTCCTATGCGAGCTTCCAGACTTAGAAACGTTGCACAGAAGCATTTGCAAGCATAAGCGTGGTGCGTTACCTTCAGAGCCAGCGTCCTCGAAGAAACTGGAAATTACCCTTTCCCGAGTGGACCGTCCTGAACGGAACAGAATTGTCGTATTCGGAAATCAACCCGTCAACTTGGTACCGCTAAAACTTGGTTGATGGACGGAACATATTTCACGTGCACCACAAAATTAAACCAGTTGTACGTCATTCGTACACCCTACCACAGCACAACGATAACAAACGTGTACGTGCATCTTCCAAACAAGATGCAGCGGGCGATGAAGAATTGCTGCACTGCATGGTGGAGAAATGCGTGTCTTTGGGGTTAAGTCCAGACCCGGACACCGTAATTAGGGACTTCAAGATAGCAATAGGTACCACGGTTAGGGGAGAGCGTGGCTGCGTCCCATTTTTTCAACCACCTTTGTCAGTCACCTCTTCGAAAGATTGGTGATTTGGCTTTGGCGACTGAATACAACCACAATCCGGAATTCAAGCATTTTGCGAAAACGATCGATTCGCTAGTCTTTCTGTTTCTGGATGACGACAAAGCAGGCAGTTTGACGTAGAGCGGTGTCGGTCAACCTCCTTCAAGGCGAGTGCACAGGGATGCTCTTCAGAAACATTTTTTTTGAAGGCATTGTGCACTGACGGTGTCTCCGGTCTAAAGTCTATTGCAGAATGCCTGAATGGATTAGTTCACAATATCAGACTCAACTAGACAATGAACTCAAAGAACTGTTGTATTTGTATTGTGTTTGGAAAATGAGAAGAAATTTATTATAATTGTGGAGAAATAAATCAAATCAAAGTGTGTTCAATTACGTCATATTAATTTTGATTGATATGCTTAATTCCTCCTTACTCTTTTCTTACTCTTCCCTTCCCCAGTATAATTGTTCCATTGAGAATTAAAATTAATTGCAATTCGCAGTACAAGCATTAATTGCAATTCGCAGTACAAGCATTAATTGTTGTACTGAGAAGTGCCGGCATAACACTCACAATAACCTGACTTAGTGACTTTAATCCACTGGTCTTAGTGACTTTAATCCACTAAGACCAAAAATGTCATACTTTGTACGAGAAATATGTTTAAATATGCTTTTTAAGTATTTTAAAATAATTTGCCTTTTATGAAAAGTATAAAAAATTGAAGCAAAAAACCAGGGCGGGAAAAAGGCCTAGTGTGCACAAAGGAGGGAACAGGGCCGGGAAGAAAAGGACCGGGGGGAAAAAGTTAAGCGATTCGTGTGTGTGTGTGTGTGTGTTTGTGTGTGTGTGTGTGTGTGTGTGTGTGTTTATATGTTCATCAATAAAACGACAATATGTCAATAAAATGTTCCCTTCAGGATGCCTGCTTTAATTACAGTTAAACCTTGTGTTTTAAGGAGCCTAACTGACTGAATCTTTTTGTCCCTAATGGAGAGTTGTCCCCAATAGAGAGGTAGAGCGTTTATATAAGCGACCCTGATAATGCCTTTATTTCTTTGCTTGTTTCTCACGCCTCTACATACAATAAGCCGAAAATATATAACAAAACTAAAAACAGGTATAAACTAGAAATATGTCCATTGGAACACCAATTGTCTAGATATGTTAATTGAGATGTGGTGTCCACGAACCACTTTGTATGGGAAATCCCATATAACCTCCAAAACTAAACAGCTCTAGAACATTATATATACTGAAAGACAAAAGGAACTTAACATTCAAAAAGTAAAATATTTTTTTTATTCTAAATTTGTTTTGCTTGAAACTTTGAATAATGGTTAGTTATCTAAATCTGCGACATACTCTATTGTTTTCTTCCAATACAATGATTATCAAAGTGTTAACGTGGTATAGAGCTCTAAACCATATTGATAGGCAGGAGCTCGTTCTCCCTGAGTTGATTTTACTATCAGTTATTTCGAAGAAAGATATTGCCACGTTTCTAAGTAAATTATGGCTTAAATATCGACCGCATAAGGATGCCTCGACTTCCGCAAAACTTCGCGACCACGCTATTGGCATGCTAGAAGCTGGTGTACCACTCAACTAAGTGGCACCTCGCTTTGACCGAATTACAATATACCAGTTGCAACGGCGGGATAATGAAACTGGGTGCACTCGGGACCGACCAAGAAGCGGCCACCCTAGGGTGACTACGCCAAATCAGGATCGGCGGGTCCGTTTGATCTACCTGCGCGATCGGTTTCGCGGAGCTGCAACCACAGCGATTAAGATCCCAGCAACAACCGCATAAGTGCACGAACGGTCATCAGACGTCTTCGTGAACACAGATTACGCGCTAGCAGACCTTACTTCGGCGTCGTCTTGAACGCTTGAAGACGTATACGACGCCGCATGTGGACTAATAACCACCATCGTGGAGGGTGGCGAAACTGCAAAACTGGCGCGCGTATAGACGGATCGGCGAACGCTTCGCTGCATGCGCAGTCAATCAGGTGGATCGTTTTGGCGGCGGTTCTCTGATGATGTGGGGAGCCATTCGATTCGGCTGGAAGTCACAGCTTCTGATCATTGATGTTAATTTGACTGTAAATCGCTACATTGATGCTGTACTCAATACTCAAGTAGTCTGTTACATACAACAGAACGTTGATGCGATATTCATGCACGATAATGCGCGCCCACATGCCGCTCAGTCGACAAGGGATTACCTGGCAAGAAATAATGTCAATACTTTGGACTGGCCACCCTGCCTGGACTGCCTGGTAAACGCTGTGAATAGAGAATGCAGTCAGCAGAAAGGTAAATGTGTGCCTGGTGAATACTGTGAATAGAGGATGCAGTCAGCAGATAGGTAAATTTGTGCCAGGTGAACATTGTGAATACAGAATGCAGTCACCAGATAGGTAAATGTGTGCCCGGTGAACACGGTGAATACAGAGTGCAGTCAGCAGATAGGTAAATGTGTGCCTAGTGATCGCTGTGAATAGAGAATGCAGTCAGCACATAGGTAAATTTGTGACAAGTGAACATTCTGAACACAGAGTGCAGTCAGCAGATAGGTAAATGTGTGCCTGGTGAAAACTTTGAATAGAAAATGCAGTCAGCAGATAGGTAAATTTGTGCCAGGTGAACATTGTGAATACAGAATGCAGTCACCAGATAGTAAATGTGTTCCAGGTGAACAATATAAATAGAGACTACAGTCAGCAGATAGGTAAATGTGTGCCAGGTAAACACTGTGAATAGAAAATGCTGTCAGCAGATAGGTAAATGTGTGCCTGGTAGTAGTTATATAGTGGGCGTTCTAAAACATATATAATGGGCGTTCTAAAACAGTGACGTCATAATGACGTAATGGCTGTTTTAGAACGCCCATGGGCATACTAAAACAGTGACGTGAAAATGACGTTAAAATGACGTCACAGGGATGGCGGGTAGACGGACAGACGCGGGCAGACGCGGACAGACGGACAGAGGGACGAACGGGCAGACGGACAAACGGGCAGACGGGGTACCCCTAAACGTACAAGCTCCCCAACTGTTAGCCACATGGTTCGAGCTCACCTATGAAGCCCCCTTAAATTCAATGGGGCTATAAAAAGCCCCCCTTTTTATTTTTTATTTAAGCAGAGGACTCATAGCCACATGGTTCGAGCTCACCTATGAGGCCCTTTTAAATTCAAAGGGGATATAAAAAGCCCCCTTTTTTAAGCAGAGGACTCAAAGTCACATGGTTGGAGCTCACCTACGGGGCCCCCTTAAATTTAAAGAGGGTATAAATCGAGGGCAGACGGACAGACGGGCACACACGTGCCCAGTGCCACCGTCTCGAAGCCGGAGAGCCCCCCAGTCTACCTGCCACCTGCTGCTCCTATGGATGAGCTGGCGGCCGCTGTCGCCAGCATTACAGACACGCCAGCAACGACCAACGCCAGCCAGATGCAGCTACCTTCCCACTCTGGTCGCATCACTGTCCTGGTTGAGATGAAACTGGAGGAGGACTCTAGCAAAGCGTCATCACTCCAGGGCGTCGTGCGCTTTCTGGACGATGTAGAAAATGTCCGATTCTGTGAGTTCTTTGACTTTCTGATTCCACAGGACATCACAATGAGAGCGCACGAACAGAGTTGCCCGGAGGCTATGAAGTCCGAGCGTAATACGTGTAGTGTTCTGGGAAGATATTTCGTCTCAAACAGGGCTGGCTTAGCGGCACACAGGAGGAAGGTCAGCTGCCTCCACGTGACCTCCACGGCAGCAAGAACTAAGACCTCTACGGCTGCTCTTTTCAGAGAGACCCCCACTGATACGAAATAAGCGCTAAACATGTCATGGTGTTGGTATGTGTGTGTATGCTTGAGAGTGTGGGAAATACCCCTTCGAATTTAAGGGGGCCTCATAGGTGGGCTCCAACCATGTGGTTATGAGTCCTCTGCTTAAAATAACAGTTGGTGAGCTTGTAGGTCTGAGGATCTGTCTGCCCGTCTGTCCGACCGTCCTCGATTTATACCCCCTTTGAATTTAAGGGGGCCCCATAGGTGAGCTCCAAACATGTGACTTTAAGTCCTCTGCTTAAAAAATAAAACAATAAAAAGGGGGCTTTTTTATACCCCTTTGAATTTAAGGGGGCTTCATAGGTGAGCTCGAACCATGTGACTATGAGTCCTCTGGTTAAAACAATTGCGGAGCTTGTACGTTTAGGGGTGCCCCGTCTGCCCGTTTGTCCGTCTGCCCATTTGTCCGTCTGTCTGCGTCTGCCCGCGTCTGTCCGTCTGCCCGCCAACCCTGTGACGTCATTATAAAGTCATTATGACGTCACTGTTTTAGAACGCCCATTATATACGTTTTAGAACACCCACTATATAACTACTTTAACTGCTTCTGCGTATCATTAATTTGTAGAACAGTACATTAATCCGAAGACAATCTTACGAAAATCCGTTCCCCTACCCATAAGGCACAATAAACATTCCGACGTCGATCCGATATCATTTTGAAGTTAAGACATCGACAAGACCAAATCACAACACTAAATTTTGTTGCAATTTGGTTGAGATTCGCCTCTTCTATTCAACGTTTTTGACGCAATTGAAAGACGTTGAAAAAAAACAACATTGTATAGACGTTGCTTTTGGTGGCAACCAAAACCTAACTTTGGATGTCTTCAGTGAAACGTTCAATAGATCATTGACGTTGTATAGATGTCGACGAGCTAGCGTTGCATGGACATCGAGGACACAACCAAGCAGCAACGTCATCATCTATCTATGCAACGTCTGTAGTTAGACGTCATTCAGACTTCCTTAATGAACCGAAATCTGTTGTTGATCTGATCTACTTAACACCATCGTGTTTACTGCTGATATCTGTGATTATCTTCACATAAAACAGGCAAATTGTATCAGACTTATAGCATGCTCACTCCGGGCCAGAGTGCAGTGTAGCCCAAGTTCATTCACGTAGAAAACATAGAGTGTCAGTGATACTGTATAGGCGTCACGAAAAATAATAATCTCGAATCGCCACCTACACAGTGACAGTGATCAAGTGCCCCACACCTTTGGGTCATCGGTGATACAGGATATGTATGAAGTCAGTTTTAATGAACAATTTTAAAAAGTAGGCGAACAAAAATTGGAGCGCTTCTGAAATTCCAATATTTTACTCTCATTTTCTTCTGTTTCCATTTCGGTCAAACAGTTACATAATGAGGTTGTTTGGTTGTAACACCAGATTTTTATACAATTTGGAACGTGGCATCGATGACGTTGCTTAGAAGTAGCAGAAAGTGGCTTTCTGGTTCCAGGAAGTTCTCGGGAATAACTGATACATTTCTTCCTAGGAGCTACCTAGGAAGTTCCCACGAAATGTGAAGGAAGAAAACAGACTGGAATCCATTCTGCTGGAAGAGTGTTATCGAACACAAACAATTGCGGCTTGCATTTCCGCTTGATTTCATCTTAACACTTCTCTAATAGCAATTCCATTAGTACCTAGTAGTATTTATTGAGAAACTGTTAAGAAAATGGACGATAATAAAAGATTTCACAGTTCCCTTTTTTTAGCCCCGCTTACGTTATACGTAAGCTGGGGTTCCCCTATCGCTCTGCAAATTTCCTTTTTGATATGAGGTACCCCCAAGGGGCCATTCATACGGCTTGTGCTTTTTTAACCGATCGGTGAATTTTTGAAGAAAAAGTTTCAAAAATAATTCAAAATGCATCTCCTCTTACATTTTTAAAGCGATATAATTTATTTTCCTAAGGTATCGTGCGTACTGCTTGTGCTTTTCTAGTCGATCGGATAATTTTTGAATTTTGGGGGAATTTTTGAAGAAAAAAATTAAAATGTATCTGCACCTGCATATTTTATCCAATGTCGTTCATTTTTGGTATGAAGCACTCCTAAGGGGTCCTGCGTACGATTCATGCTTTTTAGTCGATCCGACAATTTTTGTACTTTTGGAGAAATGAATCACTTCTTCCTTGGAACTTCCTAGGTAGTCCTTAGGAAGAAATCTATTACTTCTTCCCGAGAACTTCCTAGGTAGTTCCTAGGAAGAAATGTATTACTTCTTCCTTGGAACTTCCAAAGTAATTCCTAGCAAGACACGTATCATTTCTCCCCAAGCATCATTTCTTCCAGGGAAGCTCCTAGGAAGTTCCCGGGAACTTCTTAGGAAGTATTCTTAGTGAAGATGGAAGAAGAAATGAGCCACCCGGTCTTCGGTAGAATAATCAGTGCTTCGTAATGGAGTGTTGTTGACTAATGCGGATTGTGTGAATAAACATTTAAAAATAGACACGCGATGTCTGCACGCAAGAATAATCTTAGGAGGTTTTTTATTCTCTGAAACCATATTTATATAATAACACAATCCAAATAAAGGATAAAATAACAACCAAAAAAAATGCAATGATTCTAGCCTGAACAACTAAGACGGTGAATATTACATTATGTACATATCTTTGCACGCAATCTCAAAATCACATAACAGCAAATAAAAAAGAACTTTATTTTTGTTTGTCTCACCCTATTTTTGTCGCATTAATCCCATTGCACCCATACAGCATCTCTGTCTGACTGAGTTTGCTTTCGTGTCGCTTCACACCGACAAAAAAAAATGCCGAATTAAAAAAAAATGGCAAAATTACTGGCAATCAAGTGATGGGAATTATCAAACGTTCATCAGAGTGATTAACGTTTTCGGTGTGGAAATAAATACATTGGAACAAACCCATCGATCTTACAAGCCCCTTTGCATCTTTTCTAAAGCCAAAATACCTGTTAATTTATTCCAAGCTCTGCTATGGATAGTGTCGCCGTGCAAAAAGGTAACTGAACTGCTGCAGCACTTAAGGACAAGTCTCCTTCACAGCAGACGATTCACACCCCCCCCCCCCACTCCCCCTGCTCCCTCCCCTCCCTCCTTCACACACCATCCTCGGAAAGACTCTTGAATCGATATATATATATATATATATATATATATATATATATATATATATATATATATATATATATATATATATATATATATATATAGCTTTTAAAAATTCGCCTCTTCGTCATTTTTCACTTACAGCTTCTTCACGGCTTTCCCCACGAGTGAACATGCCACATCAGATACACCTTAGACGTTGCGTCAGACGTCAAAATAACGCAGTAATTCAGCTGTTAAATAAAAGTCCAACCAGCGTACTCTCCCTTCCCGCCCTTTCCCAAACATGAAGGCGAAAGATCATTTCGAATGAAATACCTACAATGACTGTCATTTCAGGGGAGCAATGATATGATGAGGTTGCTTTATTGTGTACCCTACGTTAAAACAACGAAGGAGGAGAGACATTATTTTAATTTTCACATCCAACCAAATCCCGACTCCTATCTAACGTTGCAACAAAGATATTCCGAATTGATTACGACAACAAATAACCAACTGCATCTTTCTAGAAAAGTTGGAAATTGGTCGACAGACGTCGTGACGTCAGGCAGACGTCGGATAGACGTCACAAGGTTAATGGGAGTGTAAAGCATTAGATTTATATTTATATGCTTGTAACGGTGATGAGAAATACTTGGTTGCTTCTATTGTGTGAAATTTCAAGTTTTCCTTTACTTCTGATAATAAACTAAAGAGAACAAGACTGTATAATGTATTCCTCCAAAAGGCTTCTGCTTCAAATAAAATAAACGAGAAAAGAACATCAAGCTAAAGATGTCATGCCATGTCTTTTTTTTTTTTTTTGCCTTTTTTTTCTTTTTTCTTTTTTTTTTTTTTTTTTTTTTTTTTTTTTTGCTCTGGTGCTATAGAAAAGGGAGTCATCTGCCGTATGTGTGCTTGCATGCATGTAACTATGCATGTCCTTTCAAAGTGCTTATGAATGCCTTTATTCCTACCACTTTGAAGCCATTACTTTTTGGCGGTTTGATAAAAAGTGGCGCAATGGCGGTAGCATAACGAAATTTAAGCCTTCATTCCGATTGTCAGAAGTATTAGATATGTAATTGCTTTCGTAATAAGCCTTACAAATTTAACAAGTCTTTAGAGCGATCTACAGGCATCCAACTTCCAGGCCTTAAGGTTTTAGGACCAAAGTACATTTTATTAAAATTTTATTAAAATACGAAATGAACGAGACTAGACTGTCTCACCCCCGGCTATCTCATCCTCTTACACCGTTCGGTCTGAGAGTAATTATAAACTAATTACTAACTTTAAACGTTTTTGAAAGTAAGAAAGAAATAAACTCATATTGATCTTAACACATATATTCCTAATTCAACTTCCAAAGAATTATCGAATGTTTGGAATGACCCCCCAGTCGTTACTTAAAAGGGTTACTTTTCTGTAATATTCCTATCACTTTCATGCAAAAGCCAAAGCTTCATTTATTGAAGTAATTTTGTCAAAAAGTAGCAAAATATGGAGAGTAAAAACGTGCTATTCCTGTGCACTTACAGATTTATCACGATTACCGTTTACAACTAACCTTCGAGGAATACAGCACACGTCGGTTCGGGGCGTACTGGGATGAAACCATGGAGTCTCGGAGCCTCAGATGCAAAGCCCCGCATGTCGGCCACAAAGATCACTTGTCCGGCATTACAGAAACCTCGAAACACATATTATGACCATCTCTCTCTCTCTCTCTCTCTCTCTCTCTCTCTCTCTCTCTCTCTCTCTCTCTCTCTCTCTCTCTCTCTCTCTCCCTCTCTTTCTGTCTCTCCCTATCTCTACCTCTCTCTCTCTCTCTCTCTCTCTTCTCTCTCCTCTCTCTCTCTGCCATTCTCTCTATCTCCCTCTGTCTATCTATCTCCCTCTCTTTATATCTCTCTCCCTATCTCTACCTCTCTCTCTCTTTCTCTCTCTCTCTCTCTCTCTCTCTCTCATTCTTTCTCCCTCTGTCTATCTATCTCCCTCTCTTTCTATCTCTCTCCCTATCTCTGCCTCTCTCTCTCTCTCTTTCTCTCTCTCTTTCTCTCTATCTATCTATCTGTCTATGTATCTATCTGCCTATCTATCTATCTATCTATCTATCTATCTATCTATCTATCTATCTATCTATCTATCTATCTGTCTGTCTATCTCCCTCCCTCCCTCTCTCTCATTGTGAAATTCACAGTGCTATGGGTTTTTTTTCTTTTGAAAGCAATTCAGGCCCTTCTGTAAACAAGTATCACTAAGCAGCTTTCAACCCCTTACGTTATTGTAGTACATGGAGTTAAATTTAGCATTAAAAACCTATTTTTATTAAAAGACATTAACCCAGAAGCACTAATGCTATTTTGAAAAGACACTCTTCATCTCCCTGATCTTATTTCATGTGCGTAACCTGGACCAAATACAGACAAATACACGTGCAGAAAGGATGATACGTGCTTGTGCTCCCATCGCGTGTCTGCGACAGACAGTCAGCCGTTACACCATTCGAAGACGAAAAAAAAATCACACATGTTTCTGAGTGCATATTGTTATTTAACACGATTTTTTCTTGTTATTGTTGTGGCAAAAGCATTTAAAAGTGATTGTCTTGCTTGTTTGTTTTTCTTTCCCGTAGTGCACGTAATCTTAAAGTTATGCGCATTATTTTGGAGAAAAATTACAAGAGGCAAAGATACCAGATTCTTGCACGAAAATTAACTGGCCACATATACAGGAGCAGGAGAGATAAGCGATGTTTTTTTTCTTCAATTCCGACATATTTTTGTGCTTCGTTTTTCTTGTCAAAGACCTATTGTTACAGTTAATTTCGCAGTTGTCACTTATTTTTTTTTTATTTCACTGCGTCAACTTACATCGAAGCTCAGTAGTATTCTGAATATAAATACACATTCATATTACTTATTGGTTTATTGTATTGTTTATAGCAGCTGTTATTATTATTATTATTTTTTTTTTTTTACGCGACTGATTCGAGATGGGTGTCCCTAATTCTGGGGTTGAAGTGGTCACTTGGGACTGAAAAAGTGGTCACATTCCCGAATTTCGGGGTGGTTCTAATTGTGAGGTTCTTGGTCCATTGAATGTATTAATTTTGGTTCTGTTAAAAGTGGCCATAGCGGGGTAGTCATAATTCCTGGGTGTTCCCATCCCAGTGTTTCCATTTAAAAATGTTGTAATGTATATGTTGCAGTAAAAGATTAACTTGAGTCAGGAAAACTAAAGTTCCTCTTAAAGTTTTCAGAGAAACTACAGTTTAACTGAATGTTAGCAATAAACTATTGAAGTTTCCCTGAAATTATTATACAGCTATAGATAAGGCAAATACAAATAAAATATGTTGCTCAAATTGCTACTTTTATTCTCCATATCTATCTATTCACTTATCAATAATTGGCTCTCCTCACATAATAACCTAAAAGATTTCAGTGCTAATCACAGATGGGTGTAGGAAAAAATAGCTTTTTACCATAAAATGTAACATAAAATAAACACCGATTTTCTCCCGTAAGGTAAAAAAAAAAGAAAGCATTGTTGTTTTCAAGTTGGGGAAAGGGTGCAGTCTTGCTGCCAAAAGTGCTTAGATATTTTTTGTAGAATACAACTATGGCCCGCAATTCATGTAACCATGGGTCATGACGTCACTAGAGGGCCTGGAACCACAAGAGATCCCTTTCGATCCCAAGGACAAAGTTTAGTCTGCCACGAAGTAAAAGGACCATGGAACACGATACAGTTCTAGAGTAGATAATAGCTAATCAAATGGCTGAAAATAGGCACACAGTAATTTAACATAATCACTTAAAAACAGGCACATTAGATGGGGCCATCTGTGACCCTATCCTAGTGTGGATGCTTCTTCCCTTCTTTGACATTCTTATTCTGTGGCTTTGAAAGCTGACCCTCTGTTTTCCTTTGCACTTTTGCTTTGAGGATCTCTGCAAAAGGAAAAAGTAATCAGAAATTGCCGTTCCGGTTACTATAAATGGACCCGTAGAGGATAGACCTGTAAGATCATCCTGGCTGAAATCTTTGAGATAGTATTTGACAAAAGAATTCGTCGTGGAAGAGCCTGTTCCGTGCAAAGAAACATCCCCGTGCTGAGAAACATCCCCCTTTTTCGGGAACGAACCGGGGCGTTCTGAGAAATCACCGTGCTCAGAAACATGACTTAATCCCATTTATAATCTCCTGACCAAGTAAGCAAACAATATCCCCTGATGTGGCCGACCAAGTAAGCAAACAACCGTGTTTGCTTAGACGCTAAGTAACTGGGATTGAAAATAAAAGACACGTGGTTATTAAAAACCAAAAAGAAAATTTTTAATTCTTATATCCTTGGTGTAGACTTTTAAATAGCTTATTTAATGTGATTCAAAGTAATTATTCCTTTTTGAATAGTATCCTCTTGTTTCTTTGGCCTTCCAGTCTTAAGCGCATTAGCTGACTCGAAACCATCTTCTTTCTTTGTTTCCAATTTTCAAGAAAAATTGATAAAAAATGATAATTTACCTGCTCTTATAGAGGTTCTATCCATGCATTTCTTGGTTTAGAAAATTTTGCATGTGCGAACGAATTGTTTGGGATAAATACATGAGATTGGATTAATACTGGTTAAGGCTGGAATAGAAGGGATTTAGGTATTAGGATCGTGAAATTTGCTGTTTAATATTCAAATATCTCAGCTTTCAAATGGATTAAGGATACTTATATTGGATTTAATCCGATGCTGGCATGCACACCGTTTCATAATTTATTACTGAGACCTGGGATTAAGGATAACTGCACTTGTTCTTTTATTGCCGAGAACTTGGAGTATAGGTTATTCCTATTGCCATATTAAAGTGAAATTATCAAGTTATTTCATGCAGTTTGTATCATTTATTGCATTAACATGCAGTGCCACTCATTTATTGACTACTTAAAACTACACGTTAAAATCAAATAAATACTTGAAACCCCTTATCTGTTATTCAAACACAACCCCTTTCCGAAAAAATGCTAGAACTTTTGAGAAAAGCGCCCTGCTTGCAAACATCCCTGCCTCCTTTTGCTTGCAAAACTTCTTTCCCCCCAGACTCCCATAGTAAAGTATGTTTCTCCACAAGGATGTTTCTCAGCACGGAACACTGTCTGATCTGACAGGGACACAGTACGGATCTCTTGCAGAATTTACAATCTGGAGTACATGGTGGGCTTTAACTTCACACTCTGACTGAAGTCTTGAATCGGCATGTGCCTTGTCATAAGCCGCTAACACGACCCCTTTTTATGCAGAGACCATTGTGGTTAGAAAGGTCCTTTCTGAAATTTGACACAAAAGAGATGACAAAATCTTTTTGGTTCGCTGTTCTATATTGATCCGAAATTTTAAAATAGCTATGGAGGACACAGAGAGACAAGGTCGAACCCTTCCTAGCGTTCTTGTATGGTCCAGAGGGCTACATGACTAATGGTACTCATCCCCTGGGTGGAAATATGTGTTTTGCTCATGACGTTCTCCCTAATGATAAGGAATACTTTATTCCACTAATTATTTTGTTCCTCTTCTCCTGCCTGAGGCTAATGCTAAGAGAAAGGTAAACCTTACCATGGCGAAATAATTCTGTTTCCGAATATTTCTGCACTGTTTAGGTAACGGAGAACAAAAGCTAAATTGCACGGACTAATATTTGATTTAGTGTGAGGTGTATTTACCTCGAAATGCCTGAATAGCTGTGACAGTGAATAGCTCTGGATAGCTGAGTCTTTCCCCGGGTCATAACCCCTCGTAGCTTTAAGTCTAGAATCAATGGCTGTCCGATAGCCCTCAAAGAACCTTACTCTACGGAAGGTGACATTCCGTAAAGAGACAGTCCAGAAATTCTAATGTCACCTGGAATGTGTCGATTTTTGACTTACCACACCATGAAGAGAACTTATTCCATTGAGGGTGGTAAAGTATGTGAAGTAAAAATCACAGGTTAGTTATTTCTCGCTAAATTAAAGATTTTCCCCGGGTACCTGCTTGCTAGTACAGGGATTATCTATGCAAGCAAGTAGTACTTGAAAGCAAGTGTATACATTAGAACTGTATGATGTTTTCATATTAAGAAGTATAAAATGTTCTCCCGCAGCAAGTAATAATCTTCTCATACAAGTATGCAACGCTGTTGCAATAACGGACATATAATTCTCTCATGTAACTGTAACTGTGCATAATGCACTAATACAACCTGTCTATCACGCTGTCAAAAACAGATAAAGCTGACAGTCGCTTATTACTAAATGTGTATAGACAAATTTATATTCACCTACGTCGTTCATTATTTGCCAGGTGAAAGCAGCGGCGTGCAAGAACAAACCTTCAGGGAATATGCTCACTCATCTCTATTCCGTCTATGCTGGAAGTACAGAGGAATTAAAAACATAGATAATTTAATTTAATGCTTAGGTTTACGATAGATACTGAATGTTCCTGAGAAAAGACGAAATAATAGTAATAATAACAATAATAAGTATGATAATAATAATGTTAATAACAATAATAACAATAATAGCAATAATATTAATAAAAACAATGATGAAAGCGTTGACGCTAATAATAATGATGATTTGTCTTAGACCCAAAGCATTCTTCAGATTTTCTGATATTACCTCACTACTGAGCTGAACTGTTACTTAGTCATTTAGTCCTGGAAAGGTGTGAGTTAACAAGCAGGCCACGTACGACGCATGGACGATGCTCGCATTCCCAAAGCACTGTTCTACGGACAACTCAAAGCAGGGACCCGTCGCGAAGGACGCCCACACCTACGCTACAAGGACTGCCTAAAATCGAACCTGATGACATGTCACATTAACCCGATGACATGGGAAAAGGATTGTCTCGACCGTCCCTCCCGGCGTAGCAAATGCCACTCAGCAGTCCAAGACTTCGAAGCCCACCGTATTACCGAAATCGAGCTAAAGAGACAAGCCAGGAAGACAGGACCCCGCTGCTGAAGGCACCGACACATGCACCCAGTGCGGCAAGAAATGTCTCTCCCGAATCGGCCTCAACTCGCACGAAAGGGCCCACCAGCGCCGAGATGCTTATTCATCGCAGCAATGAGAGAACCATATATATATATGAACCCGATAGCAGAAAAACAAGATCAAGATATGCTATCTCAAAGTATACAGCAATAACGGAGGTAAACGTCCTTCCTTCCTTGACTTATTCCCTATAGAGCACCGAGAGATTTTAAAGAGAAGTCGCTTTTTTGTTTACATTCTATATTAAGCTTAATTTTCTAAGGGTATTGAAAATATCATTACAATACATTAAAACATTCAACATTTATACTACGAACTAAAATTTGTTGTACAGCTATTTTACTCTTGATACATATTACATTTATATATTACATGTTAAATGTTTCATTTTACCTTCTTAAGTTAAATACCTGAGAATATATATATATATATATATATATATATATATATATATATATATATATATATATATATATATTCTGATATATATCAGAAAATGCCAAACATTGGTTGGTATTTGTAACTGGCTTTCATCGTTTCATTTAGCAACATTTATGACAATACCTGTTTCAGTCTTTGGGAAGAGTTCATTCAACAATCAGAAATCAGAATTCGTAATAGTGTTGGACACGATTATCCCTAGCTGAGGATGGCAGTCACATGTTTCCAGCAATGAGAATTTGCACTGAGCAATCTGCCCGGAGACAACTAACCACTAGACGACGACGCCCAGAAATCGTATATCTAGCGTACTTAGATACAATGAGCACCTAAGATAAATAGGAAAACCATGTACTGTGGATGTAAAGTCGTGTGAACAAGAAGTACGAACATAATTTGGAACTTTGTTTGATTATTTTTTTTTCTTATTTTTAAGCGAACATGGTAAAAGGTTTTATGCAGCTGATAGTTTTCGAAAATGGGAGAGCGTTTTGTACCGGCCGTGAGAGTGTTGGAGTAGTGTCCACTAGGGAGTTCTTTGCACATGGGGGGGGGGGGTTTAGTCCGTTCACTATTCTAGTGATATTTATTTCAACGACACTTAATCCCACAACGTTCAACATTTATTCTTGGAATATTTATTCCACAAAGACATGTTCTTCTATTTAAGTTATAGTTAAATGCACATTCGTAAAGTGTTAAAGATTCTGAGATAGGTCTCGCTCGCCAGTTTAGTACAGAATTACTATTCAATTACAGTAAATACATAAAATAGAATATGAAGGCCTATTTCATTTATATCATTTACATGAATCATATAAATATCTTTAACTGAAGTTTTGACATTTCTAACTTCAAATTTCGTATATTCTTCTTTAGATATTTCTAACTGAATTTAAAATGTCTGAAATTAATTGAGACATCAGTTATAGGTTAAGATTTATTTATTTATGTATTTATTACAGGTAAAAAAGTAAAAAATTAAAATGGCATCTCAAATATCCCAAGCATTATTACACATAATATATATTCCTAATCAGTGCAGCTAATGCACCCAAAATCATTTATTCATACTGCAAATTTTAACCTTTTCAAAATTCAGGATGTCTAGTTTCTGGTTGTCAGAATGACATTTTATATGAACGTCGCTAACACTAAAAACAGACCATAACTAAAAATCCAAAAAGGATGCGATCCATCTTTATATCATTAAATTTAAGACGTCAACAACGCTTTCTTTAAAACCTACAAGTTTTGACAAACAGACGTTAAACAGACGTTTCATTTGGATATGTTCTTATACAGAAGCAAGCTAAAATGCAACTGACTGTGAACCGTACTTCTATTATATATTCTCTTCAAACGTTTATACAATGCTTTCTGAAGCAGTTTAAAGAAAAGTCGTGCTTACGTCTGTCGACAGACAGAAGCAAACAGATATTTTAATATGAACGTTGTGTAGATTTACAAGATAGACAAAGAAACAGAAACGTTCTGATCCGTTTTCATACCACTTCAAAACGGGTGGTGTTTATTTTAACAAAAATAGCATTTAATTTCACAAGACCCATATGTTTTGTTTGGCTGTTATAAATTTATGCTAAATTTTAAATTTTATAATATCAATTGAAATTCAATGCAGCTAAAACTGAACGATTTGTATTTCTGCAACTGCATCTTTTCATCTGTGTGTCTGCATACTTTCTTTACAACAGGTTTTTGCTGTTCTTATATGCTGATTAATTCCTCCTCTGGGATAACACAGTGAAAAACAGTGTATATTCATTCAATGCACATGTATAATGTAGGGATTAGTCATTTTATATTACGGAGGATAGTTAAATAATTAATCAAATTATATCCGGATACAACTATTTTTGAAGAATTTTCTCAATTTTGAAGACCCTATCAGTTGTTTTCAACCAGTTCAGATAAAAAAAGACAAAGAAGGTCTCCAAAACTACAATTTACCTGAAGTTGTTATTGCAATTCCATTCGCATTAAAATTGTATCTAAAAATTGTATCTATGTATGCAATGTCGCTTTCTCGACATCTATACAACGTCCATATTCCGACGTCTATTCTCGTGGCACCATTGACGTTGATTAGAAAAAGTTATGTTCTGGTTGCAACCAAAAGCTAAACAACGTTGCTTATTCAGCCTCGATTTAAACGTTGATTTGTGGTCGAGACCAGTCGCAATTAAACTACATGCACATTTAATGTGACAGCTTGGTTGGATCGACGTCAAAGCTCAAATCGATGCTAGATGGCCGTGTCCTGGGATGCTGGGCCAACAAAGTAGCTAGCTCTCAGCCTTCTGTTCTGGGTTTTTACGTTTTTATTTATTAATTTCTTTAACTAAAACGAGTTTGTAAAAAGTGCTGATCCTTATGCCAGTAAACAGCCGGCGGGAGAGGAAGGAAGATTTTGTCACTTGGAAAGTTGGAAAGAAAGAGGAATAGGCGAGCCTCATAGTGGCTTATTGTCAGACCACTTAAATAAAAAATAAGAAAATAGCCACGCGATGTCTGAATGCAAGAATAATCCCACAAGAGTATTTCGTTGAAACCGACAAGTGCATTTAAATGATAGAATAACAGGCAAAATAATGCACTGGTTCTAGCCGTGTAATGAACTTAACAACTTAGGTAGTGTTATATTACATTATGAATATGCCTTTACACGCAATCTAACAGCAACTTATAACACACAATGCGCTCCCTTAAAGAAATGATACGTAAGTTTTAGTTTCTCTAGCCACATACGAAAGCACAAGGTAGATAAAAGCCTTTTAGACGAAACAGTTTTTGTTTTGCGTAACGAAAATCGCAGGAAACGCACAGCGGCGATACAATGAAGTAACTGAGAGGTACAAGTTTATTTCTGCTCTACTTGGATATCAATGGCATGGTTACATTTGTTTGTGTTACAATAGCGATAGAGCATGGTACTGGTGTCGTATGTATTGGATTCGAACACTTTGGACAGCCAAAACTCACTTTTGTGAGGTTTGCTCCAAAGCCTTCCACACGTGTCCGAATCCAATACACAATACCCAGCCTCATGATCTATAACTGCTAAACAGAACTTTATTTTGGTTTGTCTCAAGTTGTTTCAATGCCCCTCCCTCTTTTCTTGTCTTTCTGAATACAAGTACATTATAAGCGCCTCTATCTATCTGAATTGACATAGATAAAATAAATGTTGAATTAAAAAATCTTAAAATTACTAACAATGAAGTGATGAGAATTTTCAAAAGTGCTACCAATTGACTAATGTTTTTCATATGAGGAGAAAATATTTTTGACATGCTGTTGGAGTAAGCCGCTAGACCTTACAAGTCCCTATGCATCTTTTTTGTGGATAAAACCCAACCAATCATTCGAATTGACTGCAATGATGTTCTCCTTTGGGTAGCGTAGCCGCACAAAAGCTGACAGAACTGCTCTAACACTGAAAGAAAAGTCCGTTGCAGCAGAAAAGCCACCACTCTATTAGCCCTACCCCATCCCTCCCTCTACTCTTTGGAAATACATCTGTCTTGGAACTATATCCAAGAATATATCTGCACACCCTAAAAAAGTCTTACATTTTTTCTTCAGGCTTTTTATTATGTCTCAGTGTGGGATTGCTCGTTGCCCGAGTGAACATGCGAGGTTGAATTCACGTCAGGCGTTGAGACTAGACTTTGGAAAAGCGTTGCCACAAAGTCGTTGAATAGACCTTGCAATCTGGTTTCCATGACAAACAACCAACGTTTTGCAAGGTTTACTGGGGTGAAATAATTAGATTTTTATTATATGTTTGTGACAGTGACGCGAGATTGACTGTTCCCATCAAAACTTTGTCTTATTTTTTTATTTCATGTTTTTTTTTCACTTTTAAAAACGAACTAAAGAGCTTAACAGTAAGAAACTTTCGAATGAAGCTTTATTTTTACCCTTTATACAGGTATAATATCTATGAAATATTATACCAGTAAAGAGTGCTTACAGTAACTGTTCTCCCAGAAAAGGGCTTCAAAATGTGACGTCAAAGATTTGTTTCTATTAAATGAGCTTCACCACAAAACGCACATTTCACATAAATTATACTTTGAAGAAAGCAAAGACAAAAAAGAACATAGATGTCATGCGATGTCGCTTTTAATCTAGTGGAATAGAAAGGGGGCTTATCTGTCGTATGGGTGCATGCAAGTATGTATATATCTATGCATGTATGCATGCTTGTGTGTGTGTATGTATGCATGTATGTATGCATGAACACATGCGTGTATATGTACATATATGTATGTATATATGTATTATGCATATGGGAATAGCCATCGGAGATTATTTGTTCATCTGTCTAAAGTAGCTTATTGGCGTTAATTGCTTGTGTGTGTATGTATGCTTGTGTGTGTGTATGTATGCATGTATGTATGCATGAACACATGCGTGTTTATGTACATATATGTATGTATATATGTATTATGCATATGGGAATAGCCATCGGAGATTATTTGTTCATCTGTCTAAAGTAGCTTATTGGCGTTAATTGGCAATACTTTATAGACCTCATTTTTTAAAGAAGGACCAAGGTTTGCTTTCAGTTCTGTGTGCTATTATCTTTTATCATCGGTATTGATGTTAATCAAACGGTACATCTGAAGCATAATTAAGGCAGAAATTGTAACTGTTTATTGTTATTCAGTTTAAAACCTGATTTGTCATTCCCGATTGTAATTTCATGGAGCAGTTTAATTGCAATTGTGTTTCAATGTAATTTATTTTACTCATTTTTAATCAAGTATCCAATCAAACATTTTCAAACGGAATTCATTTTACATTTTAATGTTTTCACTTGTTATTGTAAAATAATGATCAACACGTGGATCTGGCCAAGTAGATACGTATTCCGGAAGATATCGTATCATTTTATACCAGATCTTTGAACTAGAACGTCAAGTATGGAAATAGACAATGCAACTCGCTTCCCGCTGAACTCTTCAAGTTATTCACTTCTAGGCAAGACCATGTTAAAAGTTCTTTGATTCCAAAATCCGAATATGAATTGTCCTCAGACAACATTCTAGATGCAAAACAATCAATTTCAAAGTCGCAGCAACAATAATTTGCAAAAAAAGAAAGGTTGATTCTTTTGTTTCTTCTTAATCCGCAATTGAAAAGCTCACGTCCACAAAAGTACCCTTCAGAACAATAACTCAGGACTCGGGATTAATAGGAATGGGTGAATAGGATTATAGAATAGCACACTACACTCTCTGTATAGCTTCATCTGCAATCACAAACCCCTTGCAATAAACCCAGAGCCTTTACAAAATCATATTAATATACTTAAAGAAAAAAAGTTCCAGGACACAGTTATAATGAGTTTCCGGTTTAACGACCAGGCGTATGAAGCAAAATTTTGTTGCATTTATGTTTTTGAAAGGTCTCTAATTGTCCTATTACTTGGAGTTCACTCAACCGTATCGCGGAGAAAGTGTCAAACAGGGGTAGTCTGGCACGTTATTTGTTATTGTGCTGGCATTACGTGACGTCTGGTATTTTAATCCACATGGCATGAAATTAGAGTAATGGGGAAAAGTTTTACTTGAAAGAAAATCGTTACAAATTGATTACGCAATAATGCCGAAGCTAAATGAAAATAAACGTTGGATTGCCATTGGTATGATAAATGCCGAAATTTCTATTAGACACACCGCGAGACGTTTAATCGTGTCTAGGAATACCATAAACGAACTGCGCATACGATATCGGGAAACAGGAACAGTTCGAGATCGACCCAGGTCCGGAAGGCCACAAGTGACGACTCCAACTCAGGATCGATGGATCTGGATCACGCGCGATCATCTGCGCGATCGGTTTCTTGTTGCGGAAGCTACAGCAGCAATCACACCTGGCATTCATAATCATCGAATTTCAGAAAAAAAACTGTTTTCTGAAATTCGACTAAGGGAGCGCAATATTAGAGCACATAGAGCATACCTCGGACCATTTTTAAACGCTATTCACAGAAGGAACCGCCTACAATGGGCTCGAGAACACTCTGGACATGCGTGGCCGGCCGCAGAATGGCAACGCGTTGTGTTCAGCGATGAATCGCGCTTCCTGTTGTATCGTAATGACGCAGGATAGCACGTATACAGACGGCGATCACAGCGATTTGCGCAAAACTGCGTACGCCAGATCGATAGATTTGGAGGCGGAGCTGTCATGATATGGGGAGCGATTCGATACGGCTGGAAATCACCTCTAGTCATCATTGATGGCAATCTGACCGCTGCCCGATACCAAGAGTTGGTGCTAGAAACACACATCGTGCCTTACGTGCAACAAAATCCGACATCGCTGTTTCTGCATGGCAATGTATGGCCGCATGTTGCTGCACAATGTCGGTATTTCTTGAGAATAAACAATGTAAACACTCTGCCATGGCCTCCGTACTCGTCCGACATGAATCCGATCGAGCATTTATGGGATAAGCTCGATCGGAGAGTACGCATGCGGGATCCACCACCACGGACACATACAGAATTACGACAAGCTCTCATTGGTGAGTGGCATCGGATACCTCAGAGGGCAGTTAATTGCCTAATTTTCTCGGTGCCAAGGCGCGTACAAGCCCTCGCAAGGCCACGAGGTGGACACACACCCTACTGAAACAGGCGTTTGCGGTGAGTCTGTTCGAATAATGATCTGGATCTTCCTTTGTGTTAGACTTAAAGCTTCGATTTTGTGTACAGACAATGTTACTGTCATAAGGTATCTCTTGTGTAAAATTTATAAAGTTATGTTATATACTTGCTGAGATATCGGTCTATACTTTTACTGTCCTGGAACGTTTGTCTTTAAGTATATATACATATGTCTCCGGAAATTTCAGCGTAACTGTCAAATGTTTTATCCAAAAAAAAAAGAGCAAGATCGTAATCTCACTGGAAATTTAAGCGAAATTGTAATCTCACTGGTCGAGCGTTTCTACAACTTCGCTAAAAATTTTACAGTTCCGCTGTAACATATGTGTATGCATCATGCATATGCGTATGCATGTATGTGTTTGCACCCTTGGGTCGTACTCGATTGTTTTGACATCACGCACAAACGTTCCAATAGTATCCAGATACCAAATTATTGCTTTATCTTTTGGCGATGCGCCAAAAATTAGCGCCTTGGAGGAACTGCAAAAGAATTTTTATCCATTTTCAATACCAATGTTCTCCAAGAACTATTGTCGGATGGACTTTATATCTCATGTTGCTGCCTCTATTACTACCTGCTATTGATTTATTACTTTTTGGTGATTTTCTCAGAAAATGACTGTAACTTTTAAGGCATAAAGTAAACTGTCGTTAAGATCATGAAAAATGAAAAATTTTAAAATTTCAATCAGCAAAGTTTGAGCCTAGACAGTTGGTTCAGACCGATTTGACTTCAAAGACGGAGGATGAATTAAAGATTTATAGTGTTAACCGAGTCGGGGGGGGGGAGGGGAGCAGTTCAAATCAGAAGTTGAGAAATACAATTATAAGACCACAAGAAGCAGTTGGAAAATAAGAGTTCTTGACCACTTTTCTGGCCCACTTTAGTGATCCAGAACTCTTATGATGTTCTAGACCAGTAGAATGTTCTAGAAGAAAGTGTTCGAAAATATCATTCCATCTCAAATTTATTGATTGTTCCCACACTTTGAGGTCTTTCACTCTCAAATTTATTGATTGTTCCCATGCTCTGAGGTCTTTCATGTACTTATTCCCACTACGCTGTGTGTGTGAGGAGTCTTGGATCGATTGACCTAGATTTCCCGTCCCACATATACCAACAACTCAGATTATACTTACTGGTACACACACACACACACACAGGTAAAAAAAAGTTGCACATGTTTGAATTCGAACACATCTTGTAAATGGAGAGATGGCTCCATTCAAGCACATCTTGCGAATGGAGTGCTTCTCATTCAAACACGTTCTTGTGAATGGCGTGTGCTCTTGCCCTGTCACATAAAAAAATAAAAAAACAAAGTTGCGCCGCCCATAGGTGGGCTCGAACCACCAACCTTGCGACTATGAGTGCTATGCCACAGAGCACTTCTGGAGAATGATCTAATAGTCACATAATGAGTGATTGAGTGGATGTGAGTGAATGAGTGAATGTGAGTGAATGATTGATGAGTGATAGTATGATAGACAGATGGTAGAAGTGTTACCGCCTAGGGGTTGAGGGTCCTCACATAGTATGTTCTATGGAGTCCTCACATAGTATGTCCGGGGTCCTCATATAGGGTTAAGGTTACGCTGGGGTCCTCACATAGTATGCCACGATGAGTGAATGAGCGAATGTGGGTGAATGAGTGACTGAGTGAATGTGTGATGGTAGTAGGGTCGCTGCCTAGGTGAGGATCCTCACATGGTATGTCCTAGAGGGGGGTCCTCATATGTTGTTAGGGTTACGCTGCCCATGGGTGTCCTCGAGCAACTTTACGACCATGATTCCTGTGCTTCACCGACTGCGCTACAGAGGACGTAAGGATAATGTTCTGGAAAACATTCTACATAAGGTTATCACGCACCCCTATATGCCTCCTAGGGGAGGTCGGGTCACGTGATTGACTACGATACGACTTTGTCGCCTACGGGCTGTGACGTCATTATGACCGTCGAGCGCTCAGCCTGCTCTATAAATATCCACCTGGTCCAAAACTTTTATAAGAGTTCTTGACCACTTTCTTCTAGAACATTCTACTGGTCTAGAACGTCATAAGAGTTCTGGACCACTAAAGTGGGCCAGAAAAGTGGTCCAGAATTCTTATTTTCCAACTTCTACATGAGTGCCTGATCTTACACTCGAATCCGCCCCCTGTCACAATGCCTGTGGCTCTGTAGTGCTTAATAGCATGAGGTGAAAACAGAGCTCGAACAGAGCAGATGGTTGTGGACTAGGGTAGGGAGGGGGTGTGGATGGATCGAATTTTATTTCGATATATTTGTGTAATTAAAATTTGTTAAAATAAGTAATTCTGCATTTAGTTGCATTTCGTTGGACATTGAATTTGCTAGTTACTTTGTAATGATGATGTAAAGAACGCAACTCAAGCGCTCGTATTCAATAATTTAGCTCAAACTCATACTCAAATTGAGTCTGAAATTTGAGTTTAAAACTCACTAAAGCATTTGCTCAAAATATGAGTTTAAGCTTTTGAGCTCGAAACTCCGCTTAACACTAAGCCCTTTCTGTGGGTAGGAGGAGAAATGTTTGGGCTGTATAATTTAAAATGACTGAAATCAAGTACTTTAGACATGTTACGGTGAGAAAATACAGTTCTCTATAGCTTTCTTATTTGACTTTAATTAATTTTAAGCCACATTCTGAATGACTGAGGATCAAATTTAGCCTAAATTTAGACTTTGGGCGTCAGTTTGAGTTACTGAATACGGGCACAGCACATTGTACCGCAGCTGATTACTGCAGAGGTTTTGTTACACCGGTTGGTCCGAGAGTAATTTTGAACTTATATTACCTTTGAAACTTTTTTGAAATCAATAAAAATAGACTCAGATTAATTTTAGCATAGATATTCCTAATTCAATTTTCCAAGAATTATCTAATGTTTTTATTAAACTCCAGTCGTTATTTCAAAGGGTTTTTATGTTTGATATTCAAATCACTTTCATGCAAAAGACAGAGCTTCTTTAAACTGGTCTGTCAAGGGCAGAAAACCATGACAAATAAAATAAGGGCTATTAAAATGCACATTTAGTAGATTTTAAAAAGGGTCTGGAGATTTATAAGGATCATTTTTATTAGTGGTTTTGGGGGAATCCAGGAAAATTTCGATCAGGATGTTTCTGAATGAGACAACTGGGACTCAGGTATAAAATCCAAGTTATCGGCCTTAGTGATAGCTTGTCAGGCATTCTTGAATTTAGAAGCAACACGTTTTAACTACTATTTATTTGTTGTACCCATTTTCTTATTTCTCTTATCTGAAACTGGTTCTACTATTGTTTTTTTTTTAATTCTTTTAACTATGGCAATCTACATATGATACGATTGCGAACTAGACTTTATCCCATTTAAAAACCTCCAGACATGTTAAAGGGCATCAACACAGGAGCACTAATGCTATTTCAAAAGATACCCTCTTCACCTCTGATTTTCTCCTCCTGCGTGGGGGCAATTATTTGCGTCACTTGTACGACAAATGCCGATAAACACAGGGGCACAGAGGGTGAAACACATTTGTGACCAATTACCGTGTCTGTCGCAATCAGTCTGCAGTCACGCCGCTGAAAGACGATAAAAATACAGTTAATCTCATAGAATTACGAGGACGAGTATTGAAAACAAACATTTATAAGTATATTATCGCTCGCCTACAAAGACGAGTTTTAAGAGAAACAATTCAAAATTTATGTTTGGTTTGGAAAGATTTCTATCCAAAGTCGAGGGTAAGGGGGAACTTTATTTGGATCTGCATTTAAAACAAAATCACGGCATTATTCCAAAGTCTGGTCTCAACAGTAGTAGGAAAACGTTGGTTCCACGCCAGGAAGTGACGTCATAAGTCTGGACCGGAAGTGACGTCATAGGCGTAGTCATGGTAACGAAGTGATGTAATCATGGTAACGAAGTGACGTGGCCATGGTAACGAAGTGACGTGATAGGCGCAACCATGGTGATAGTGACGTCATCAGTCACGTGACCAATGAAAAGCCAATGAAATCAATGAAGACAATAAAGCCCCGCCCACTTTCTGTCACCTGTCGACTTAAACAACTGTTTATGAGACTATTCAAATATACCCAACGTCTAGAACAAAACGAACATTATCAAACCATTTTAGAAGACTTTAATTACTTTGTTGATGAAAAACATTAAGAGTATTCAAAGGCACTAAAGGCGGCTATAAGAAGAAACGATGCATTCTTTGACGAGCTTCTAGATGAGGAGGAGGAAGATGAAAGCAGCGATGAAGAAAGTGATGTGGATGACAGTGAACAGAGTGAAGCAGACGAAGAAAAATAGACTTATTTGACTAAACTTTGTAATAAAGACTTTGTAAATCAACAAATGTTGTAATATTGTTACAGATTTAAGCTGTGGGTATTTAAGTGTACTAATAAAACTATTCAACATATGTCTTGTTTTTTCTGAACCTACTGCTATTGTTCCATCAATTGCTTGAACTACAACATGTTGAACAACAACTTGTTAAACAACATGTTGAACAACATGCTAAGCAACATGTTGAACATGTTGATCATGTTCAACATCTTCAACTTGTTCAACAATATGTTGAATATGTTGAACATGTTGAACATGTTCAACTTGTTCAACAGCATGTTGAACATGTTGAACATCAGCTTGCTGAACAATTGTTGTACAATTGTTAAACAACTTGTTGAACAATACTTTGATGTAATATGTTCCTAAAAATAATTCGAACACATGTTTGAATGGGGGCGCGCCCCATTCCAACACCCGTCTTGAGGGTGTGCTCCAACCAAAGTGCTGACAGCCACCTATGCAAAGAGTCCCCTATCGTAAACTGAGACATCAAACTGAATCAAATGGTGAAATTTTCATGCAAATCGGTCAACTATAGCGAAAGTTATCACACTTTTAAGTTAAAATTTTAAGGTGAATCCATTATGCATACAGCCACCGACGCAAATAGACGATAACCACTTAATATTAAAACTAGATATGAAACTGAATCATACAGTGAAATTTTCATGCAAATTGGTCAACTATAGCGGAAGTTATCTCAATTTTTCACTTTTTACCAAATTAAAATGGCGGCATGTCACATTATGCATAAAGCCATCGGTGTAAATAGCCTGCAATCACTTTATAACAAAACTTTCATGCAAATCAACCAAGTAAAACGAAAGTTATCTCAATTTTTCACTTTTTACAAAATTAAAATGGCGGCATGTTACAAATGCGCATACAGCCACATTCGCAAATAGCCTGCAATCACTTTATAGCAAAACTTTACATAAAACTGAATCAAACAGTGAAATTTTCATGCAAATCAACCAAGCATAACGAAAGTTATCTCAATTTTTCACTTTTTACAAAATTAAAATGGCGGCATGTCACATTATGCATGCAGCCACCGTTGTAAATAGCCTGCAATCACTTTAGAACAAAACTTTACATAAAACTGAATCAAACAGTGAAATTTTCATGCAAATCGGACAACTATAGCGGAAGTTATCTCAATCTTTCAATTTTTACAAAGTTAAAATGGCGGCATGTTACAAATATGCATACAATCACATGCGTAAATAGCCTGTGACTACTTTATGTAAAAACTAGATATGAAACTGAATCAAACGGTGAAATTTCCATTCATATCGGTTGAACATAACAAAAGTTAAAATTTAAGTCTAAAAATAGATATGAGGGGGTGTGAAGTCACGATGATTGACAGGTGATAGACAGAAAGTGGGCGGGGCTTCATTGTCTTCATTGATTTTATTGGCTTTTCATTGGTCACGTGATTCATGACGTCACGATGATTGACAGGTGATAGACAGAAAGTGGGCGGGGCTTCATTGTCTTCATTGATTTTATTGGCTTTTCATTGGTCACGTGATTCATGACGTCACGATGATTGACAGATGATAGACAGAAAGTGGGCGGGGCTTCATTGTCTTCAGTGATTTCATTGGCTTTTCATTGGTCACGTGACTGATGACGTCTTTTTCACCATGGTTACGCCTATCACGTCACTTCGTTACTATGACTACCTCACTTCGTTACCATGACTACGCCTATGACGTCACGTCCGGTCCAGACGAATGACGTCACTCCCTGGCGTGGAACCAACGTTTTCCTACTACTCTCAACGCCTGACGTGTTATGGCGGTATATTTCAACAAAAAATCAAAACGTATACGTTGTATATTTTATTTTTTCTCGCGTTCATTTGAATGGCCTCTAGACAATTTTCTTAGCCGCGCAACATTTACATTTCATATGTTACATGACTATTTATTTCGCGCTCTTTAATTTTGCCATAATTTTATCCCGCACCATAATTTACACTTGGGACAACGTCCCATGGAGATTTTAAATTTCCTCGAATTCCGTGCATTTCTCTTTTCTTCCCTTTTTTATTTTTTTGATATTTCGTTTTTTCTTGTTATTCTTCGTTACTTGGTTTCCGCGCATCTCCTCCGAGACCGTTTGAGCTAGGAAAGTGAAACTTGGCACAAAGGTAGGATATGTGGTAAGCTCGATCCACACGAAAAACTTTTTAGGTATGACGTCATCTTCCCCATCTTATGACGTCATGAATATTTTAGAGCTTAATATCTTCAAAACGGCTGGAGCTAGAGATTTGGCGTCAAATACGTTATGAGACTACTTTTTGACAAAGGACTTCGTGAAAGCCTTAATTTTAGCGAATGACGTCATAATGACGTCATTTTTCGATTTTTAATTCCTGGTCGGTTTTAAAGCGGACATATTTGTTATTAGTATATAGAACGCTTAACTGAATACCAATTGGCGGATGAAAGTTACTTTAAGCTCTCCAATGCCCTGAACAACCCCCCCCCCCCCCGAAATGCACACAAGTGTTAAAACACGCACATCTCATAGTACAAGTTGTCTATTGTGGGCACCTGATTATGTATAATGCAGATCAATACGGTTGTTTGTGGCTTGTGGCCTCTCCCATAATGAAACGCTACTCTGTGGCCAGGTGATCATGCAGTACTATTGTTTTGTAAGTAGGTGGCTGTGATGAACTGGGCGTCTTTTTTCAATGCTGCAGTCAGTGAAAAGTTGAGCACGGAGAGCAAATGTTTTTTATTAAACTTTTTTTAACAAATAACTGTGTTATAATTTGTGAATATATTGAATGCTACGGAATTGTGGTAGTGATAACTGTATAGTGTTCATTTATTGACCGCTCTTACCCTTTTGTGACGATATATTATTATATCGAAAACCTCGATAGGTGCATAGTTCCCACTTGCAAACTTGGTTTGCAAATGGGTATAATTTTGTAGTTTTTCTCGAAATTTCTGCCCTTTTTTCTTCACGGAGGTTTCCAGAAAACTCCTCCTACGTTATTTGGCGTAAGACGATGAAATTTGGTACAGTGATAGAGGGTGATGAGATGTCGTCAAATCCACAAAAAATTTTTTGACCTGGAACCTCAGAGTTCGAGGTCAAAGCGAGATCAAAAAATATTTTTTGAAACGCCTGTTAATCACGAAAAGTACCCATGAAGGTGCTCAAATCCCAGCTTGAATACATAAAACGTACTCTGTAGGAGGAAAACTTTGATCACTAATCTTGACCTTAAGGGTCAAGGTCAAAGGTCACGTGACCTCACAGGCCGACTTATCTCGAAAACTTTTAGAGATAAAGCTATTTTGAGCTCTTTTTCGACCCTTTAGGCCTAAACAACGTTACATAAGAGGTACCTCGGTGATCTTGACCTTCTGGGTCACAGTAAAGGTAAAAAATCAGAAGTTGACTATTATATCGAAAACGGTTAGAGATAGAGCAATTTTGAGCTCATTTTCGACCCTTTGGGCCTAAACGACGTTACGTAAGAGGTACCTCGGTGACCTTGACCTTCAGGGTTACGGCTAAGGTCATTTTCGACCCTTTGGGATTAAGCAACGTACATAAGAGGTACCTCGGTGATCTTGACCTTTTGGGTCACAGAAAAGGTAAAAAATCAGAAGTTGACTATTAAATCGAAAACGGTTAGAGATAGAGCGATTTTGAGGTCATTTTCTACTCCTTGGTCCTAAGCAACGTTACATAAGAGGTACCTCGGTGACCTTGACCTTTTGGGTCACGGTCAAGGTCAAAAACCGTAAGTTGACTATTATCTCTAAAACGGTTAGAGACAGGGTGAATTTGAACTCATTTTCGATCATTTGGGCCTAAAAAACGTTACATAAGAGGTACCTCGGTGACCTTGGTACACAAGTGTTAAAACACGCACATCTCACACTACAAGTTGTCTATTGTGGACACGTGATTATGTATAATGCAGATCAATACGGCTGTATGTGGCTTGTGGCCTCTCCCATAATGAAAAGCTACTCTGTGGCCAGGTGACCATGCAGTACTGTTGTTTTGTAAGTAGGTGGCTGTGCTGAACTGGGCTTTTTTCAATCAGTGAAAAGTTGAGCACGAAGAGCAAATGCTGTATTTTCATATGAAATTCTTTTTTAAAAAATAACTGTGTTACAATTTGTGAATATATTGAATGCTACGACACTGTGGTAGTGATAACTGTATAGTGTTCATTTATTGATCACTCTTACCATTTCGTGACGATATATTATTTCGAAAACCTCGATAGATGTATAGTTCCCACTTGCAAACTTCCCAGCAAACATTAAGACGTCAGAATGACGTCGGATCGACGTCGTGACCCGACGTTTTCGACGTCGGACTGACGTGCCGGGTTTGGTTGTATATGAAATGGAACCGACGTCGGGTTTTCAACGTCAGAATGACGTCGGGTTCCGACCTAAATCCGACGTCGGAATTAAGTCGGTTTTAGGTTGTATATGAAATTGAAACCGACGTCGGATTCCGACCTGAAACTGACAAGAGTTATATAATTAATAGATCATTAATTACTCAACTGCTGTTGTGAAATACATACGAAAGCATTTTCCATGTAAATTTTTACAGTCCAGGAAGAAAAGTACCGACGCGCCATCAAAATTCTAAAATTTTCATGTAAAAATTACGTTTTATCTTCCTCTTTTTCAAAATGACTTCCATTTCCGGTGAGCGATAATAATGTTCATCGCTTTTTGGTCGCTTTTGCAACGTCGGAATGACGTCAGAAAACTGACGTCGCCTCGACGTCGGAAGAAAGTCGGGTTTTAGGGTAATAGGTTAGAATATGGTTGTGAAGTCGTCGCGACCAAAATACAACCTTTTTTCAACCAAAAAAGACGTCGTTTGTTTCCTGGGTTCGTTTGCATATGGGTATAAGTTTGTAGTTTTTCTCGAAATTTCTGCCCTTTTTTCCTACGTTTCCTACGTTTCCTACTCCTCCTACGTTATTTGGCGTAAGACGATGAAATTTGGTACAGTGATAGAGGGTAGTGAGTTGTCGTCAAATCCGCAAACTTTTTTACCTGGAACCTCAGAGGTCAAGGTCAAACTGAGGTCAAAATATTTTTTGAAACGCCTATTAATCACGAAAAGTAGCCATAAATGTGCTCAAATCCCAGCTTGAATACATAAAACGTGATCCGTAAAAGGAAAACTTTCATCACTAATCTTGAACTTGAGGGTGACTTCACGCGCTGTTAACGACAGAATACCGATTGGCGGATGAAAGTTACTTAAACTCTCCAATGCCCAGAACAACCACCCCCCCCCCCCGAAATGCACACAAGTGTTAAAACACGCACATCTCACAGTACAAGTTGTCTATTGTGGGCACGTGATTATGTATAATGCAGATCAATAAGAGGTAACTCGGTGACGACCTTTTGGAGCACGGTCACGGTCAAAAACAGGAAATTGACTATTATCTCGAAAACGGTTAGAGATAGAGCGGTTTTGAGCTCATTTTCGACCCTTTGGGCCTAAACAACGTTATATAAGAGGTACCTCGGTGACCTTGACCTTCTGGGTCACGGTCAAGGTCAAAAACCGTAAGTTGACTATCATCTCGAAAACGGTTAGCACGTGCTTCTGACATCGTTGATCTTCTATAAAGTATTGCTGTGTTTTGTAATGATTTGCAAATGGCTAGGTTTTATTTAATGTCTAATTTTAGCATCTAATTTTAAATTAAGATATAAAATAAGATAAGAAATTTTTAGCTCAATCAATATAAGTATTTTTTTAGTATCCCAAGTGTTTGTTTCGCAACTCGGTTGCGAAATCGGTCTAGTTAAACGTTTTGTGTTTTAAAGACCGTTTGTCTGACCATGGGCTTTATCACGTAATTTAATTTCTTAATTTTGGAACGCGAAAAGTTAATTATAGGGCGCGATAAATTGAATTCATTCTATCATTTATTTTTTTAATAATAAAAACTACGTGCAGAAATTAATATTGACTTGGATAACATAAAAAGTGGTTCGCGAAAGAATTAAATATTTTCTCATCTATTAATTGCACAATAATACCATTGCGATCAAAAATAAATGTTGGGGCGCGAGCGCCATGACATTTTTGTACTAATATACCGCCATAGACTGTATTCAACTTTGTATGTTCGAGCTTTCCGACTCTGAGACGTAATAAAAAGCTGTAAGAGAACAGGTGAGACTCTTTTAGGGTGTGCAGAGAGGGTGAAACACATTTATCTGCCACAATCAGTCTGACGTTACACCGCTGAAAGACGATAAAAATAAGTTAATCTCGTATAGTTACCCTGATGTGATATTGTTATTTTTGTATCAAAGGGATTAAAAAAGATTAGACTAAGCATAAACTGCTATTATCTTTCGTGTTTGTTTTTTGGCACTGCACGTTATGTTCATTTAGGGGAAACTGTGACAAGAGGCTTGTTTGCCAGACGAACCCTGGGCAAATTAAATTAAACACTTGGCCCGAAAAGCAACATATTGGTCCCAAAGGTACGGCATTTAAGCACAATTCAGAAAAAATGGTGCTTCGTTAAGGAGCGGGTGTTGCACGCTATTTGCCGTTCTCAATATTTTATTTTACACTGTCATTTATGTATCTTTTTTTACATCGAAAATTCAATGGTATTCGGATCACGAAATTGACATTTATACAATTTATTCAGTTGTTATCAATGTTTTTAATCATGGTTGATTAGATATATTGTAGCTAGACCGATTTCGTTATTGGAAACAAATTAAACTTCGGCATGAAACTAAATATAAAATATCGGAATGTATAACAGCAATAGCAGAAAATGAAAAGTGAAAAGAGATAATTTCTTTGTCAAAATGCAGAGCAATAATTACTCTTCCACATAGAAAGGAAAAATTGCCTGATGCTTATAAAAATTGTGCGCTTTTTTTTTTTTTTTTTTTTTGCTGTTTCAATTGCCCAAACCAAAAACTAATTTCACAAATGAATTCTTGAGAGCAGAAATTAGTTCTTTCCTACCATTTAGCAATATTTTTATCACTTTATTTTTTATATCTGTAAATAAATTTTAACATATATCAAAATAATTGATGTTTAAAATGATTTGAAGATGTCGATAATTCATTTCTACATCAAAAGTTATATTTTACATAGAAAAAAATTACCCTTTAACCCTTTACTCTAACAACTCCCCATTGAATTCAATAATGAATTTTATATGCCATGTCTTCAGAATGGAAGTTTTTCATTTACATTTTATATCTGCCAATCAGCTTGCCTTGAATGACCTCTACACAGTCTACAAACATAAACGAAACATTCTTTGAGAGCAATTGGTGTTATTATTGATATCAAACAATAAATGTTATATATCTCAACTTTTCTTGAGAGTTTAAGTTTGAAAAATTAAACTCTAAAATCCAAATTTGCTATCGAGAATGCAATTATTAATACAACAGAACTTCGCAGTAGCTCAGAATTCCTTAATACCCACTTTTATACGGTTTTCGCGTGTAACTCTTTAAAAATTAAGCAATTTATTAATAACTTTCTCATAGTGGCTCGAATATTCCCGGTCTAGCTCTCGTCCACTCTATGGATAACATAACCCCCCCCCCATCCCCTGTGCGAAACCCCCGGAAGGCCTAACCCCCACTCCCTGACTGAACCGCCCCCCCCCCCCACTCCTCAAATTACATGTACATTTTAGACATATTGTAATTTGATTTTATTGTGAGATCTGTCCATGTTGAGGATTGCATTTCATACTCTATTTGACGACATTAATCTACATTTAACATTGCAATTTCTTTTGCGGTTCATGATATTAATCCTTGTTGTTAATTACAATTCATATGCCGAGTGAAGAGATGAGTCGATATCTAAAATTGCAATTTTATTCCCATTGATGAGATTAACCTAAGTATAAAATTGCAATTTCGTTTCCTATTGATGAGATCAATGGAGTTCATATGCCGATTGATGAGATTAGTCGGCATCTAAAACTGCAATTTCTGAATTGTCTCATAATATTAACAAGCGCTAAAGAGATCAGCTAGATTTCACCGACTCCGATTCCGGAGTTCATTGGTAGAAATGTATAAAAAGGGCCCAAAATTTTACGATTTTACAATTAGAACGAAAATAAATGAATAAATGACTTTCGAGATTTACGACTAGTTACGATGAGAGCGAAAATAAATGAATAAAGGACTTTTGAAAATTACGATAAGTTACGATAAGAACGCAAATAAATGAATGAATAGTTGTTTTTCCAGCATGAAAGTAAGACAAATTTGAGGAGCGGGGGGTGGGGGGGGGGGTTCAGTCGGGGGTTTATGCCTTCGGGGGTTTTTGCCTACTGGGTTTTTGACGGGAGGGTCTGGGCCGGGGGGTACGATCCAGGGGTTGGGCCTAGACTCAGGTTCTCTATCTGTATTCCGGAGTAGGACGTGCCGGCTGACGACCCTCCTAGGAGCACAGGTCATTTTAGTCTTCTGTTGTGTGTCTGGAACTCGAACCTCCCTCAGATTTCTGGGTAACACGGTTACCTATAAGCGTAGCATAACGCTTCCTAGCGGACCTCCTGTAACAACAAAACTGAGCTAGGTTACTTAGCAATATCTGGCCGAATTCTGATGCCCTTGGTCTTAACAGACTCATAGTACCAACACGATGGCGTAAAAGGGATTGGTTCTGTTTCGACACCGAGAACTGAGTATGCACCAAGGCTTGGCTTGATCTTGGTACAAGGTGCCTGTTGTGTGTCTGAGTGTTGGTTCGGGCTTGATGCTGAGTATTGGTTATGTAATCAGCCCAGGTCTTAGTCTGTGCGCCAAGCACACAGCCAGGCCTTGGTTCAATGACCAAGCCTTAGTGCGTCCTGGTCTAGGCTAGTCTAGGCTGCGTCACATCTGTGCTCGAACAGGCTAAGTGTCACAAAGTACCAAGTTTTAAGCTGCAGATAACTTGGTAGGATACAGACATTCTTTGCTAATTATCTGAGTGTTTTTTATAGACAAATTACTTATACACCCTCTGTGACAAGCGCAAGAGAGAGGAGATCACACGTGTCGGCGTGCACTGATTTACCCCCACCCCCACCCCCACTCGGGATTGAGCCATATTGGATAAACTGAGGACTAAGAACTTTGAGAGACGGGTAGGACACAAAGAGCATCAAATGTCACTGGAAAATGTTTGGTGTGGTGCTTAGTCAGGTCTCCTCCCCAGTAAATTCGGATAGGGGAATGTACTCTGACGTGGTCAGAGCTAAGAGGTCGAAGAAGCTGAAGGCAAACGCTACCTCGGAAACCGTCAGGGAACTGGATCCCCCGCTGGGAGACGAACACTTTGTCTATCCCAGACAAAGCCTGGGCAGCCTTTGCATCTGGATACGGAGAAGATACTGTAAGAGGGGACTGAATTCATGCCGCCTGTGTCGCCCCACGCCCGTAAAGGCAGATGTGACAGTCAGTCATACCCGGAGACGGGGGAATCTTCAGCAGAAGCGTGGGGGAGATCGGTATACGAGCTCGCCTATATGTGTCTTCAGCCCATGTGTTGGATACGCCAGTGTTATCTCAGACTGACTCTTTCATTCTTACTTGTTTCTGTCGATGTCGATTTCAGTCCCCCCCCCCCCCCACCCCGTTGCCAATGACCAAGTCCAAGTCTGTAACTGGAGCAATCACGGTTAGTTAGAGCATTTGGACTTAGCCCCCTCTCCATCAACATAACACATGGAGAGGAGGAGCTTTCCTAACTGCATACTCCTCGACTCTCTTCGATCTCGAGGGATAAAGAGATAGGTATCTACACCCAAGCCAGGAGCCTGAAAGCCCGAACTGAGCCAGGCTCCTGAGAGGAAGAGCGCATCATGAATGAGCAAGCGACTCGAGCTGAAACAGATTCAGAACACGACTTCCCAGACTCAGTCACTCCCAAGACGCCGAATGCGCACGCTATCCCCTTCTCACTTATGGACTGTTTGTCGCCTGCTGCCACTTCAATCGCTCCTGAGGACATACCATTCCGAAATGCTATTCAAGAAATCGCCAGGCTGCCAGTCGTTGAGTGTAAGTCTCCAGTGACTGAAAGAGACGATCAACCGATCTGAATGAAGTCAAATCATCCCATGCCACATGCCACAACATGACGCCTTCATCACTCTTAATACAAGTGAGGGTTTATACACCGAGAAATCACTCCGCTGTAAAGAATTCAAGGGTCTAGACGCTGTTGAGGCCGAGTGCTTTCTCGATTTCATCCTTCGAAGCACCTCGTAAACATCATGCCACTCTCCGCCTCACCGACCCTGTAGCTGCACAGCCCTACCCCGAGTGCCTGGCATTAAAAACCTGACCTGATAAAGCTGGCCACTTATCTCACCACTTCCATGGTGTTTCTGCGACAGCGTTTGGTAGAGTGTGAACGGCCTATACGAGCTTTGCTACGGAGGTCAGAAGGAATTGTGTCTATCGAAGAAGATGCAGCTGGTCAATCAACCAGGAAAGAAGAACCGTGTCTCAGGATGTGGCCGTCTTGGCAAGAGCGACTCCCACCTTCTTCCGTCCGCAGCAGTGGCGCAAGCATCTCCCGCTGTCACGGTATGGTAGCAACCAAGGGTGGCATGCCACCCATTCCTCCCCGCACCTAAGCCCCAGGCAACCTTGCTGCGTCCTACTAAGAGTCAGAAAGTACTAAGCCCTTCGAGGCGACGTAATGGAGTACTTGTTGTACAAGGGAGCCGCACTGGAGATGTCGGAGAACCAACCAGGCTTCCTCAGCAAGGTTTTCCCGGTGCTCAAAAAATGAAAGGGGTGGTGGTGGTTAACCGATCTGTGCACCCTAAACGAATTTGTCATGTGGCCTCCTTTTAAATGGACACAGCCTAGATAATAAACGAGGCTCTGGACAAAAATACACTGACTGCGTCCATCGACCTACCGGATGTGTACTTACACGTACACTTACACTCATCGGCCAGGTAAAGGAAAATAGACTGGTTTCTGGTTCTCTCCTTCGATATCTCATATTCAGAAAAATCATGAAAGTATTTGGGCGATTGCTTCCCTAGCGCACGTCGAACGAGAAGCAGCACATCACCAGACTGAGGCATTGGTCAAGTAAGCAGTGCGGGCAGGTCTCTTGGTCAATCTTGTCAAATGTCAAAACAGATCAACGTTTTCCTAGAGGAAAGATGGGATCTGAACCAAGCATGCGTTTATACAACTCCAAGCCATCAAGTCCTGATCAGAGGTAAGCTGGCCACGTTGGATTCTCTTCTTCTTGGTTGTTTGGCAGCAACAGAGAAGATAGTTTCCCTCGGCAAGTTACATTTAGGGTAGTTTCAGGGAAGACATCCAAAGGTAGTAATGATTGTATCCGAGGAAGCGTACAAGGCGCTAGTTTGGTGACTAGACCCTTGGATTATGAACCATGGGTACTCTTAAGAAACACAGAGTGAAGCGTTTCTGTCGGGGTAGAGAATCCTTTTTCCCTACACCCAGAGCTAGCTCGATCATACGCACGGAGTGTTGTTTGTCAACACTTGCTTTCAGTTGCTGACAGACCAATCCCCGTGGGGACACTGGATCTGTTTGCGAACTCTATAACGACGAAACTACCCAAGTACGTCTTCCCATGTCCGGACTCTCAGGCTCGGGAAATCGACGCACTTACCTGTGTATGGTCGAGGGACGACGTGCTTTATGCGTTCCCGTCCCAAACAATCATTCAAACGGTTATTCAGAGAATTCTGTTACTCAAGGCCAGACGGTTGCTCTTGGTAGCCCCTTTGTCACAAATAAACCGTTTTAAACCAGCTCAGCAGTGGTTGCTGACTTCTTGGACTACCTTTATGCGTCAGAGTAACTAAAAACAGGTTATACTGAGAGGCACCGAGCGGCTATCGGCGCCAGCTTTAAGGTCTGGTTACGATTACAAAGGAGGACTTCGCACTGTCTGTGTTGTTTAATAATTTCAAGATAAATTTTAGCACGTCGGGGCCCAGCATAGCACGGTGAGACTATTCCTTCATGCTGGTTTACTTACAAAGTAATGACATCTTTGGAGACAAACATAATCACTCCAAAGAACCCAACAATAAGAATTGCTTTAGTTTTGGCTTTGGCTTCAGGCAAAAGGAGAACAGAAATCAACACCTTGGATGGTCCATGTTAAGACAAGACGAAGCAGACAGAGAACCTTTTTCGGCACCCTGGAAACGGCTGTGCCAAGGGCAAGAAGGGTGAGCGCCGGGTTCAACACTGAACTGTCTGTGTGTGTATGTCAAACTGCACACGTAGTTGCTTATCTCAATGCACCGTTTGCCCTAGCTTGGTTCAGGGACCGAACAGCTCGTATATCTCAGCTGCTGCGTCTGCATGTTCAACTACTTGTATCATAGACACCAAGACAGGCCTTGATATGCCACCGTTTGTGGGTCTTGTTCTCCGCTCTCACCAAGCCATACTCTAACTTGGACCCATTTATGCCCCCCAGCTATTGGTCTCTCTAAGGATTAAGTACTGATGGGTAATGGCACAGATGGGTAACGCTTGGTCCTTTGAGCTCGTTCTCCGTGCTCCATGTGTGTATCGTCCTTTTACGAAAGTTGCCAGTCAATTTGATTGTATTTTGCAGTTATATTGGCACATTAAGACACATTAACTGATCATCGATGGTGCTTTATTACTGCCCTGCTCCTTCTCAATTTTCTTGGAAGTTGCTGTTTTAACTAAAAGCGGATTTCTTTCGAAAACTTTGTAGAAAAGCGATATCAGAGTTTTGGCAAAGTAAAACTGGCGGTCTAGTTTTTGCAAAACGCTCTGTTATAAGCAAAAGTGAAATTCTCGTTCTCCAGTTTTATCTTAGCTGCCCTCCCAACCATCCCCACTTGTGGTTGGTATTACGGAATGAGGCTTAATACCTAGGTACCAACGATTCTGACTGGCCGAAATATAGGCTGGGACTATTCGAACAACTATGAGACAATTTTGCTCTATATTGCGTGATTCTATTACACGAGTTACACGAGAAACCCAAATAAAAGTATAGAACGTTACGAATTACGCTTTTACTCGTAAAGGAGCGTTTTACGAAAATAAAACGTCAGTTATTGAGATTTAGTTCGGAGACAAAATTATAGATTGGGCAATATTTTGTTATAGGGAATGTTTAGAATGATACCAAGCAATGGATTTAGCTGTGGGCGCTGCGAGGTGTAAGGCAGGGATGTTTACTGTGTTACGTTCTATTCTGTATTAAAATTTTCGCAAAAATGTTTAAGAAATATAAAGGTTAAGACTATGGAAGGTGCTAATTAACATTAACTGTATAGTGTGTAATTTTTTAAATTTCACCAGCCATTACACAATTCGCTTCTTCTTTCCCGGTTGCCAAATGAGCCAGAACATTCAGTTTGTCCGCTATTAGACGGGACATGGTGTACCAGGGCTAGTAGTAGAATCTTGGTGGCACTTTGGAGTGTCTCTTTTGGCATCACTCTGCTTATTTAAAGTACGTTTTCGAGCAATCCATTTATTCTGATTTATTCTCTAAGTTTCTCGTGTTGAATACATGTATAATAATGGCATTCTAATGATTCCATTACATCTTTGAACAGGATAATTCCCAAAACCAAATGTCAGGTCGTAGACACCCATTGACATCGATCAGAGTGTTTTTTAAGAACAAGGTAATAAATCACATGCAGAATGGGACAGATGGCAGCACTCGTTTTATTGACCTTTTACATTAATGACTTGTGAAAACAGTCGTTTCAGTTTTGATTCTGATTCTAACCTTTATATCTTGAACCCTGTATTCCATTATTCCCAGTAATTATTGCGACGTCTGCACTACGTCTGTTTCTGATCGTGATGTCTGTTGACCAATTTGCAACCTTTCTAAAAAAATTGCACTTGATTGTTTTCCTCAGAGACCTAACCGAAACGTCTTTAGTCGCACTTCAGATAGACGTCTGGATTTGGATGTATACGGGAGTACAATTAACGTCTTTTTCCTGACGCAGTCTAAAGAAAAAGAAAAAGTTATTTTTTTTTTTTTTTTTGGTGAGAACAGATACAGATAGAAAGTGCTTCTGAACATATCGGACACATGGGGCGGTACAACGTTGATCTCCGGACACCCGTCTTATGCCAGACATTTCGACTTTCATATACAACATAATCCCGATTTTGATTCGACGTCTGATACCAATAACTATCCAACGTCTATTCAACGTTCATGGAACGGGTATGGGAAAACTATGACAAGAACAATGCCGCTGGACAACGCCTGCAAAAATTGCCTCTTACAGACAAGTGGTGGAGGCGGATTAGTGCCGCATCAAAAAGCTGAAGCAAAATACAGTTCACGTGGAAAACATTTTATTTCACAGGTATTCCAAAACAGCCACACGTTAAGCGACAGGGCACGTGACCGAGAAAGCATTCTTCAGTGTAAACTTTGTACTTGCCATGGTTGTTTGTGTTCATTTTCCACAATACAACAGACCGCATGGAAAAAATTTGTCAGACCCCTTGGACGGCCAGCACAAGTGTCTTCAAAATAGTCCAAACGTTTGCAAGATACTGTCGCATTTTTTTTTTTTCGTCGAGTAGTTCGATGAGTTGCAATTCTTGTAACAGACCAATCCACTGCACGAATCTCTCTGCATTTTATATCAACCACAACCGCAAATTAAAGAAAAAATTAGTATTCGTAAAAAAGCATCTTAATTCTAAAAAAACTACCAATAATTAAATAAGAATGAGCGGGACTTATCCGCTGCCGGCATTTGTCCGACAGCGGCATTTGTCAATTCGGGGAAAGGGTTGCTTATTTTCAAGCAATTTTTGGTGATATTTACTTTAAAAAACACACATCCGCAAAAGGGTTGGGACGTGAATTCCTAATATTGTTTATTCGTGACTATGTGCATCTGAAAAAAGGTCAATCTTTTTTAGGATAACTAGCAAAGACTCTATAAACCCCGCATGCACATAATTAGCAAATATATGGTAAAAAAAAAAAACTATTAAGCATATAATAATTAATGTTATATATTGCCTTTGAATGATCACAGGAAGCGGATGCAATTTTAAGTAACTTTGGATTCCATTATTCCCACAATGTAAAGAAAAGCCTATTTTTTTCTTGGCTTTTGAGTGGGGATCTGAGTTGGGCAGTGGGCCTTCTTAGCACCAAACGGGTGCAAACGTTTAATGCATGCATTTGGTTAACGCCGTAACTTTAGTATCTTGCTGCCAGACACACATACGTCACTATCCCATTATGCATTACCTGAGAGATTTTAAAAGAGGTCTAGAATCTCTTGTTTTTTTTGTTTGTTTTTTTTCAATTGCTGCAGTTTTTAAGCTACAGTCTCTTGTTACTCGAGAAATACTGCACTGTAACTTAACCCAGATCAGAACAGAAGCCTTTAAGCGTGTCATTATTTTAATTTTGACAAATAGCTAATCATAATACAGCTAATGTATTGTTTTTCTCCTCAGTTGTTCATATATTTTTTTCATATTTATGTCATATGAGTTGTCAAAATCAAAGACTTATACCTTCCGTTTGGATTCGACGCGTTGTTAGAAATGTGCCATTCTTTTATTTCTGACCCATAATTCAATTGAATTTCCAGAAAGAAGAAGAGGAAATATATTCATTGATAAGAAAATCTTTGCTACAACACGATGGGATGGGTTGGCGCTCTGCAAAATAAATGGTTACTACGCGCACCACGACTTTTTTTGATTGACCCCTAAACGCGGAGTGCCAAATTTCAGACAATACGGTTTTTTTCATCCAAACGGAGAGTGCAGTTAGGAAAGAATAACCCCCATCCTTCCCCGCGAAACATGGAGTACTGATTAAAACGAAATTGGACCGCGCCTACCTTCAAAATTACACCCTTCCTCTGTATTCCTTTTTTTTCATCTGGACAAGCACGGTAACATATATGATACCAAGCAGCCCCCCCCCCCTCCCCCTCCCCCCACCCCTATGGCGGTATAATTGTGCAAAAATTTCTCAACGATCGCGCTCCAATGGGTATTTTATATCGCTTTGGTATTTTTGTACAATTAATATACTTTTTAGGTCATCCAAGTCCATAATATTTCTGCACGTGGTTTTTATTATTCTAAAAATAATTTACATTTGCCTTGACATGCATTAATTTTACGCACCCAGTAATTAACTGTTTCGCGTTCCAAAACTAAGAAATCTTTTCAAAAATATGTGATATCTAACAATCAAAATGGCAAAAAATTTATTCCATGTAGGTTTTGAATTTTGGACGAACATACCGCATACGCCCCCCCCCCCCCCTGCTCCCCTCCCTCAACCCTGTGTTTACACATCAGATACCATCCGGCCACCTTTTTCATTCTTGCATCAGGCATGAAAGTTCGTGTTTCGTTGTTTTCGTCTCAATTTCTGGGAGATTTCAATCAATGTTTGTATAATATTTGACTTAATGTAGATATCAATGGCATCGGAGAGAAGCGGTAACTGGATTTATCGTCTTGCGACCCAGACGGTTCGAATGTATCGGCGCTGTGGCGGCTGGGTCCCGTTTGTTTAGTCGTCAGCGTTGACAGTGCGCATACAAATCCTTGAATCCTAGTGCTTATAGTTGCAGCTCCGTCTCTGCATGCTTCTCTCTATATGGGCTTAGAGTGCCAATTTCGTGAAAGAGGAGGGGGAGCCATTTTCATTCAGTACTCGGCGTTTCCTATAGAAAGCCAAATCTTTCCGAACTGCAATTCGCGTCGAACAAAAAGGGGAGACCCAAAAAATTATAAACCATACTTCTGAATGTAAGTATCGGCCTAACCTTGGCTTTACGATGTTGTAAAACGAATTCATTTTGTAACGTTTTCGAAACATGTTGTGCTTATTGGGAACAACTTAGCCCCATTTCCGTTGCTATGTCTATTTTTGGAAGCCCAGTTTTGCACACTATATAAGAAGCCCCCACAGCCCTAGGGCACCAGTCAGAGCGAAGCAAGTTCGCTGAAGTCACAGAGAACGTTTATCGCGGAAAAAAACCTAGTTCGTAACTTCAGTTATTCAAGACAGATTCGCATGGTAAGTTATTTTTTATTAGAATACAAAAATTAACGGCAAAAGAAAGAAGGGTATTTGTAGCATCTGACCACCATTGTCTCTGCAATCCCCCACTTTCTGTGCAATATACCAAGAAGAAAGTTTTGCTGCAGGTTTTTTTTTTCAAAGAAGTTGTGACAACATCCAAGTTTGAGTATACACTGTGTGCTGTATTTTATAAGGCACGGGGAAAATCGTCTGCATCATGTGAATGAAATTGATTAAAAAGAAACAAGAGAACTTTTTGAACAAATATTAATGGAAAACAATCAAACAAACTTCTTAAAATGTGAAGAAAAAAAAATTGCCGCAGTTGGAAAATTCCGGATTAGAAACTATCTACTTAAGCAATAATATTCGGTTGGAAAATTGCTGGTTGGAAAATGTCCCGTTGGAAAGTGTTCGGATGTTTATGATTCCCATGGGAACAGAAATCTATCAAGAGTGACGTTTGTTTTCCGATATTTAGAAAGAATAGACACATATGTTTTATTTTTTTACCCTGTCATCCAAGCCCAGAGGGGGAGAGGATGGATTTGTCGTAATGTGTGTTACCATGTGTGTCCGAAAATAGCCGAAAAAAGAAAAGGAGTGAAGAAGTTACTTGCCAATTATGTTAAACAGGAGGTGTGATAATTTTCAGTCAGTACTACGCTTTTCTCGCAAAATGCACTCCGCGTTTGGTTAAAAAAGGGGTAGTTTTTACACTTTTTAAACCGCGTTAAGTATTCGAGTTAAAAAGCCATGGATATGTACTACAACTAGTTAATACGTGACTGCCACCCCCTACCCCCCCCCTCCCCCACCCACCCCATCCTCACTCTGCCGGTGTCCCAGTGATTGTGGTCCCCTGTGATTATGGTCCGAAAAAAACACAAAAAACAAAAACAAAAAAACTTAACAATAGGCAGGAATTTGTAACTGAATTCAGAGATCTTGCGAATAAAATCATGTTTCTTGTCCTTGCATGAATTCTTCATCTGGCAAAGTTTACTAACTAAAATTATTTTCAAACGCTTTCATCATACCTATAAGTGACGCAATGAAATTAAATAAACGTGATTAAAAGTGACACTGTTCATTCCCAAATCTCACAGCAGATTTAGGATGAATAGATTATTAATTACAGCAAATGTATATGTTTTCATCTGAAGAGATCAATGCAACACGATGGCGAAAATTTGTAAATGGTAAATCCCTGATTTAATCCTTTTCGTTAATCCGTGAATCCACATCTAAGACTCTGTAACACATATGTGATGTTTGAGATCAATAATATAGGGATTATCGCGCATGAGTAAATCTTGTGTAAATCTATTTAAAACCTATGAATCCACACCCAAATTTGCCCTATATAAAGTGCTCATTTTTTTCAAATTATCATTCAACTAAACATGAACATGGATAGTGTAACGAAGGAAATCGGTGAAAACATAAGCGGTCGAGATACAGCAGGAAATCAAACATACAAGTGACTCACATACAAAGCTGCTTCATTAAAACTTAAAGCCCTTAGCAAGTTAAGAAAATCTGCTCAGAAGATTTATATCAGTAACCTAGCAGATCATTATACTCCAGTCTATGCAATATAATATATAGAATGTAAGCATATGTACAGTGTTTGTTAAAACTAGTTATATTTGTAAATAAATATTACTGGAAATTGCAATAAAAATTACGAAGGTAACTTATTTACTCCTACTTAATTTAAAATCTATAATTTGGCAGAGTTCAGGCACCATAAACAAGAAAGTTAGTATGCGAGGAGTTGTTTGTTTGTTTTATAGAGAAGGAGGGGGTGTTTTTATTCAGTGCGTCGCACTGATATTTAACACTTGACAAGACTTTGGCTTGCAAGGGTTATATGAATTTATGCGAGCAGCCGTTCGTCTTTTTTTTTCTTCTTGACAGTTTTCCGATTTCTGTGTCTTCTTCTTCTTCTCTGACACTATGGGCCCTAGGACCATGAAACTTGGGACTTATGAAGAGCGTGATCTGGACATGTGCATGTCACTTCTTATTTTCGCCTTCGATTTCGTTTTCTTTGTTAAAACGCCATGTGAAAAAGTGTATTTTTTGCATGTAAATGCGTAGTATTTACCGCACATCACAGAACACAGTTGCTGAGCTTTGTGCGAGCTATCACTGCGTAAATAGATAAAACCGTATGCCTGCACATTCAATAAAGCCTTAAGCAAACAAAAACCAAACACTACTCGGCTTATAAGACGTGTTCAAGCTGTGTTGTTTGCAATATATTATTCAAGAAATAACCCACTGAAGGAAGTATTTGTGCGTTTTAATTTCTGTTAAGTGTTTAACATTTCGCTAGCGAAATAAGGTTCTAGTTAAGACATGAAAATGGACATTGAAATTTTGCCATTGACGCCGAATAAAAGGCAAGCAAACGCACTGATTTCGCAGTTAAGGAAACTGGCATATCAGCCAAGGCGTATTGATCGCCCAACTGATCTACTGTGAGATCCATCATGGCATGCGTGTACAAGTTAAGTTTTTTCTGGTCGGGTTTTTCCCAGTTGCTAAAGAGTGATGAAATTTGGCTCACTGATAGAGGGTGATTAGACGTCGTAAAATTATCTCGAAAACGGTTAGAGATACCTCGATGGCCTTGACCACCTCGATCATGGTCAATGTCAAAAACCGAAAGTGGGCCATTATCTCGAAAACGGCTAGAGATGGAGCGATTTTGAGCTTATTTTTAACAATTTTTGGCCGAAAAGACGATATATAAGAGGTACCTCGGTGACCTTGACCTCCTCGGCTATGGTCAGTGTGAAAAACGGGAAGTTGACCATTATCTCGAAAAGGGTTAGAGACAGAACGACTTTGAGCCTATTTTCGACCCTTTGAATCTAAAAGACGACACGTAAGAGGTGTCCCGGTGACCTTGACCTCCTCGGTCATGGTCAAAGTGAAAAACCGGAAGTTGACTATTTTCTCGAAAACGGTTAGAGATAGAGCGATTTTGAGTTTATATTCCATCCCTTGGGCCTAATAGACGATATGTAAGAGATAGCTCGGTGACCTTGACCTCCTCGGCCATGGTCAACGCGAAAAACAGGAAGTTGACCATCATCTCGAAAATGGTTAGAGATGGAGCGATTATGAGCTTATTTTCGAAACTTTGGGCCTCAAAGGTGGTACATAACAGGTACCGAGGTGACTTTGACCTCCCCGGCCGTGGTCAAAGGCAAAAGCAGGAAGTGGGTCATTATCTCGAAAACAGTTAGAGCTTATTTTTACTCTTTCGGCCTAAAAGACGATATGACCTTGACCTCTTTGGCTATGGTCAATGTCAAAAAACCGGAAGTTGACCATTATCTCGAAAAGGGTTAGAAATAGAGCTATTTTGAGCTTATTTCGACCCTTTGAACCTAAAAAACTTTATAAAAAGGGTACCTAGTTGACTTTGATCTCTTAAGTCTTGGTTAAAGTCGAAAACCGGAAGTTCCAAAAATGGTTAGAGGTGTTGCAATTTTCAGATTATTTTCGACCGTTTTGGCCTAAAAAAGAAGATGTGAGGGATGAGGTGCCTTGGTGACCTTCACCTCCTCGTTCTTGGTCATTTCTGAATTTTAACAGTTCAGAATCGTATTTTTTGGTGACCCCAGGTGTAATCTTCGCTACTTGGTAACGAAAACGGTCTAGTTATATATGTATGTTCCCTTTTACATGTAGAACTTTTCGTACTGCAGTTCATAAAAGAAAGAGAGAATTGTATGGAATGCCATTTTCACAATTATTACAGTATTATTGATATCCAGAATTAATTTTTGATCTGAAAAATTCATATCTTGATATCAAGAACTTAATTTTGCTATCTGTAATTGTATTTTTTATATATCTAAATGTAGTCTTGATCTCAAAAAATAATTTTCGATATCAATAAATATTTAAAGATATCAAGAAATGTTTATTGATATCATAAATGATTTAATGTTATCTAATTTTTTTAGATCAAAAATTCAGTTCCTGATAGCAAAAATAAAATATTTGAGAGCAAAATATCAATTTTGAGCTCTATGTATTGATATCAAGAATTTATTCCAGATTGAAACTTTTTTAATTTGTATTTTGAAATCTGAAAATGATTTGATTTATCTAAAAAACTGATTTTTTGATATCAAAATATCTGTCTATTTTTCTATTTTTATCTTAATGTTTCAGGGGTGCTATGTAAGTAACCAGGCTAAAGCATCATTATTCCAACTACATTATAGAATCTTTTAATAAAAAACAGGAATTCTGCACTTTTATGATTTATCAAGCAAATTTTTGTCTTAACATTCCTACCCACTCCCCCCCCCCCCCCCGAAATAACCAAAAGTAACTGAAGACCATTGTAACAGTCCATCTTGCCCCCTGTATAGACTAGGCTATCTCCCCCCCCCCCCCCCATAACTAGTATTTTTTGCCCGCTGTTGGTATGACTTTCTAAACGGAAGACGAAGTTATAAATACAAGAAAGCGCTTCTTGGAGAATGTGGGTGTTATTTATGATAATCTTAGCAATCAGGAGCATCCACCTGGGCTTTCTAAAGTGCTAAATTTTCCTATTAAGAGAAAAATCAAGGATGCCTTTTTATATTTTGTTTGAATTGTGTTGAATTTAGTCGTTCAAGATAGTTTTATACAGTTTAATTGAGCCCATTTATTTTCATGAACAAATATTATCAAAGATATTTCCACGCAAAAAAGTTCGAGGAGGGGGGCGGCTAAATATACTGGAGGGGGGAAATAGCTTAGTGAAGCTGCACAGGGGATAGGATAACCCGTTACACCGGGCAGAATTGACTGCAACTTAACATTTTTTCTTGTGATTCATTTGTGCTGAAGAGGCATTTTTGGAGCACTTTCCTTCGTTTGACTTATGACGTAACCCTTCCATAAAAAAAATAGGAACCTTCATTCCATTAGTGAAGCATATACCTGCAATTCAGTGCTCCTAACCCTTATATACAAATGTGGCTTTTTTTCAACGTTTTCAGTCCTTTTTATCTGTGTTTGTTAAAATAAAGAGAAAGGAAGAGAAGTAACTAGATATTTGGTAGATATGTTCAAAAGACATTTACAGCCTTGTTTGGTTGGGGAAGGTTGGGGGGGGGGAGAGGCACTTAGTATGATATGGGCTACCATGCATGCTAAGGAAAAAAAAAAACAGTGAAAGGGGTAACTTTGGGTGCCTACGCTGTACGCATGGAGTCCCAGTCTCTCTCAAAACGGTAAGCTAATTGAGATATGTTTTGTTGATTCGGGCCATGGCCAAATAAAACAAATATCTCCCTCTGGAATTCTCAGGTGAGACAAAAGATATTTATTTGATTATATACTGCTAGCCTGTATTGTGTAACAGAGAGCCCCAACAAACATAAATAAATAAATATAAATAAAATAGAAGAAAAAAAGTGAGTTATGGCACACAATTATTTAAACCATGAGAGATTATTGTTCTTGGCTTTGTTCTTCCCCCTCCCACCCCCCTCATTTCCTCAGTCAATACCTGGATCTAAGCACAAGGGACGTACTTTATTTTTTTTCTTCAATCAACAAATTAAAAAAATGAACTTCAACCTATTTTTTATTTTCCTTACAGATGAAACATTGCAAAATTGCAAAATGAAACTGTCATCCATCACTCCATTTTCCAATTTTTTATTGAAAATAAAAAATCAGGCTTAGCTGCAGATCGCTGGTAAGCGGCATAAACATTTGTGGTGTGTGCAGGCTCCGTCGGTATTGACTCAAAATATGAACATATATCTCCAACTGGCCGTTCGATAATTGAAAAAGAAATTGAGATATTTAATCATGATTTGACTTAGCGTTTAGTTCTTTCCAGTTCGCAAAATAATAATAATAATAATAATAATAATAATAATAATAATAATAATAATAATAATAATAATAATAATAATAATAATAATAATAATAATAATAATTATAAAACCTTCGAACTGAATTTGAGCAACATTCGTATGCTGTCAAAACATAACATTCCTTTTTCGATGAAAATGTAATATTTTCTTTATTACTGAATTCTAAATTCAGAAGAAATTGCATGTCTGCTTTGCATATTAACCTCTTCAGCTCATGAACTTAATGCTGAAGAGGTCATGAGAGTGATTGATGACGTCATGAGATTGATATTAATATTATACAACAGTGCAGCAATTGAACCTTACTTGAGTTAAACTTTTTCAGTGTCAAAAGAATTCACTTTGCACTTCTTCAAAAAAATTCGGAGGATTATTGTTTTCTGAATTCACGTCAAATTTTAATATTTTTGGGCGTTGATGGGGAGAAAGGGGGTGGCGATTATTTAAGACAAACTGTCCCTGAACAGAACATAACGATTTTTCATATGTTCATATTTTGAGTCAGATCCGACAGAATTTACCAGCGATTGCAGCGCAACCCAATTTTTTTTATTTTTCATTTCCGACGAAATATGGAAATTAAAACTTGCTGTTTCTTGTTTTTAATTTTCCGTTTTAAATTAAAAATGGAAAACCGAGTTTATTTATGTTCTATTTCCCATTTTACGTTTGAAGTGAAATATTAAAAGGACGAAATGTACACAGAGCCACATGTGACGATCGGCACGAACAATTTGTTTCAAGATATTCATCGCCCTCGTATTTACGTAAATCCAAAAAATGCGTCTAATTGTTGAAGAGTAAGTGGGCCTGAGTCTTTCTTTCTTATAGTTCGAAAGCTGTTGACTATTCATAGTATCTAATCAGACTGAATATTGACAGGTATGAAGAGATGAGGAAGGCACTGATTGGCTGTTTGCTGCTCTGCGCCTTGGTGGCGCTACTCAGACATACCAAGGCAAGTAGCTGTATTTAATTCTTCTTCTGAAGTTTATAACTGTGGATTATGTACGCTTTGAAGTTTCAAATTTACTTACACGTTTTTTTATCATTTTCACCATTTCTGAAAACGGATCATCAAAAACTAAAATAGGAGATGAATTATGAAAATGACATCAATATCTCATCTGCTTAAAACAAAATATTGAAAATTTGATATAAAACCAGTGCATCTAACAACACCCATTTTTGTATAGCTGGAAATTTGATTCAATTGCATCTGCAAATAGATCTGGATTTTCAAAATCCATATGTTCTCAAATTTTAAAATTTGATTAAAGACGATGTTTTTGGTTAGGGAGTGCCTATGCACACGCCTATGTGTCTGTAAACCAGAATAATGTGCTATATGTACGCCACAGTCTAACCAATCACATTGCGTGTTACAGTCGCGCCTGGAACAACAACATATACGGATTTTCAAATGATTTCAAGATTTGTTATCAATAATGGCAATCTATGCACTGGTGTGTACGATAAATTCTTGGATATCATACTTGAAAAGCTGAAAGGTTTTGGATCAAAATAGTTTTAAATTAAAACCAATCTTGGGGCCTGAATCCCCTATATCTTTCAATTTTTGTCAGATCGTCAAAAAAGTAACAGCGAGTATAAATGTGGGTATAGATACACTTTGTAATATGATTCGATAAAAAGCCAAGGAGGGAAAGAGTTTGATCACTGACGTTGTGGCAACATTGCCAAAATATATTAAAAACATGACAACTGTAAAGAAAGGGACAGGGTACTAAAGTAACCTTGCTCTAGTGAATCCGGAATTGAGATGCTTTTTAAGATTTTGAACAAAATAGCAATGGATATAGACAAAGAATGGGCATAAATATTCCGTACTTTTGAACCACATGCCACTCCCTAGTGTGCAAAAATTTGTGACATCTTCAATTCACTCTAAAAACGAGAAGCTCATTCCGCTAGCGAAATGTTAAACACTTGACAAAAATTAAAACGCAAAATTACTTCCTTCAATGGATTATTTCTTGAATAATATATTGCAAACAACACAGCTTAAATACGTCTTATAAGCCGAGTAGTGTTTGGTTTCTGTTGACTTAAGGTTTTATTGACTGATCTAGCATACTCCGTGTTAGCTATTTACGCAGTGAGAGCTCGCACAAAGCTCACTGTGCAACTGTGTGTGATGTGGGTTAAATGCTACGCATTTACTTGCAAAAAATACACTCTTTTCACATGGCGTTTTAACACAGAAAACGAAATAAAAGACGAAAATAAAAAGTGACATGCACATGTTCAGATCAAACTCTTCATAAGTCCCAAGTTTCATGGTCGTAGGGCCCATAGTGTCAGAGGAGAAGAAGACACAAAAAATCGGAAAAAGTGTCAAGAAAAAAAAAAAAAGGACGAATTTTGCTCGCACAAATTCATATAACTCTTGCAAGCCAAAGGCTTGTCAAGTGTTAATTATTAAAAGATACTATAATAGCGTGTACTTTTTTTAAGAAATCGCGACATTTGGTCTTTTTAGTCTCAGAAAGCACAACGTGGTCTCGTGACATTTGGTCTAGCGGTATTTTATCTAGATTGAAAATTTCGACATGGAAGCAAAAATAAAAATCGCATGTAAGTTCAGATAAAGGTTAAAATGCTATAAAACATCAATGCTCTTGTGACCTTTTAGTGGGTTGAACTATTTTGAAACTTGGGCATTATACGCGTACATTATACGCGAAGCCTGCAGAAATGCAGTATTGTTTATCCGAGTGCATATATTTGAAGAGCCAGCTAACAAGGTATGGGCCTCGTTTGTTCCTTAGCATGACGTCCTCATTTATGTCTGTGTGGTTTAAAGTTCTGTCTTGATTACAGATGTGTTTTTTTAACATGAATGTATACAGTATGACTACAGTATATACTCATGAGATGTATAACGCTATGAAAACATAGCTTTAAATAGTGAAAAAAGGCCTTTTTTCTAAATAATCCAGTCAATTCGCCACTGATTGCTATAGTGGTTTATTGAAATAATTGACAGTATTAGATTGTTGCATGTGTATTTCTTCTCGATTTTATTCCAATTTCTTTAATTCATCGATGGATTCTATTTCCTTAAGTTTATCTTTGATGGGTCTTTCACTTTCACTTTAGCTGAGTACAAGATCCACAGCTCTAGCATCGTGTATTTCCAATATAGCATCTACTGCTAATAGTAAATTAGCAGCCTTGCAGTCTCATCAGTGAATTATCATTGCTTCATTTATCGATATTTAAAACTTCAATTAACGATATGGAAAATTGAACTTTTGATATCATTTATTCAATTATTGATATCACTTATCCCTTTATTGATACATGTAAAAAAAATATCTGAAATATATAACTGAAAAATGCATACTTCCTTAAGTGAGCAACTTAAAGTGTTCCACAGGTGGAATTGCTATCCAATGTTTAGACAAAAAGTGAATTAATAACGCTACCAAAAACCTTACTAAAACGAATTCTGAGTATCAAGAATTTACAACACAAGACGTTGTGCACTTTGATTCAATAATGTCTAAAAAATATCTCTTTCCAATTATTTATTCACTCATTAATTTTCACTCATTAATTGAATGGTACTTAATCTACATTGCTTTTCAATAAGAAAAAAAAGAACCGATTGTCAAGTTTTTATCAAAGAAATTCCAGAGTTTTACTCAATATCTTGGTAACCGCTTCTTTTTTTCTTTTGGTTTTTTTTTTTTTTTTTTTTTTTTTTTTTTTGTGTTTTTGTTTTTTGTCAGCTATCCTGGCTTGTTCACAGTACGAAGCATTTTGAGTGACCTATGTTTTTTTAGACATAATTTTATTTGCAAATAAAATGACGTTGTGACAGCTGAGCGCTATTACAACACAAAGAACTTATCTTACTCATAAACTTAACTTTATACGGACTGCAATTACTGGGCAGCACTCCTATGTATAATTTAAACTTAACGAGCGTTTCTCGAGCTAGAAAATGAAATCAATCTAGAATAATTAGTTGCAGAGTGCAAGTGTAACGATTTTGTCTATAGATAAATGAACCAAATCTATCTACGACTGTCATTTGCATCTGAATAAATCTCAAATATAAACAAATTAAATATTGAAATGGGAATTTTAACATTAAAGGGACAAATAATGAAATTCAAATAAAAAATGCAACTCAGCACCGATATTTAGTAGAATTTCCAAGAGAATAATAATTGAACTTCAGGCTACTATAATATTTGGACAATCAGACTGATATGATTCAAATTCGTAGTGTGGAAACGATAGTTCTGGATCACCCGTTACGTCATAATGACGTCATCAATCACCAACCCTCCATCCCTTGGAGGCGTGTGAAACACGTTATGACGTCATAAAAGCGACGTAACCATAGTGACGAAGAGAGGACCTTCCCTCTAGGCGGCGTAACCATAGCGAGAAACACCTATGACGTCATAATGACTCTATTTTTACAACAGTGGAGAATTGTACAACATCTGTAATTTTGAACCGATTTCAATCAAAATATTGCCGTTTGATTCAGTTTTATTTCTAGTTTTTACATAAGGTTGTCACAGAATATTTGCGTATCTAGCTATAAGCATAATTTTTTCATCCCAAATTGTCTTCCAACAACAGCAACAACTACCAACATTGTCACTTCAAACAACAACTACCACCATTGTTACGTCGTCTTCACAACTTCGCTGCCACGAGGGGGGCTTGATTGATGACGTCACCATGATTGATTGTGGTAGAACTCTCGTTTTTTCCCTACTCAGGGGGCGGGGCTTGATGTCACTTGATTGATGACGTATAGCCAGATATGCAAATAGCCTGTGACACTTAATGCAAAAACTAGAAAAAAACTAGATAAAACGGTAAAATTTTGATTAAAAAATTACGAAAGTTATCTACTTTTAAAAAGTTGCTAAAATAAAAATTTGGGATGGAAAAAATGTGCAAATATGCTATTATGACGATCAAACGGAAAATTTTGACTGAAATCAGTTAAACATTACAGATGTTGCAAAATAGCGTCTATGATGTCATAGGTGTTCCTCATTATGGTAAAGCCGCCACCTATTATGACGTCATAACGTGTTTCACACATAGTATGATCTAGAGTTAGGGTTAGGGTTACACCGCCTACGAGGGAGCGGGTTTGTCACGTGATTGATGGCGTCATTATGACGTCACAGGTGATTCAGAAGTCTCGTTTCTGCACCACTCAAATTCTATATTTATTGCGTATTGTGAAATTAAGGCAATTCGATTTTCGAGCTCTAACATCGAAATGCAAAATATGTCAAATTGCCATCGAATTGAAAAGTTTTGTAGTTGACGTAGAATTTAAGGTGTCGTCGTACATGAACCTTGAATTATTATAAGGTTCTGTTTTCCGTAATAACTTAAACTTACTTGCCCTTCCTCTAACTTTTAAAGCTTAAAGCTTCTCTTGTCTGCTTTTAATATTTTGTAAAAATTTTTAAACATTAAATTTTATTCAAATAATCAAGTGCTTCTTTAGAGTTACATTTAACTCTATATCAGTTACAACTCTTCCAACCTCTTCCAAAAATTAATTCCGCGTGCAATATTTTATTTTGCCGAAATAAACAGACCGGTATGGTAACATCTTTGGCAATTTCCAGCAGGAACATGATCATACTTATGTTGGAATAAACAAAAACATATCTCATTCACATTTTTTTCGTTTTTGGTAGAAAACGTTTTTTCAGTCAGTCTGTTTATTATACGTGCTACTTTGAAAAGATAGAGTTTAGCAAACTCAGCTCCCAATAAGAACCATAATTTTTACTCTTCCTATTACATGGAGATAGGCCAATCCCTGCACAAGAGGTTAAGCAGTATTGAGCCCGTTTGGTACCCGGTTGGTGCTATTTTGTATGTTCTCTCTTTATTATTTTTTGGATCGAGACTGTTATTCAAGGTTAATTTGAGATAGCAGTATTAAATTAATCTTGAATTACGAAATTTGTTATTACCTATCTTAAGTTAGTATTAAATTCACATGACATTAAGAGAATGATGTATTGGTTTTGAAGACAGTTCAATGTAAGAGCAATTCTTTATCTTTATTAAATCTCACATTAGAGTCTGAAATTATGTGCTTTTTCGTTTTTGGCATGACATTGAGAAACATGATGCTTTTCTAGTCTAAAATTCTAGTAATAAAAACTTGTTGAAATATCTGGCTCAAATAAAGCATCTTAAAACGCCTAATAATTTTTCACATTCCATTCAATATATTAACAATTGTGTTAGTTGTTTCTTAAAAAATATTAATTGTATCAAAGACAATTTATTTCATATATTTTGAATATAAAAGACCTATATTTTAAAAGCAAGACCACTTTGGGGTCTGACCCTAATGTCGATTCCGACTTTGGAAAGTATTCTATTAAGACATAAAACATAAGCACACAGGTTTTCATGTTGTAATATTGTTACGCAACCCTTAAAGATGTTAGAACTTTAACGGTATCATTATTTTTTTTAATCATTATAGGAAAAATATTTCTATAAAATATAAAATACAGAAGACGTATATCTATAAAATATAAATTTCAATTCATTTGTACTGTTTCGGTCAATAAAAAATGCCATCTGATTATTTTATTTTATTTTATAGCCTTGGATATTTGCTGTTGTATTAATTATACGTACCTTTCACTCAGAAAATCAATAAAAATAAAATTTTTGATTGGCTCATTCGTGCACTTTTCATAATACAATTCTATATTTGCTTTAAGTACAATCCCCAACAATTAGATATTAGTAGATGGGAGAAGAGATTTCTGAATACCATGTCTATCCCATAGGACTTCTGGACACCGTTGGTATAAACGATAGAGAGAAACAGGCGGCGCACCTCCGCGGTGACTGATCTCACCCCCCACCCCCACCCAAGGTTAGATAGTATATAAGGCAGACGTAATAACTTCAACAGCACATAACTTCATAACTACTGGTCCGATTTCAACCATTTTTGCAGCATATGGTTCACTAAGACCTTGAATTTTATATTAATGACGTCATTTATCACAATTTTAAACCAGCATAGTTTCAAAACTACTGTAATTTTTATCATTTACCATCGGGATAGTGAAGTTATAGCATCACAAAAAATGGATATCCCAAATGTAGAAGTGAAATGTGGATGGTTCATGCAGTGCTGCCAAACTTAGATGAATTTGAGATACATTTATGACGTTTGCTTCCACGTCTTTAACAATACTGAAAGGTATGCGGATCATACATGTAATGTTACATAACTTCATGCATCACAACGCAAAGCATACGCATTAAAAGATAAGCTGATGAGTCAGATCAACCTCCTGCAAAGAAACAGAAGAAGATACAAACCAAGACACAAATGAAGAAACAAACAAACAAAGTAGGATGTAATGTAAGTGGGTAAAGGTAGAAGAACAAGACTTGGTGGATATGCACATCAAGTAGTGTTTGAACCTGAAAATGAATCCGAATTGCGGCAGCAGGAAAATCGCATCGAACGACATTTGAAAGATGCTTTAGACAATGGAATGATACGGTATATTGTGGTATTAGCTCGATTCAAGAACATAACAGCAAATGAAGAAGGAGTGTTGGTAGAACGTGAGGACAACACTCATCTGAGCACTCAGACTTTAGAGCATTCAATGAAATAATGAAATAGATATTGATATCGATTTGCCAAATGTATTCAAGGATTTATTCAACAAGTTTGATGAGCATAAATGTCAAGAATCTGGAAGGGTGCTGGATATGATTCTTCAGACAGAAGTTCACACAGCTGCATTAGAACCCTTGCTGCCCTCCAGCTACATTGAGTTGCTAAAGAAGGCAAAGAATACCCAGGATGTTAACGAAAATGGGATTCATTCATCATCCCTGTCCTATTCCATAACCTACGAGGATATGGCAGTCATCTTCTTCTGGAAGGTATAGGAAAATTGAGGCTATCAGTCATTCCCAAGACTGTGGAAAAGTATATTGCGATTACCATGGGCAGTCTGAAAGTCATCGACTCCTACCAATTTATGGAAGCATCCTTGTAAAAATTAGTAGTCAACTTAGCGGCTGAAGGCAAAGAAAAATTCCAGAATATGACCGTTCACATGTGCGAAAGTCAGCAGCAAGAGTTACTTTTGAGAAAAGGAGTAGATCCCTATGACTCCCGCCGAGAAACCAGGCTTTCACCACACGAAGACTTTTATAGTCAAGAAGGAGCTGATGAGGAGGAGGACTATGCTTTCGAGAGAGTAACATTATCTCTATCATATACCTATATATATATATATATATATATATATATATATATATATATATATATATATATATATATATATATATATATATATATATATATATATATATATATATATATATATATGTGTGTGTGTGTGTGTGTGTGTGTGTGTGTGTGTGTGTGTGTGTGTGTGTGTGTCATATACATATACAGATGTGTTACTGTTGGCAGATGCGTTTGGAAATTTTGGAAATATGTGTCTCAGTACGTATGAATTGGATCCCGTTCATTACTAGGTTTATCAGTCATTACACATAAGTGTGCAAGAGCGAACAACCTCTACATTCCAGACCATGATGTGACCAAGTCAACAAACTACATCATGCACTTTGACGTCAACAATCCCTGTGGATGGAGTACGTCACAGAGTTTGCCAGAATGTGAATTAGTATGGGCAGAAGATTCAGAATCTCTGGACTACATGAACGCGAGTGAACATGCTGAGACAGGATCTATTTTAGAGATGGATCTCACATACTCGGATGAAATCCATGATCAGCATGGTGACTATCCGTTGGTTCCTGAGAACAAAAATGTTCGAATCAGTGAATTATCAGAACCTGATACAGCATGATATGTGGTACATTGTGGAACTTTGCAGCAATACGTATCTGTTGGATTGAAAGTGACAAAGGTGTAAAGGAGTCATTATGTTCCAGCAGAGTAAATAGCTAGCTAAATATATAGATGTCAACACAGAGAAGAGGAAAGTGGCAAAAGGTCATTTGAAAAAGACTTTCACAAACTTATGAACAATACCATATTTGGCTTAACTATAGAATATGTGAGAAAAAGAACCAATGTAGAATTTGCTCGCGATGAGAAACGTTTCAAAAAGGTGGTGGCCAAGCCTAAGTTTTACTAATTCCGCATTTTCAATGAAGATAGTACACTGCCTCAAATCGGAACTAATTCAGATTGGGTTTACTATTCTGGATCTCAGCAAAACCCTCATCTCTGATTATCATTACAATTACATGAACAAGAAGTATCCAGAAGCAAAACTGCTGTTGAGTGACACAGACAGTTGTGCCATGACATAGCGACATAGAGACATTTACAAAGATATGCAACAGGATAGTCATCTTTTTGATACAAGTGATTATCGAAAGAACCATTTCCCGCATTCCACTGTAAACAAGAAAGTGTTAGGGAAAATGAAAGATGAAACAGTGGGAGCATCCATTGTTGAGTTTGCAGGCCTTCGACCGAAGATTTACAGTTTGTCGTATGATGGAAAAGAGAAACGTACTGCTAAGGGCATTACGCCTGGCTGCGAGGAATGAATGACACATGATCAATACAAAGACAGTATATTTAGGGAAGAGCAGTCATATGTCGTGGGAAAGATCATTCAATTGTTTTCAGAGAAGGTTGTAAAGGTTGGCCTATCATCATATGATGACAAGCGCTATGTATTGGATGATGGTTACACTGCCCTCTTCGACAGTACACAGCTCATAGGGCAAATCATAGAGCATGAGCGTATAATATAAAAGGCGCCCGCGTTCAGACATAGCAATCATTCAGCATCAAATTGATGAAGAGTGAACATGTCTGTAGTGCGCAAACAGCAACTGAGTGAAAATCTACGACAAAGTTTACGGTAATGCCTGTGGCAAAGTCTGAAACAAGATCTACAGCAAGGCCTGAGACAATGCCTACAGCAAAGCCTGAGTTGAAGCCACTCCACTGCAACAGCTAAAGCAACAGCATCAAAGGCAGCCGCAGTTTGGTTGTCAAAGAAAGAATGGCAAATGTTGGAGAAGCAAATGACATCAGTGGATCACGTGCTTCAGCAGACTGATGCGTGTAAATGCTGCGGCATTCAGCAAATAAGTAATAAATTATCATTAAGAACTCAAACGTACAACTCTCTCTAAGTCACTTGGATGAACTGACAATCTGTTATTTTGCAACTTTCATTATCCTTTCTCCTGGAGATGAATGCTGTATACAGTTTCAAAAGTATGACCAGCTTCCCGACCGCTAGTTTCCCATGCTTGCCAAGACCTTGAAACTTGGATTTGAACCAAATTAATATGTACAATTGACACATGGTTCAAAAAGTACTCACTTTACGCCTGATATGTGAACCATAATAAAGACTATGAATGGTAGAAATGAATTGACACTATCAAACTATGTTAATGCTAAGTTATTGGACATGATATATGTTACGTCAGTTTTCATAGCATTTACAAGTTAGGTGAGAGCATTTATCAATTGTGGTGAGTGGGATGATGTGTTACATGTGCTAGCATAATATGTATTTGAAATATTTTGTTCTCAATAATTAATTGTAATTTTTTTTGCTCTCAATAATTGCAAATATTTTGACTTTTCTCAATAATTGCATATATTTTGATTTGTTCTGTTTATAGTAGTGATAAATATTTTTTAATTATTATAAATATTTATGATTTCTTTTGTTAAGTAAAACAGAAACAAACACAGGAATCTTTTCAACTTTTTATTTTCTCTGCTATAGAACACAACAGTATGGGATATATGATATGTAGCTTACAGGGGAGTTAACACCTCGCCTGTAATCCTTCTCAAGAATGAAAAGGGGTTTACGGGTGAATTGACACAGCACCAGTGACCCCAGTGACCTCAGTGACTCATTAGAAAATGAGATGATATTAGTGCAACATTAGTACGGCAGTGTAGCAGTAATCATTTACACATATACATTAAGATAAATATATCACTGAAGATTAAAAAAAAACTTAACTGTAAATTAAACATGTTTTAGAGAATAATGGTTTGTAATGTCTACATGCAAAGTCTTCACCACAAAATCATCATCAGTTCTTTTTAATATATCTATGACGTACTATGATCTCGAGCTCTAAGTAATATGTAATGCACATGACAACAACCACAAGCATTGGAAATGAGCTACTGCAGTGGTATTGAATTAGACACATACTCATTATTTAAAACCTTTCTAAACGATTATCTATAAGTGCAAGTCTATAAGAGTAAAATGGTAAACAGCTTTGTCAAAGTACAACCAAATGTTCACCAGGTTTTCTTTGTTGATGACATAGGCCCTTGCTGTATGATACTGGCAGATGATCCACGGGAAATACTCCGTAAAATAAGTCTTTTGTCATGACAACATGCGCCAATATGGCATCTAACTGCTTTGTATTCACGATTGATAATCAAACTGAATACGCGATTTGCGCTCATTTCAATGATGTTGTCAAATTCAGCATAAACTGTGACATTGACTGTATTTTGCAGGGTATTGGCAAAGGTCATATCTGGCCGCAATTTTCCATGCTTGATAAGGCGTAATGGTCATCATCATCATCATCGTAATCAGATGTTAAGCAAAAAAACAAAACAAAGCATAACCTCCAGACCAATCTTCTCGTTTTATGATGAAGATTTTCTCAAAATTTATCTGCAATGTTAAGCTGGAGTTAGGTTTGGATAGGACTTGTTCAAAATCACAATATCAAAACTGTTCCGGCAAAGGTTTAATTGTGAAGCATTCCAGTTACAAATTGTTTTGGTAATTGACCCAAAAAATGTTATCTTTCATAAAAGATTGAGATCCAATGGGATTTTCTAAAATGTTACATTCTTTTCCCCTAATAGGGAACTTGAGAGGAGTTTTCATCAATACATCTGTGGGTCCTAGCTGAATACCTGGATTAGCCCTCACGTTGCGATGATTAGAAAAAATCTCACTACTTCACTACTGTCAGCATTCAGATGAAAGCCTGATATATACTTTTCATGATTGGCTGATTTCACCGCATGAAAATTTATCAATCGAGCAGTATCCTTATAGATAAGACGCTTGGAGCGTTCAGAATTAAGAGTTTCTTCTGAATTATGGATGAGGTGAGAAATGATGCTGGTATAACCATGGAAATTGTTACTATGTGAAAGCAATCAATAATTCAGAAATAATTCAATATTGGACCAAAACTATTAAACGAACCATCACTGGATGTTGGGCTATCACCTGCACTACAATATGTTCCATCACGCTTTACAATTCTATATACAACATGAAATCTAATATTCTACTGTACTAGCAGGAATATAAAATTCTATTGAAGAATTATTCTAATTGCAGTGAGTGGTTGATAGTCTACACCATAACTTTTTCTACAACAGTTTGCGTTGGAAGTATGTAAAACCATTTCAATGGAGAAAGAATGCACTCGAATGAATGATCATGAATGATTGGCATTGTGTTTGTTATTTTACAAATACATCTTTTGATCTTGTTGCTTTCACTTTCTTTCGCCTTCTGACAACTTTCTTTGATTTACTTCATTTAGCATTAGCATCAACAACTCTTGAGGTACACGACCAGTCACGTCTTTAAGCACATTCTTTGAAGTCTTTTTAAGAATTTTAGCCCCTGCCTTAATGAGTGGAATAGCTTTCCAAGCTAATGCACCCAAGAACGAAACCAATACCGCCTTTAAACCCTGACAGATCTCCACCCATGATGACGGAAATGGTTACAGTATGTTAATGGATCATGTCTGTACGCTTCCATAATACTTTTTGTCGAAAATTAAGCTTACAGATCACTTTTCCAGTTTGAAAGTACACATAAAGTGTCTAAAATCCCTGTTTCACTTGTGATTTTTGTTCAGCAGGTCCAAATTGTGTATACCACTGATTTCGATATTAATCCTGAAATCTCCAGTGGAAATCTCCAGCTAATCCAGTAGAAAAGACAACTTTATAATCTTTTCTCAATCTCGACAAAAAACTTGAATAGAGCTAGTATTAATAGATATTTCTGATTCTCATATTTCAGATAATAGAAATGATGACCGGTAATGAATATAATAGTCCATTTTAGGTCTCACTGTCGTCCATATGTGTGGGTATTGAATTTCAGCCAAAGCAACTTCATATTTTCCTTTCAAATACAATGTAGGAGGCAAACCAATTTGATAATCAGAGGCTTTGTTAGTAGGATAGCAGTTCATGCTAGCATTACCAGGCAAAGTAATGTAAAAACTTGTTGACTCCATGATGAATAACTCCTATATGCGCGGTAAAGGACTGGATGTGTCTATACATTACTTCCTGCATGGTGCGCGCCGTTTACGTTGCGTGCATTACGTGCGATTCGTGCATTGTTTACGCTTCTTGAATTGTCCATACTGTTCTTGTGTGTTACTGCTACTTGACCGTAAAACACCTGTACACCTTATTTTTACAGGACTATGAATTGTAGTTTCTAAGCCATGTAAAAGTTTTGCCGTCCTTCTGGAAATTGTCTTTGTTGACGCTGTTTGATTTCTTTTGTAATGTCTTCACGAGTTGTCTTTTTGCCAAAAACCGCTTTTGGAACGTTAGCATCTACAATTTTCTGAATAAACTGCTTCCAATCCCGTGGTGGCGTTTGTCGTTCTTTTTTTTTTCTTGTAGCAGCCAATGCTTCTTTCAGTAAAACAATAATGTGGGAATTTTAAATTGCATCTCCGGCTTTCAACACAAGTTCATTGTTATCTGTCCATCTTGTATTGTATTTCTTAAGTTCTGCCAGAAGTTATGTTACTGTCACATGGTATGTAGGTTGAAGCTGGTTTAGAAGTGTTAACTGTTGTGACTTTTTTACTTTTCTGCAGCAGCTGCTGTAACAGACTTTAGTTGTTGTGATTGAATTGTTTGTGGTTCACGGTCAAGAAGCTGAGACATTTCCGTGCCAGTTTCTCGTTTTCGTTTCTTTTCTAAAAGTTTATTCACTTTAGCTTTAATACCATCATTTAAAGGTTGACTTCAGAATAATTTTGTATTCTGATTCAGACCATTTCATTGAATGCTTCATTTTATGTAACAATAATAATGGAAGTGCAACTTCTGCAGTTGTTCCAGTAAATCAACCTTTCTGATCAAGCAATTCATTTTACGCTTGGAAATTCTATAATCAGCCAGTTGTCGAATAGTTTGTTATTCATGTTCTAATTTTTATTCATATGTGACGTCAATGTAAGTGGCTATGTAATATAGTCAAGCATATTTTAAACCAACTAGCCAATTCATCCTTTATGGCCTGCTTCAGTAAGAATTTACGTCGTGTAGCATTGCCAATAAATGAAGAAATGGTTAATTCACGTGAATTTGTCTAGACATCTTGACATTCAATAACAAACTGTTGTAATTCTGCTTCATACACTTTTTTTATTCTCAGAAATCTAATGTGTATCATTTGGTGGATTTCTGTGCGAATACATAAGTTATCTTCCGTCTTTGGTTTTAAATCAATGAATATATAACCATGAGGTTTGCTTGTATATGGTATGTATATCATATGTCTCAATCAATGATTTGCCTGGATGCATTTGTCCAGCCAATGTACTGATATGTTGACTATCTCTTGGATTTTTAAAGAGAATAATGTAATGTATATTTAAACTCAGATTACGCATTCTATTTCTTTGGTGAAACAGATTGTGCATGATGAAAACAATGCTTAGATCTTTGTTAATACTTGCAACATTAAACAATCCAGTCTTGTGTTGATCACTATGACATTTAGTCATGAAATCATCAAAAAGGGGTTTTTCTGTTTCGGATTGAAACGCTCTTTTCAATGTCATCTGGAATGCCTTGATGAAATTTTACTCCTTTCATGCCTTTGTACAAGGGACTGATCCGCAGCATAGAACCACAAAATATTTTAGGAAATGGTTTAATAACTTTTTGTTCAATGAGAGCTTCCACAAGAGATGTTTTTCCACTACCTGTTGGTTCAGAAACCAGGCATGTAAACGGATTTTTCATGGGGTGAAGGACACCTTTACCCACCTATTAAATTTTTTTGGCCAGCCTAACCACGTGACGAATGATTCTTTTCAACTCGTCTTTTTCATGTCTTCAGAACTTTTTCAATGTTACGCACAGAGTGAAGTTTTTGTAACAGCTTTCAATTCTTCTTCATAGAAATGACCAGCAGTATATTCATGTCTGAAATGTGAGCATGCTGACCGATATTAAAGTTGAAGGGTTTTGGCTTTTTCTTGATTTCAATTGCATTTTTTATATAAATATAAAATATCTGTTTACAGATACATTTGTCGATGTAGAAAATAGCGATACGTAATTCCTTTATGAGTATGTATGACTCTTTTAGTAAAGTTGGCTTTTATCTCATTTTTGGCAGCATATGTGCATATCTTCTTTCTTTAGAAATTGCGTCATCCATCCATCTTTAAATTCTAGTCTATTATTTGACCTCAATGTCCCAGATCTTCTTGACGTTTCTTGAAAATTCTTTTGAAAGGCTTGAATGACACTCGTTTGAGTTTGTTAGGAAAAAAACATCTATGACGATTGGTAGAAGTGATTGCCTTCATTATGATCTGCAGTGTTGGTTACATCTGCCAAGTCCACATCCCACATATCATCAAAACCACGGTTAATGATGCGTTGTCTTTTACAGTTGCATTTTACTGGTTGAAATAAACTAAAGGCATCTTGATCTTGCAACCAATTTTTCACTTTGGAATATGTCACAGGGGTTTATTTTGTTGCCGTATTTTGCATAACTTATTAGGTCCTGCTAATGCTTTCAGGTTTAAATTAAGTATTGGTTAAGTAATCTTCAACGATGCCAGAATAACTCGAAATGAAACCAATAATTTACATTAAAGAATTTTATTTACATGTAAATATGAATAACTTAACTAATAGTAAACAATTCAGAGAAACAGTTAAAGATTATGCTATGTGCTACCACCTCAATATACATATAAATTTTAATGTTCTTCTTTTTGCAAATGTCTATATTCACTTAAACTCGTCCATTATTGAACGTGACAAGCTCTGATATATCCGTTGACAGTGAAGCATCATTGCCATACTGTGAAATAATTCCAGCAGCCACAGCCAGCATGAGGTCAGCTGACCCATCTCCCCTCTTCCCCCAAAATGGCGTTGGTAAATCCTGAATCAATACCATAGGTATTCCCTGGTAAATTCAGTTCTTGACATTCACTCAAAAACATCGAATAAAACGATTTCTTTGAATTGTCCTTCCAGCTGCTCAACAGTGTTTGTGCATATTCTTCACTTCCAGTACCCAGCTGGATTCAAAATAAAGAAACTTTGAAAACACAATGTCAATATAGTTCACATCATCCGCTGTCTGTATCCGTCTGCGAAGAAAGAGTTGAGATGCTCCCGTTGCTGACATATTTCATTTTTCCTCTTCCTGATATATAATGACGGCATCACTTGATATTTTAAGGCATGTTCATGTATGGCCTCTTTTAAAATGTCTACCACCTCCTCTATTATTGTCTTCCTGTGATGACTTTGAAACAACAAATATAAGAATAATTCGCTAGAAAGAAAACATTGTCGCTATGTCTTCAGCATTTACATGACCAAGTTTTTGTAACATTGTTGAAAGGTGTTATAATATAGCTTTTCAGTTTCTTCTTCAGGGGGTAGGTGGGGGTTGGTTATCTGAAAATATGTTCAGATGAACAAATGATCAAAATTAAATTTGGGGGGAAGGAATCGTTCAACTGAAAATATTCAATCGTGTGAACATGGGCACGATCATTCGTGGGAAAAGTCAACTGTGTTATAGCACAGGACCACGAACTCGTGTGAAATAAGTGCAAAATTTTGTCGTTCTTGTCCGTCGTCAGTTTTTCTATATCATTTTACCTACGGTGTCTAGACATGGTATCCAGAAATTTCCTCACACATCTAGTGATATTTCTGTAGAACACAACATTCTAAAATACGCAAAAGGACAATTGTCCATGCATCAATTTAACACACACACAGAGTGACAGATACACACCTGTAGCAAACAATCATAGTTTTGTTATCAAGAATCACTTTTAAATGGTTTTAAAAGATAAATCTAGTGACCCTGACGTGAATAAACAATGCTATACTGACTTCATTTCTGGCCCACTTGTTTTGACAATTAACACGAATGTTGCGGAAGCTGCCCACCACGCAGCTTACGTTTATTTGTGATTTTCCCAAAACTGTGAAATTTCACGATAATTGTGAAATTCACTCTTCCAACAAATCTTGTCTGGTTGTGTTCAGATTTTACATGAATGTTCCCCTAAAGTCCTACAATAGACTTATTATTAGACAAAGTATTTGCCAAAAACGTCAAAATGTCAGAAAAACAGTGATCCTGTTTTATGCTTCTTTGCCTCGTGTTGTGGAGGCCCGTTTAGTCCAGTCGATAACGTTTTCACTTGCAGATCGGGAATTCAAGCCTCACTCAGGCTTCCGTTGTTTTGCGTTTCCCATGCTTGTTGTGCAGGTTTGTTTAGTAAACGAGCACTGTTTGAAACTAGTATTGAATAAAAGTTTATACAAAAATCGGTATATGAAGACTCTTTCTTTTTTGTCTTTTTTCTTCCCTCCTCCCTGCCTCGCTTGATCGTGATGCTGGAGGGCAATTTTTTCACCAAATCTAAATTGTATTAAAATTTTGTCGGATTCTCCTATCACTTTTGTAATGCCTTCGCTTTTGATATGTTTTTTTTGTTTTTGGCTTGCCATAACGAAAGATGCTATACAGCACAGACGACTACACAAAACTGTTATCTATCTCACATGGAATGTTTTTCCTTCAATGTGTTGAAATTTTGTAAGTGGCTAGTGGATTCACATCTGCGCTTTTAGTTCACAGGAGTTTCGTGTTTCCCTGTATTCAATACACAGTATTCAGCTCTATGATCGATCTTTATATCAAACGGCCATAATACTTTCATGTAATAAACTTCCATTTGCAGGGCGCAGTTCCAGATAATTTACTTTACACACCATTCCAAGAAACGTTCCTTGATGTTCAAAATGAATTCCAAAGAAATGACCTGCTTTATTCCAAGTATGGCTTCTCTTACCGTCTTGCTGGAGAGATGTGCAGATCCGAGAGAACAGGAATGGCAGACTACTGCAACCTAGAACACCTGATTTTGCAGCTGAATGTGCTTCAAACTAATTGGAGAACCCTTCGCAACCATGAAGACAGACGTTTCATTGGTGGAAATGCAGATGTAAATGTTGAGCAGTATTTAGAAGCCTTGGATCTTTCGGCACAACTCAACAGTCTCGTCGTAGATTTGAAAGTAGGAATTAACATGATTTTAGAAACAACTGTCGCTGTTGCACAGTCGTTAGGAAGCTATTTTTCAAACAACGCAGATTTCGATGTTGCCCTTGCAGAAGCGGACACAGCTTATATTAACGGCCAACTGGATCGCTTAAATGAAGAAGGGGACAAATATTTCGGAGACCATGAAGGTAATCTTGCAGATAAAGCTTCCAAAATTTTGAGCTGCACCATAGCAGGTTTGTCGCTACAAATGACTGATGAAATTGCGAAGCTATCTGTGACTATGATGCAGATGTGCAACCCTTTGGCCCAGTTATTTGGAGGTTTTGATATTAATTCGTACTTTGACCGTGTAGAAGAACTTTTCGACACATCAATGAATTTGGACCTGATAATTCGCTTTCAGTCCCAAATGGAAGATGTTAGAAAAAAATTGAACGAAATCAACACAAAGTTCAATTCGAATTCAGAATACTTGCGTGGTGTAATGGAACTGTTCGAGGAAGACGGTGATTTGTCCTTTGAGGAAGTGATGGAACAGGCTGATTTATTTATTCAGCTTTACAATGATTATACACCAGCTGTAACTCAACAAGATCTAGTTGAGGTTTTGGCAATGCTGACTTATATGATGGAAGAAACCTGCAGTATTGTAGACGAATTATCTGCCAGTTCCAATCCACTGATCATTGCCGCTATTGCATCCGTAAAGAAAGAAGCCCAAGAAAACTGCATGTCAATCACTGTTGATCTTGCAGTTCTTGATTCCTTCTACAATCAGATTTATGAGTTGCAATTTGATTTGATGGATTCTTTGGCAGCCACTATGAAGGGAAAAGTTGCGGTAGCCAATGCGAACAACTTTCTTAATGATTTTGACACTGAATACATAGATTTGGCTACTACGGCTATCGGTTTGGTCATGGATTCGGTTTCTGTTCAGTCTGTTGCTCATTCCTATTGCAGCATAATAGAATACGAAAGAGCAGGGGTGCGTCCATCAGTATGCCAACGCTTTACTTTTACACCAGCAGATAGACAATCTATTAAGTCACTTGCAAGGCCAGATTGCATAGGTAAGGGCAATTCACATATTTGTAGTTATAATTGGAATAAATCTTGGTCAGTCAAGTTTAATTGATGCTTTTCAAATGAGTTCACTCTCTTTTCTTAAAAACAGCGACTAGAGAAATATGATAGCACACTTATTGCAAAATATATCTTTTTATCCAATAATTTTTATATAGCAAAATGTATAAAACACATTATGCCAGCTGTTCATTACCCATATCATTACTCTTTAAGGATGGCATAAATAATAGCAATAGTAAAGTCAACTTAAGCAAATAAAAGTAACTTTGATATAATTATTTTGTTTCTGACGTTTCTGGTGCTATCGCATTTTCAGCAAACCACTTTATAAAGTGTCATTTTGCAGGACGAAATTTAATGGATCCTAAGAGCAAGCATTTGGAACCAGACTGGAAGACTGCACTCGTAAAGAACAAACATTTGCTTGGAAAGAGGGACATAGACATAAACCGCCTTATACAAGCCATTGAGTTGGAACAAAGGATGCAGGAGCAGCAATACGAAGAACAGCAACAACTAACGAGTAAGTTCAGTTCTTTAAACTTTTAACGCGACACTCTTGTAAACAAAACTTCGTCAATTTAACACGTCTAACATTTATCGAAGTCTGATTTACCGAACGTTTTTTATCAGCAGAAAAACAAAACAAGTACAATTCCTTTGCAGGATAAATAGTTCTCAAATTTGCTTCTGTACTCTGGGTTTAATCACTGCGATTCAAAGAACCAATGCCAATACTTGAATTCCCATTTAGCTAACAACACGATCTTGGCAAGTTTTTGTGAGCAAGGCACTAAACTCTCTAAACCTGAGAAAATGACCTATATTTTTATAATCAAAACATCATATTTACTTCGCAAACACTTTTGGGCTTGTTATTCCTTAATTCTTATTTACAAAACTGCTAAGAGTGATTGTTTTCTCATCAGTAAAGTTACAGCAAATGTTTATAATGTTCCCCTGAAGATGAACAAAAGACGCTAAGTAGCTTTAACTTCGCCAGTGCTACTATCATCCTTTCAATTTTTCACGGATAATAAGCTTAACAAGTTTCAGGAGATGGTCATAACAAGGTGAATAATAGCTAGGATGGCAATGGTGCCCGTGTGAAATATTTGTGCAAAGCTAAAGTAAAGCATTTTTGTCATACGTCTGGTTTTTGCAAACAAAAAATCAGATGTCTCACCGAATTTGTTCACAGTCCCGCCCGCACGGACAAAACGCTACGTGCATAATGATTGGTGAACAGGCATTACCATTAGAAATTATACACCTCCTTCCTTAGATTTTCCAGACAGGATAAAAAAGAAAACAGTTATTTTATCTCGAATCGAACTGTAGATTGAAACAAACGGGTATCGCGGCATGCCAATTATATGTGTAGGCTTTTGTAACCGTCGGTTTTACTTTTTCCCACGTTGCAGATTTTAGATTGAGCTTGATGCTAATACCGAGCAAGATATACAGTCATATGGCTAAAATGGTTACCAGGTTATGAATAAATCAAACACAAAAATATTCTATAGCCATTTCTGCCATGTGCCATTAAATTATGATAATAGAGGATACCTTCGGTGTCAAAATTATGATCTGAGTGTCATAATATAACCTGCTACCTAAGTAATATAAAGTGGGGTAAGTGCCTCAGAATGTGCGCGAAGTCCATATGCGTAACTTTTATTAGAACAAAGGCGACAATGGTAACTGCAACAATTACAAAGCGCCTCGTTACGTAATATCTCCGTCAGACTTATCTCTGCTCAAATGTAGTTCTGCGGAAACTCCAAAAACTCGCCAACGCAGTCTTGAGACTCAGTGCAGTTTCCGTTCAGATTAGGCAACAAATGATACTTTCGTTGAGTCAGTCTGACGTGCAAAGAGCAGGAAAATCGTTTGAAAACGCATGATACAGTAAGTAGGATAGGCATTTACAAAGTCTCAGAAAAATTTGGCCGGCCTCCGAGATTACTCTAGTAAAATCATCCCACGAAAACATGCGCAGAACATGAATATCTGCTAGCTTGCAATAAAAATGACGTGAAGTAAGGATGCGCTCTGACTGCCACGCACTTTTGTATACTTTCTCGATGCTTGCTATCTGCGCTTTCAGAAGTGTTGAAAACTACATCCACATCTAAACTCGCTATTACCGAAACTATTCAACTTGTCGACGAGCGTGGAGTAATCATCGCGGAATTGTTCTTTGATGCTGCGCTAGTACAACACAGTGAAGCAAAACTTCAGACCCTTACCGGCAGCCTGCAAGGCGCTTGTGCAAAACCTTCCCTAATAATTAGCATAAAGAAAACTATCGCCATAACGCGAGGTTTTAAGCCATAGCTCTCCATCGTACCCCGTTTGAGTTTGTGAGCAAATTCTACCAGCATCCCTCTTGGCAGGAATCAATGTATGAACTGGAAAGGTTGCTGCCGAATTCAGAATTCAGTATTCAGAATTCAAAGAACACAAAATTGACCACCAAAGACATAATGTATGCGTATAAAGTACGCTTCTTTGCATTAGAGAAACAGAAACAAGCTATTCCCACCAAGAAATGAAGCTGAATCACTTTCATATCCGCTGTTTCCATCGCCTCTTCGAGATCAACTGGAAGCAAAAAAGTTATAACGAAGAGGTCCCGTGAAGAGCGAATCTCAAGAAGGTATACACAAGAGCGACATCTACTCTGACTTCCCCATGGACGACTACTGAATGCCGAAATAATTGTTCTACGGCGAGATTTTTGACGTGTAATTTCCAATTTCCCAAGTTCTGCTACAAAGACGTGTACAAGGATGGGCCTTTTAACTCTAGGGCTGCCAACTGACCAGTGAAAAAAAACTGTTGCTGAAAACTGAGAAGTCTGACACTCCAATACCCTCGAGTAAATTCACCACCCTGACTCAAGAAGATTCAGCCAACTGGTGGAAAATAGGAAGACTAAGTGAAGTCGAGGTCAACCAACCATCCCGAGATAGACAACGGATTCTATTCATGTCAATCACCTATCGCACACAGGCGATGGCAAATATAAGATAATCGATGACTTTTTGCAGTACAACAATGTGCTTACAAATTTTCTTACAAAGCAAATATATCCAAACACTGCAAGTAAACAGCAATGACAACGATGCATAACCCCTTCTAGATATGGAACCGGACCGTAGATGGTTTCTTCTGGCTGCCCATAAGCAAGACGTATTTTTCTAAGCATTAAGCTATCGGAATTTTGTTTATGAAGTTTCTTTAATAGGAGAAGCTAAAATTAGAAAAGCGATACATTTCTTGAACCAGAAAATACTTCAATATCAGTTTATGCAGTGGCCGGCATAAGGGGTATCTTAGTTGTAAAATTTTAGCAAAATATGGCATTGGTTAATCCCTAGTTTAGGACAAGCTCTATATATGAACAAACTCAATGAACCAAATGCTGCATTAGCTCATGGGATATATGGTAGGAGCCCAAAATGACGAAATCAAAACAGAAATTCAGTTGTAAAGCAACAATAGCTATTATAGATAAGCAAATCAACGAAGCAAATCAGAAATTCAGTTGTAAATTAGTTATAGCCATTATAGATAAACTTGGCCGGGAAACTAATACAACGCTGCAGTGTGTCAAATCAGCAAAAATCTATGACAAAGTTAAAATAAACTACCACACTAGCAATAGCAAGCCAGGAAAAAATCAATAGCATGATACAGAAGAATCCATGTGTTTTGGTATGGGTTGTCGGGGCTATAAACCACCCCCTCCATCCCCTACCCCATCCCTCATTACGTTTTGAAACATATCAGACCAGATCCATCCCAGATAGACCTGTACGTATGGTCCATCCGAGCTGTACAGTTCTTTTGTTCTTTGCAAAAACTCGATACATATATTTTGCGATTACACGACTTTCGCAAAGGCACAGTAAAGGCTGATACTGTTTAGAAAAATCGGAAAAACAACAAAGTTGTAAGACTTCAGATATTGCGTTCATAAATTTTGTCAAAATACGGTAATTTATTGCATTCGATTAAGCAGCATCTGTGAAAAGTTGCAATAATCTTCAGACAATCACTCTTTATGCTGTGACCAAATTTAAATGGTCTTTTTCTTCTCAAAATATTTCATTAACAGCATGACATACAGATACAACTTTACTCGAACAGGAATCCGGATATTATATGAACCTGTAAAAATGTCTCCGGCAAAAATTATCTTGCTTAAAGTGTACTTTTGAAAATGTCTTAAAATTATATATTGGTCAAAATGCTCCCTGGTTTGCTATGCCTTCATGACACTATAAACAGTATGTGGCGTTTGAACCTATTACTTTAACTAAATAAAACATTAATTGATTTTCGACTCTCGATCTGAAATTCTGTCTGTCTGTGCAAAAAATGTCACTTGGGACCAAAACCATTACGATACTGAAGACTTGAAAATTTATAATTCGACAGATTAGGTTCCACTTTTATTTATAACCATCCTTTAAGGGTGGTAAGGTGAATCCTCATTCCTGTAAAATATTACATATAAACAGTCGCGATAAGGCATGCTATTAGGTGGCGGATTGCGAATAAAGATAATATGTAAGGTGATAGTTTAAAGGTGTAAAGAACAGAGGTAACTTTTAGAGGCTGAGTAGCTTTACTACATTATTGTGAACATGTGAGCATGAAATTCTCATAGCAATGTCTTCCTGCAAGAGATTTCTTTTTGTGATTTATGTTAAAGGTTATGCTAGAAGACAAAAATTTGGTAAAAGCTCTCTAATTTATTTCACATTTTCCCTAAACTTTAAAACAAAATGCCGTGCTTGGCAAATGTTTAGCAAAGGCCGGTTGAATATTTTATAATTTTCTTAGGCTTTTATTTTGTTTTAATAATGAGTTATAGCTTTTATCCCCCTTAATTCATAGATCCACTCACAGACTGTTAGATGTAACAGCACCCAGATTCTTACTATATTTTATTAACAACATGATTCATAAAACATCAAATTTTTATCATCAAAAACATGTTTATTCACAAATACAGTCATATCAGCAAAACAAATGCTTATCAGTGTGTTTCGTTCACTTGTTTAACAATATTTTGAAAGCGGCTTGAACAGAAATTACTGGTTAGAAAATTTCCGGCTGGAAGGTATTCCGAATTCACGTAATATTTTCTTTAGGCAACCCATGGATCTTTAGTGATAATCATGATCATTAATTCATATAGTCAGAAGTTAGTTTATAATGGATTCGCCCACACTAAGAAAAAAAGTCTGGAACTCAAGCAAATTACAAAAGCAATATAACAACGGCGATGACGAAGACGAAGTAAACTTCCTTACATTTAAAATACCGTCTAAATTATTGTATTAATGGTAAAAGTAAAAATTATAAGATGAAGCAATGTGACGTAGCGATAAGATCACAAAAATTTTATCTTTTTTTACCAAAATCCCTTTATTCGTGCTTAGTTTACATTTCAGCATTCAACCAATTTACTGCAGGTTCAGTTGATCCCAGTCAGTTCTGTCATATTTGGTAACAGGTCTCTTAAGTAAACGTTTCGCGAATCTCACCATGGTTCGACACATAGATTGTTGAATGCCTGAGTGAAAAGCGTTGCTTAAAAACTTTCGTTGGTCAAAGGAAACCGAACTACTAACAGCAACTTTTGGCCCTGTCGACTTCATCTATTTACCGACCCATTTTTGTTTTCGAAGACTTCTTAAAGTGTTCCAAAACAGCTGCATATTCAACATCCAATATCTTCTGAGCATAATGATTTAAGTACAAGACCTTCCAGTGGATGTTGCTTTCAGGTAATGTGCCTTTTGCAAAATCCAGTTTCAATCCAACCCATCCAACCCACTCAGGAATGCCTAATGTTTTCTTTTCTAATTTATAAGGTGGCATGTTTCATTTAAGATACGGATACAATAATGAATGAGCCCCAAGATGACTGCACAACGTCAGATTTTGCATACCTTCCTACAATGCACGTCAACTCCACTGGAAAGCAGTTCATCAATGTAACAGATCTTCTCACAGGTGAGGGCAACGAATTTCAAATATTGTTGGAAACGGTCTTTCATATTCCATAATGACAATCGGGTGGTCATTTGATCAGTTCTGCTATATTTGTATAATATCATTTAGGTATTAAGCATTTAATATTTTTGTGTGAAAGATAAGTGTCTTATATATAAATATAAGTGATTCTTTTCGAGGCAATACGCAATACATCACATTGCCCAACGATGAGGACTGGTTGAGAGCTTACGGCTGGCTGGATAAATATGAAGAAGTCGAGTACGAAAAAACCTACTTCGTCAAGCGACTTCAACTTTTTGTTCCTGGCTTAGCGTGTAAAGATCCGTCCGAGAACATTGGCGCAGAGATAGAGGTACACTTGTTAAATGTTTGATTGTTTATGCTTTGTATACAAAAAGTAGGTTAAGTGCTTGATTGTTGTAACCAGTATTGTACCGTAACGTATTTGTCAACATTGCTAATTGCAAGTATTGGTAAGCATTGACAATTGCTTTGGAGAGCTAGTGTTTGCCTTTTCGTTCTTTGAGGATAAGTATTAATGCCTTTGTGCGAATTTTACGTCAGAGGAAGTAAGTGTACGAAATGGGTGCTTTGATCCGGATGGTATTTTTCCTGTAGTACTACTTTTAACAAAAAAACTTGAGTAGTCAGAGGGTGGTTTGATCATGGGGTCGGTCTAGTCAGTTTACCGATTACACAAGGTAATGTAAATGCTTTATTGACAGACTAGGAACGGCGTGTCTGTGAGACTACACATCGAAGATGAAATATCCGACGGCGCTGGTGTACCGGGATACATGATGAAACAACTGAGGTTCCCATTCAAATGGGACCAGAGATTCGATTCCTGCAACACACGCCAAACGTTTAGACAGAGAAAACGTGACGGTACAGAAATCGGAACTGTGGATGTCTGTGTTCGCACCTCAGGTATGTATGGTTTTCTGTGCTTGCTTGCTGCTCTTTTCTGGAATCACAATTTCACCCCAAGTACTTCTGATTTACTGACATATGTTTCGAACAAAAATTCTTAGTTATAGTTATTTTATGTCTATGAGTGCTTTATCGGAAATGCTGTACCGAGTGCTTCGTATGTGCTGTCACCTGAGCCCTGTTATATCCGATGCTGCAGAGTAGACGTACGATAACGGACTTGCATATCCCTTTTTCAAGGTGGCTTCAGTGCAATGAGCTTCAAACATAAGGTGATTTGTCGCATTTCTGCGCAACAATATCAAGTCAAAATAAAATGAATACAAGACAGAAGACCAGCTATTGATTCAATACCACCTAGAATAGTCCTCCTTTTCATGCGGACTTTTCGAAATGCTCATTTCAAAACAGATTGGGAAGAAATGAGGAAATAAATGTACATCTTCATACCTTTGATATTAATCAATCTTTTCCTAAGAAATGTTTAAAAGTATTATTTATTTCTCATTATTTTATTGCTAATTATTTAGCAATAAATGAACATTTTTATGATACGGGCATTCAGATATAAAAGATAAGAAGCCTTTCAATCTAATGGAACATTATGACCAGTGGTTTGTTATATTCAACATAGATTCACAAAATATTTAGCTTCGATTCGTGGTTCAGAAAAATAAGCAAGTGTGTCCTAAGAACCTTGTTTCAAATCAGTTAAAATTCAAAACAATTTCCTCCAATGTCGAAATAGCCTTGAATACGGTGTTTTTTATAAGAATTTTCATTCACTGTTACGGAACTTTTGTTTCAATTATAATATTAGCTAACATATACTTTTGTCAAGAATGCTTAGCTGTCACAGCATAATGCGCCCACGACAACACGGCTGGTGGCAAATTGGTTAATGACAATATATTTAGCGATAACTAGCAGTAATTCGTCTGTAAAATTTTGCTATGAAGTTTTTGTGTGTTGAACACCTTTATTAGAGTATTATTCCTCTTTTACACACATCTGTGGCCATGTAAAGAACGTAGATACATTGAATTCCCGCGCATTGTATCTTTATAAAGACTTTTGCTCAAACTCGCTTCTTAGCATTGCAAATGATTAACGTCTGTAGCACCAAAGACAAACAGACATAGAAAATGAAGTAATTTATAATCACCCACTTAACTTCATAATGCTTAATGAACTCTGAACGAATCAGACGAATTGTCGCATTTTGCAGTACATGCAAATCTTTGCCAGGCATATTTCCGATGCATGGAAAAAAGACCAACTGTCGACATTCTTAAGTTTGTGATATCGCTGCTACAAGTTCATATTCAAGTTTATGTTGAAGTGCATATACTTCACCGTCATATATGAAATTTCAAGATATTTTCGTTTTTTCGATGTCATTAGTTTTCAAAGCAGTTGATATTGCAGTGATTGTGGCTTTTTCACAAGATATTTAATCTAAGTGGCTAAACAATTTGTCAGTGTCCGTAATGTTCATAGTTGAAATATTTTTAAAACAATAAATGAATAATCAACAAATGCCATAAAGACGTCTAAAGAAAACAAGAATTCACTTTATGTAATTCCCGCTGGTGTTATGATTATTTAATCTGATAAAACTGAGACACTGGAATTGAAAAGTTTTAGTGCAATTGCAATACGTTTCACGAGTTTATTCATATATCTTTAACCTTACATGGCTCAGAAACTAGACAAAAATATTGTCTGAATCTCATTGAGAGGATGTTTATGTGTTGCTGTTAAATTTTATATTGGTGTAGTCTGCATTATCTTTATTAATAATAATTTAAATGTAGAGTATTGGATGTAATGATTAAACGACATCTGTTGTAACTTTTTATTTATTCAAAAACAATGAATACTTACCATTGTGCATGATATTTTTGTTCCGTAGGCCTCCCACCCACCTACGACAATGATTTATACCCGAGTATGTTCACCACGTGGGAGGTCAAGATGAAGAACACCCACTGCGAGCTGACAATACCCGACATAGAAAACTATGACTTCGACATCACCGTCTATTATGAAATGGCAAAGTGGAAACATGAAGGTGAGATGATTTATATATTCTACGATTAAACTGCCATGGCAATGTGCAAAATAACTACTAATTTATGTTGAAATGATGTTAATAGTTCAAGGATCAAGTGAAGTATTTCAACTAGATAGTAGTTAGTTGATGGCTTAAGAGATATGATATGCAAAATAAAACACAAGGCACAATGACCTAAAGTAAAGAATTGCTTAAAAATGAATTGTGTCATGCAAATTAGGATCTATTAATCGAAAATGTAAGTGTCGTTTAATTATCCTTATTCCTGAGTTTGCCAAATTTAGACCCAATAGTTATGTCATATTCTTGTTTTATAAAACCAAGGACAATATTTCAGGACAGTCAAAGCAATGCTGGCCAAATCCATGCCAGGCAGGAGGAATATGCAAGGAAGGTCTCAATACTTACGAATGCGAATGTCCAGAATCTACAAGCGGTAAAAATTGTGAAAACGGCAAGTCTTATTTATTTTAGCATATTGTAACATTAACTAAATCAGAAATATTGAATAAATGAGATATACGATGTTATCCATTTTGTAATCGTAATATGTTAGTTACATCACATACTGCTTGAAATTTACAAACTCTTTTTGAGTCATAAAAACATATAATTTACAAGAGGAGTTTCAGTGCAAATGGTTCGAAACAGGTTCTTACTTCCTAGAATTAAAATACTTATGTAGGAATCGCTGTACCTGACACGTGTGATAGGACCTACAACGTAGCAGCGTACAAACCAACTGGAATGTACATCACCCCGGAACAGAACCGCAAGTTCTCACACTTTGCTGTGGATGGTGACAGCTCAACTTGTGCTATGTCCAAGGTTTGCCTGCTATAATTAGCTCTAGATCCGTCATGTACATTTGGCCGTTGTCATTAGCTCTTAAAGTGCCTGGTCAAAGGTTTGTGAAGTATAAGGAGCTTCACCCTAATCAGCCTTACTTGGGTCATGTCCAAGATTTTGTCCACTATAATCAGCTCTACATATGACATGCCATAGGCTATAATCAACTCTATATGTAGCATATCCAAAGTTTTTCTACCATAATGAGCTTCACTTATCCGATACAAAGGTTCTTATGAGGTGTCAAAGATTTTACTACTGTAATAAACTCTGCAATACTCTGCAATACTTTCAGATCGAGTCTAAGTTAATTTTTTAGAAGCTGTCTCTACCCTGTCTAGATAGGGGGAAAGTGAAAGTTCTGTCTCTTCTATGTCTGTGGGTGGTTGAATATTGACCAGAGTGTCTTATCCAACCGTATATCCGATCCATTCATTGTGTTTAAAGAAAGAAAAATTTCCAACCCGTTGAAGGTACTAAGTAATAAATGACAGTAATATCGAAAGACAAACAGTGATAGTCTGAATTCCAGTTGCCACTTAAAATACAGTAACGAGTTTCTAGTAGCTCAAATATATTTGCATTGTCTATCAACCAATCTTTCAAAGCCTATTGCTTATTATCTGTCTGTAGATTCGGAAAAAAGGCTAATTTAGAAAAGTTACTGTCTCATCAAAATACTGACAAATTACTAAATGTCTTCAAAAGTACCTTTAATTTAATTTTCTAATAATAAAATAACACCTGTGAATAATAAAAAAGTAATTAATAATAATAATAATAACAATCATAGTAATAATAGTAATAATAATGTGATTTATAATTATGATTCCGTATTACCATTCTGGTATATAACATTAAAAGCAAATTCAATGTGATAGCTGATAATTGTTGCTAATACCAATGGAAATAAAGGTGTTCTTTTTCGACACCCAGAGCGTGTTCATAGACACCCTGTGTTATATATTTCTTTACAAAGAGCTTGTTATGCAGAGGTTTCTCAACACAGCCGTCGAAATTGTAGAAAATTAAGTGCTTTTGGTTGAATCACATAAGTAATTGCGATTTTGTTTATACAATGCCGGATGTGATTTGACTTAAAAACAATATATTAATTTTTAATTTTTCAATATATAAAAAATTCTATTCTTTTTACCTCAGTATCTTTTTTTACCATTGAAGGTTTTACTTCAAGCATTTAAATCAGTGAAATCATTCAGTTTGATCTCCAAGATAGACTTGCCATTAATATTTTTGATCTGCTTTTTGGGATTTTGTCTAAAAATCTAAATGCCGAAAGCAACCACTAAATGGAGCATTCTTACCATCATGTAAATAAGACGAAAATAAGGGAAACACATATTGTGGAGACTAAAATCTCAGAGAAGAAGGGTTTTACTGGTAAGTGCATTGGAGATTTATACAGGGGATTTAGACAATGATTTAGTTATTTATCCACCATATCCCAAAGCTGGGCTACAACGCCAATTCCTTGGTAGTATAACGCTCTGAAAATGTGCGAATCCACATACGTCAGTTGTACTTACCGAAATGGCAAAATGGGAAGTAAAATGGAAATGCAGTGCACAGAAGGAACACCTCCTTATGTTAATCAGAAATCAAATTGTTATGTAAACCATATGCGTAATTTATATCACAAACCATATGCGTGAAGAGATACATAGACATTTAGGGAATTTTACGAATGCTTATCGAAACGAAACATCAAGAAGTCTTGCAATTGCTATCGGAACTACTATTTAATTCTAAATTTTAATTCTGTTAAATATTGTCAATTTGTTCAACTGTTTGTTGAAAGCTGTAGTTTCAAGCTGGGCGCAATGATAAATAAATCTCATAAATTTTAATCGCAATGTTATACAATAGCTTAATATCGAATTAGGAGACGTACACTCCGTGGTTCTATGTAGAGCTTCCGTGGCACGCGGTGCTGTGTGAAGTCAGAATAGAAGGTTAGTTAGCCCTCACTAAAATTAAATATTTCACTTAAGTAACTACTCAGTATAACAAGGGACAATCTTTGGATGTTTGCACCAAAAGCCCAAAGAAGTATATAATGCTCTAAATTAAGAGGTGTGATCTCCCGCAACGAGTAATAACGCTCTCATATGGCCCTCCGATGTCCTCATATTGATATATGTGGTATATAATGATATAATTTAAACGGTGTGTAATGCTACCAAACAAATCAAGCAGATAACCGTTTATTGTTCAATGTGTGAAGACGAACCTATATTCATTATATGAAAGGTGAGCTTCCAACTGATTCACGCAATCAAGTCAAAGTAGCGGTGTCCAAGAACAAGCCTTCTGGAAATATGTTCACTCAATTGAACGATTCCTTCCACGCTGAAGGTACGAAAGAACTAAGAACAGATTATGGTTTAGTAAAGTGCTCGACAGATAGTTTCTGGGAAACGGGACGAATAATAATACCAGTAATAATAGAAAATAAAGATATTATAATAATAATAAATATGATGATGATGATGATGGTGATGATGATGATGATGATGATGATGATGATGATGATGATGATGATGATGATGATGATGATGATGATGATGATGATGATGATGATGATGATGATGATGATGATGATTATTATTATTATTATTATTATTATTATTATTATTATTATTATTATTATTATTATTATTATTATTATTATTATTATTATTATTATTATTATTATTATTATTATTTATTTTAGACCCAAAGCCCTCCTCAAACGGTGTTTACACAGTGGGATTCTCGCCTTACCTCATGACAGAGTTGTATCGTTACTTAGTTATTTATGAACCCGACAGCAGATTGAAGAGCCAGATCAAGATATGTGATCTGAAAGTGTACAGCAACAATGGAGGTAATGATCTGCTTTCCTTTACTTATCACATATGTTTCACCAGCAACCTTGTTTGATATCGTTTATTAAACTGGGCAGCAGCATAGTTTTCTAAGGGTCTTGAAATTTTCTAAGGGTATTGTTCTCATCGTTGCTTTTTAATAACACTTATACCAATGCCTTTTTCAGCCTTTAACGTCATTGGACAAAGTTCATTCAACAACCAGGAATGTGACTGGAGCACCAACATATTGGCCTCCGCTGTCGGCACTCCCACGCAAATTTCCACTAAGTACGTATATTGAGGAAAAAAGAGACGTTTATTCCAGAAATTGTCATGGTGTAAATATATATACTTTACCTATATGTTCCCGCCATGTTGCACGGACTCTTCCGAGGCGGTTAGCGCTAGAACCTTCCAATTTGGTACAGGCGTCCTGTAGCACTCTAAATGATCCAACTTTAGCAGAAATTCAGCATAAACATTTCATTTGCAAAAATGGACATTCAGATTTTGCCATTGAAGCCTGCTAATAGCTATGCTGGTTATTAGTACATGATATTGATCTGTCCACAAAAAGTGAGCAAATATTGTTTACATGTGCTAGTGGGGTTGCTAATCTCCCGTATATGGCGGATGCTCAGCTCCACACTTGCTATTAAGTTGTACTCAAATCATATATGAGTGAAAATTTGGTGTGCCAGCTCTCTCCCTTTTGTTTTATTTATCTACTTTTAATTTACTTATTGTTTACTATTATTTCTACTACTACTCCTACTACTACTATTACTATTATTATTATTATTATTATTATTATTATTATTATTATTATTATTATTATTATTATTATTATTATTATTATTATTATTATTATTATTTGCCTTATTGTCAAATAATGTGACAATATGACATAACATTAATGGTTATAACGTTATTATGGTTGAAGCATTTTGACCTTTCAACAACTGTGGGTTTTCGTTGAATATGGAAAGCTACATTACAAGAATCCGAGTATAGCCAAAATTGGGGGAAGGGGATCTTGCTTTTCCAGTTGTCTGAACTTCTTTGCTACGTCGACTTTTTGACGTCTGCATGAATCGTCGATGTTCTGAAATTTATTCAAGGAAAAACAACGTCACATCTAAACAGGGTTTTTATCCAAAGATATATTGGAGAGAAAAATTAGCGTCTGCATATAGTTGCTTATCCAGCGTTTTGTCGAAGACGTTGGTCTGTGGTTGCCATCAATTAAAACCAACTTACAACTACGTTGAATACACACCGCGACCACGAATAGACGTTTTCTCGTCAGAATAATTATTGGGATAGAGCATGTCAAAAGCTTTTAAGTTTACGTAAATATTAAGTATTACGTATTTTTTTATACAACTGGCAATTTGGCATGAGTTTTTACAAAGATTTTTTAACAATTCTAAAATTTTAAATATTCAGGATCCAATTTATGCGGCATCAAATGACATTTTTGCTAAATTCTCGATAGCAAAAGTGATCTAGTTACACTTAATATTTTCCTGCATGTCTCACTGCTCATGGATATGCACGTGAGTACGCTTAGCGAGTCAACGCTTGCTAAAACTTCATGTCATACACCTCTGCTTGAAATTAAAAACCTGACAACCATAAAAAATTATTATCACTTTTCAAATTAAAGTGATTAGCAGATTGATCTGATCTAACACCGCAAACTGCAAACAACATTTTTTTTTGCTTATTTGCCCCCTTTGGCATGTCTGCCTTTTTATGATTTTAATTCACATATAATTTGAACATATGTGAATGCAACACATACTTGTCAATGTTTATTCAGATCTTTCCTCCAAATGCTGAAAGACCGAAAGAACTTATTTTTGATTTTGTAATTTTCTAACTTTCAGTAACATTTGAGCGATATGACGCTAAACGCTATTTTTCGAATAATTTTTTTTCTTTTTCTGGAGACATTGTGATAACTCAAGTTTTTGCAACATAACTTGTGATTTGCACTTTAAGCGATTAGATTGTTTAGTCATTGCCCGCTTCCGTTATATTCTACTTCATTGTGACAAAACTTATCGAGATAAATCGTTACAAAACTGAGCAATCCTCCAAAGTCTTAATATCAGCATTCAGTATAAGCTTGTGGTTGTTATTTTTGTGTTTCACAGCTTTAATGGCCCGGAGAAGGCGATAGATAACGATCTGAAGTCTTGTAGCAAAACACAGAAATACACTGACGACACCAAACCATGGTGGAAGTTCAATTTTAATGCCGATGCCAATCAAATCTGTGGGTTAAAAATAACGCTGCCTGAATTTGTCAACGGTAGGCAGTTACGTAAAATGTTAAAGGTTTTAGTAATTATATATCACTGAAGAAGTTATTAAAGTGAACGCACTGTTCAGCGTTCAGCTAAAGGTGAGACTGTGATTCGTGAAGAAAACTACAAACTTTCCGCAAAGTGATTAGTAACAGATTTACTAAAGTCCTGGTTTTTAATCTGCATAGCTGATGAGGCAGTGAGGCTTTGGGCTGGATTCTATTATAGTGACGAAATTCTTGAACCTGGCGAAAAAATACACAACGACTACTTCAGACCATGCGGTGAAGAAATGGTAATTCTTTTTAACTATCACGGAAAAATTAAGGAAAATATGAGGAAAATAATAATTGTATACTCAATGTCCAAACATTTTTTCTGATTTAATATTGTTTCAAAACAGAGTATACTGGTGACTGAATAATTACATGTTTCTTTTAAACTGACCAGATCTTGACATATGTGCAAAAAAATTTCTCCAGTATTGTAGAAGTCTTACAAAAGGAAACGGCAAAAAAACCTTATGGCTAAAGGTATTTCCTTAATATACTGCTCTATGAATTCTAGTGTTGGTGTATCAGTAAAACTTTAAAAGATAAGGTGGTAAAAACTCTTGTCTTCAAAATTTCTTTCAAACAGCTCCCTAACAAAATATAGAAAATGAAGCTTAGGTACGGGATACCACCAAAATGTTTCACTACTCTAAACATATGCATGCTGTTCAACTTTAAAAGTTATTGTTCATTACCATACCGGAATAAATAGGCATTTATTTGCGTATAATTTCTTTGACGCCAAGCGTATTTTTCATGAAGTTTTACTTCAATCTTTATAACAAGGAACTTCACAACATGTATTACTATATAAGAATATGTATCATCAACACTATATCGCTTTGAAATACGAAATCATATGGTATTTATTGCTGAAGTTGTTATTATTGAAGTGTGTACTTTATATTTAACAAAGTTTGACAATATAAACACCAAATAAAACCACTGTATGTACTACTTTATAATAAAATTGACTTTGATGAAACTCAATGGATCTCAGTCTATTTGTCGTATTTCCAGGAAATACAAAATATCAACGAAAAGATAGAGAAAATTAATTTTGAACATTTCATTCTTACAACCGGAGGATGATAGAATTTACCAACTGACACACTGGTTATAGTTACTTTCGACTTGTAGGCATCCCCTGTTTTGTTGAACCATTTCAGATTTTAGAGGAGATAACAACTGACATACTGACCTCCAACTGCGATGTTCTGCCGATGAATGGAACACAGCTTATGATTTACAGCAAAGATGTCAATATCTATCTAAGTCTGTGTGATGTCCAGGTGAATAGTATGAATTTATTTACTAAGAAGAAAATTATTAAGTAATTAACCATTCAAAGTAATTATTGAGTAACTAACCATTCAAAATACAGATTTCTATTTCTGGTAAAACACAATTTTGGTATTTGCTTAATCCATAGCGAATCTGTAATTGAATTATAGATTAAAAGCTGGGTATGGATCCCGTTTTTCTGAAATAGTAGTACGTATTGCCACAAAATAACGAATGTTCTTTAACCGTGAAGATTCTAAAATCCATAACTAACAACAGGTTTGTTACTGATTGAACAAAATGATTTCGCTAATAATTGTATCTGAAATCATGCATTAAATATTTAGTTTAACATACAAAAAAGTAATAAACTTATTCCTTTCGGATATAAACATACTGTTACTATTTCCAATATTTTAAGAACATTTGAGACTTATAAGTTGCAGCATATTATGTTGTTTCACTTAATTTTTCCTGTTCTAGATACAATTGAGAATAAATTACTCCTCGCTTTACCTTAGATTTCAGATAAACTTCTTAGAAACCGCTCATATTTGTTCGCATTGTGAAATTTAGTAAATATTGTTGGTACTATAATCCCGCACAATATTTGGTTAAGGTCAGAAGTAATACTATTCCATATCAACATAAAAATTACATTACTTTACTTTACTTTTATAATACTTGTTAGACAAAAGATATTCAGTAATTTGCTAATGATTTATAATATTTGCTGCATAACGATTAAATCCTGAAGCGCAAAAGAAAGGAAACGTTTGTAAAACTTGCCTAATATGGGGTCAATTTTTGATTTTTTCGAAAATTAAAACAAAAGGTCACATCGGATTCTTCAAAACAAAATAACCTTCGACACCTAGGCTTTGCATTTCTTTTCAAAGACGAACCTTGAACAATTTGGAACCCACATTTTGGCTGTTCATGAAATTGTAATTAAATGGTTACTCAGTAGTGGTATGTAAGACATTAGCTTGGTGTAGTGCTTGAATCCGTGTTAGAATTCTGTTGATGCGATATTGATGCGACATTGAATATGTCTGTGCCATTTGCCGATTAACACCTGTCGCAAATTGGCGTGATATGGTGGTGCCGGAATCCTGGTGTGCAGCCTTCTGTCCAGGCTGCCCTATAAGTCTTCTATAGGGTTCATGTCGGGCATATGCGCTGGCCATTTTGAAACTTGAACATTGTTGGCTTAATGCTGGTTACAGCATCTACGCTCATTTACATAATTGTATCTGAAATCATGCATTAAATATTTAGTTTAACATACAAAACAGTAATAAACTTATTCCTTTCGGATATAAACATACTGTTACTATTTCCAATATTTTAAGAACATCTGAGACTTATAAGTTGCAGCATATTATGTTGTTTCATTTAATTTTTCCTGTTCTAGACAAAAGTGAGAATAAATTACTCCTCGCTTTACCTTAGATTTTAGATAAACTTCTTAAAAACCGCTCATATCTGTTCGCATTGTGAAATTTAGTAAATATTGTTGGTACTATAATCCCGCAAAATATTTGGTTAAGGTCAGAAGTAATACTATTCCATATCAACATACAAATTACATTACTTTACTTTACTTTTATGGTACTTGTTAGACAAAAGATATTCAGTAATTTGCTAATGATTTATAATATTTGCTGCATAACGATTAAATCCTGAAGCGCAAAAGAAAGGAAACGTTTGTAAAACTTGCCTAATATGGGGTCAATTTTTGATTTTTTCGAAAATTAAAACAAAAGGTCACATCGGATTCTTCAAAACAAAATAACCTTCGACACCTAGGCTTTGCATTTCTTTTCAAAGACGAACCTTGAACAATTTGGAACCCACATTTTGGCTGTTCATGAAATTGTAATTAAATGGTTACTCAGTAGTGGTATGTAAGACATTAGCTTGGTGTAGTGCTTGAATCCGTGTTAGAATTCTGTTGATGCGATATTGATGCGACATTGAATATGTCTGTGCCATTTGCCGATTAATGCCTGTCGCAAATTGGCGTGATATGGTGGTGCCGGAATCCTGGTGTACAGCCTTCTATCCAGGCTGCCCTATACGTCTTCTATAGGGTTCATCTCGGGCATATGCGCTGGCCATTTTGAAACTTGAACATTGTTGGCTTAATGCTGGTTACAGCCCCTACGCTCATTTACTACCATTCCAATTCAGGTCAACGCGCACGCAATCCGTTTTCAAGCAATCACTAATCACCTTTTTCGCACTTATTCGGTTTTTGGTGCGCCCTTGTGGCAGTCCGAAAGCAATCGTGTAGGTAAACTAAACGAATACGATGGTCCTGGCAGGGCATCGAAACACGAAGGCGACTGCTTCTGGGTCTATCCATGGTGCTCAATGTATCATGTTACCACTCTTTCAGTTTCTACACGTTGCTTTTACAACACCTAAAACATCTGGCAACGTCGCGCATCAAAATTCTAGCCTCTAACATGCTTGTAACGTGAACGCGACAAGTTTACGCGTGTCGCCGCATCTTAATACCCAAAATTTTAAAGCAAGTTTTAATACATAAGTTTTAAAGCAATCTCTACGACCAGAGATGCAACTATCCTTCGACTATACATATGGATTCACTTTCTTTTGTCCCTCAGTATATAACGATTTTAATGTTATACATGTTATATTAATCACAATGAATTTTAAAAATTTATATAAATGTTTTACAGGTGTTTGCGATGAAAGATGTTGAAATGGTACAACCAGGAAAACGCGAATTGCCCCCAGCGAACGTGCAATATGATGCTAGAAAACATGATTCTTTGCATCGAACCTAAGAAAAGAATCGGATCAGTTTGACTCTTATGTTTTGATCACTGAGCTTTTGATGAGGTATCAAATAACGCTTTTGGCACTAACTTAAACTTAGTTGTTTATTCTCACATTGGTTAAATTTATTTGTAGTGCAATGTAACCAAGATTATTTAATTTTGAACAATGATTCATCAATGAAGTTAAATGAAGAAGAAATTATAGCGGCTGTAGTATATACGGATAAATATGCACGGTGCTTTTCATGCTAAGTGAAATATTCTTATCATATTAAGTGCAATATGCTTGGAATGCTAAGTAAAATAGGCTTGTCATGCTCAATGAAAATAATATATTTGTCACACTAACTTAAATATATAAGGCATTCTTAGTGCACGTATCTAAGTATACTATGTAAAATTTGGTTTCCATGCGAAGTGATATAAATAGTACTGGAAAACTGTTGTTGTGTTCAACGCGAAGAAACTGTATTTTTTTACTTTACAATGTAACCTGAGAAAGGTATCCCATCTATATAATAGAAATTATAATGTGTTACAAGTACATATGTGTATTTTTGTTCAACAGAAATGGATTTTTAAAGCTATGCTGTAATGTTAATATCAAGACCTAGCTTAAGGCACATTTGTGTAGCATAAAATGGCACTTATTGTTGTTGACTTCATTTTATTTAAGACGACTCTACAGACTGAATATGATTTTTCATATCGATAATGTGTTTCACTCTTTAGAAGTCTACTTATCACAAAAATTTTCTTATTTAAATTGGAAAGCTTTAATAAATAATTGTTGCTTCTTTTTAAATTGTCATAATGCTGAAAGTCTTGGCCAATAAAAAACGCTTTTTATTATTTATTTTGTTTTGTTTATCTATTTTCATCATAGACCATTAATGCCAAATGCGTAAATGGTATTTTTTCTTAATATTATATATTACTATTCTCTTTCGTAAACACCTTGCGAGAGCAATAGTATTATGGAGACAGAAAATGCTATGAAGCATTTGGGGCAAATGACTACATCAACAGGACTTGAAAACATAATTAACTAATAATGATTATTTGCTTATCCACAAGAAAATCTTTTAATGTTGAACAGTTGCAGGATACTTATAGAAACTCTAAACACAGCAGCTATCACAAAAATAACAACCCATGATGATGATGATGTTTGCCAACAACATAAATTCGTGAATGCCGTAAAATCGTGACAGCAGAAACACTTGTAATGAGATATTAAATGTAAATAATCAACAGATACGGTTTTTCTATATATTTTCCTTTTGCCCATAAGAAGGCTATAGAGAATATTTTTGTCAAGTGTAAAAACGAAGAGATTAAAAACAATGTCATGCTCGGACATAAGTTCGAAAATGCGGAACTGATGTGCGATTGCTTGTAATAAACTTTCATAGGTGTGAATTCCCCAATGCACTTTCGAAAATTTTATTTGATCTAACATTCTGTTGGAATGCATCAGTAGCAGCAACTGTGTTCAAATGCATTATCTATGAACAAAATAGTAAAACAAGCTCTACTATTATTACTATTATTAATGATATATGTTCATTTATACAATATTTTTTGTTTTGACTTAAGTATCACAAAATAATATTACCATAGGATTGCCGTTTGCCGAAAATCCGACTTGACCTTTATTTATAAAAATATACAAAATATATAACACTGAAATGTATTCACAACTGAACTTAATAAGCATTGATAACAAGCACACTTAAAATATACAATCAGATGGTGGTAAATATGACATAGGAGGGATAGACACTGTTAAACATGGTCCCTTATTTCGGACGGGTGGGTGGGATTTCAGTTCCAATTGTCCAAAACATAATTTCTTCCTTTGTCTGCTGTTAATTAGACGCGGCGCACTGGGCATGCGTAATTAACTGATGTGCAGCTGGTTTGCATGATGTCCCCATAAGAACTTTATACTCATGGACATGTACTCATACAAAGTGTATTTATATTTTAAGGCTTCTGCTTGAAATCGAACTCTTGTCAAATAATTCAGTCATTGATAAATAATATGTACAAGACCTCTGTTAAAGCAAAAAAAATCCATGTATAACGAGTCCTCGTATAAAACGAGTCTTAACCATTTTACGGTTCTAAAAAGGTTATCTCTGTTAGATATATTCATTACGCAATTGAATGCAAGTAATATTGCATAGGTCAAATAAACATTACATTTAATAAGCAATTGTTTTGAAACTATCCTTAATTCCGTAAAAGAAAGGCGAAAATAAGGCTAAGTGCAAAAACTGAAATTTTCCAATTTGGTAGTGTCCTATTCTGGTGACGATCTGGAGCAACAGTATCACAAGCAATTATGTAGAAAATCAAGGTTCCTGCTTGGTTCCCATAGCTGGTTCGCTATTTTGCATTTGAAGAACTTTAGAATGTGTTAAAATATATATATAATATTGCAGATTACCAGTGCACTTGCAATTTACTTTTAGCACAGTTCAAAGACTGCTGCATTTGCCATATGGTTCGTGTATATAGACGGTTCTTAAACTGTGGCAGTATAAACACTTATAGTATTAATTCTGAATCACCTTTTCTTCACAATTAAGCTTTAGCCCAAAACTGCCTTTAACAGGCACCTGGGTTTTTAGAGCTTTTACGTACAGACCGAAAGTTTGTGTATCCCACAGTTTGTTGAAAAGTTATTCTCAGTTCTTTTTAAAAACAGATTGGAAACTGTTCAATCATTGACATAACTTATATGGCCAAACATTCAGATAAGATGTGGGCCTCACAAATATGTTGGTTTATCTCACCTATTGCTCAAATTTGCTGTTTCTTATTGATATCAGAGCAGTTAAGCAGTTGCATTTAGTTGGATATTATGGAAGTATTGCAATTAGATAAACATATAAATTTCAGGTTTTAAGCCAGTTGGGTTGGTTTTGTGGTCCAATATATATATATATATATATATATATATATATATATATATATATATATATATATATATATATATATATATATATATATATCTATTTATAATTCTACAGGCATTTTGTACGCAATAGAATTTTTGTCAGTTATTATCAGCTCAATTTTCAGCTGCCATTTTTTGGGACTGTCTGGCTCTGTATAAGTTAGCTCCTAATTTACATGCTCATTGATGTAAAAATGATGGCATTTGGAAATCAGATTCCATAAGCAAGTATTTAGATAATGAAAATAAACACTTGACCTGTGCGTGAAAGTTATTCGTGCCATTTATTGCTGATTTAAGTAAGCATGAACTTGAAGATATTTAGTAACATTCAAAAAAATGAGTATTATAAAACATCTCATCATCAGGCTCAATCTCATTAAGTATACAATCTTGCTAGACTCTTTAGGCTATTTCGAATCTTACCAGTGTTTATGTTTATGAAGTTCCTGTGTCATTATCTCTTTCTATTACTTAAAAATCTATACCAAGCTTTCTTGATGTAGTAATTTGGAAAATAGACGTCGGCCATCTATTCTTCTTATAGATGTGATTTTAATGGGGATGAATACAGGATACCCCATGTGTTGTTATTTCCTTGCTTTTTTGAATGCTACGTCACGTATTCAACATCTGTCTATATCTTTTCTTTGCTACCTTGCAATCATATTCTCAGTAGTTGTTGAAGGAAATGAGCCAAAATCGAGTTATGGCCACGAAATGAACCTTCAAATAACCACACCCATAAATGGATGCATCTTTGTTAAATATATTATTAATTCTCAAGCAATTTGTTTCCTTTACATTTATTGCTTTTGTACTTTTCAGGCACTCTAGTTCTATTTGAGTTTTCCTCTTTTCCGTTTACTTTACTCATAACTTGCACTTTATTTATTTCTTGATATTTTGACTGGTCTATCTTCAATATTTCTTTGTTCTTCTTTTTTGTTTATTTTATTTGCTTATTCTGTAAAGTTGACCTTATTACAATACCAGTGTGCATTGTCTACACAAAATCCGATCTCTGCCTAATGCATGTTGAACGTAGTTCAGAGATGCGCCTCAAATCTGTATGGTGTGAAAGCTATATCGTCTGTTGTGCTGTGGCAATGTTACCAGGTCCTGACTACCTTGAACTTCTTAAAGGGACCCTGCCAGGATATAATGACCTGTTCCATTAGGTCTTTCTGATTCTGATTAATTGCCGTGGCGTACTCATCAGAATAGTCTTCCCTCTCCTAGAACTGGATGTGGCAGCAGTTGTCAGCAGTCTACCTTCACCTCTCTGTGCATATGTTCTTTACTTTTAGGTAGGCAGCAGGTGGTTTTAGTTCGGCACTCTCCCATTTCGGCTCACCTGCAATCTCCTTTGTCATTTAAAAAGTTGGTGAAATTTTGGGGGAGCCGGTTGAGCTTGCGTTTGTTTCAGTATGAAGATAAATTTCACATTTAGAATCGATTGTCATTTTTTTATATCTAAAGCTATGCCAACGGAAATAATATGACTTGAAAGTAACCATAAATTCAAAGTGCATCGCAGTTGCAGCAGGCATGATGATGGGTTTCTCTCAACTCCTTTGTTCCTTATTACTTGTCTAAGTTGAACCATTTAGGTTCAGTCGTGGAAGTAGTGGTGAACGTAGAGAGGACATATTCTGCTTGCAATGTATCGTTCTCCTAGTCTATGACATGGCGTAAGAAGTCGTGTCACACCTTCAAGTAAAAACAGAAGGCTTAAGCTTAACAGGCAGTCGAATCGGAACTTTACTAACGACTAGGTGGCTGATATAATTCGCATGACAGCATTGGTATCTGTTACATCAGGACCCTATCTACCCCGTATGGGGAATCGGTATCTTGGATACATTTCACCGATGTAAGACAATGACAGACGCACTGGATAATGAGGTGTCCATTCCGTTCCGTAAAGGTGTTCCGCCTTATGAAGGCGGAGGAGACAGACTGGTGACGATATCAGACACGTTTGGCGTCAATAATAGGTCCGTCCAGGGCTGTACAGTAAACCCCTCTACGTGTCCATTTAGTCTGACATTTATGTGTTTCTTTATACTCATTTCATATGTTCATTTAATTAGTAAACTGTCACCCTTGAAATGCCAATCCGCCTTACCATTTTCGCCCTCGGTCCATTTGCAACGGACCATTGTTTGGTACCAGAGGTGTAGTGTCACGCAATGTGTCGACTAAAACACGTCACAAGCAGTGATAAGTGTAAATAAGTGTAAATAAACGAATTTTGTCTGTAAACACGAGCTGATAAAACTTTGCTTTCTATAATACAATTTCCCGCAGTGAAGTTTCATGGTGAAAAATAAAAATGAGTATTCAGAGCCTAAATGTTTCACGTTAGATCAGGGAACGCCTATTTAAAGAAAGTGATAGTTTGAGTGCCTCTCAAAAACTATAAAATGCAAGACTGGCCAAGAGGGAATTATCACACAGAGATCCACAATATGTTAAAATTACAAAATCATTTAAGAAAGGATGCAATTCGCCTTGAAATGGGTCTGACATATTTAAGCACTTCGACTTTGTGAAGTTGCTGTCGAAAAAAATTCTTTAATTTGAGAATGAGAGCAAGGCCTGTGTTGTCGAGCAACATATTAGCTATTTTCGATGGTTGAAATCTCATTTTATTTTTAAACATAAATTTATGATCTTAAAATTTAGTTATGGAAGAACTCTTCAGTCTGTCTGTTTCAATAGATTGTTAACGTTTCACATTAAATGCACAAACATTAAATTTTTCTGCATATATACCGAATGCTAAAATTACTATAAGTCACAAAGGTGATGGAAGGTGTTTTTGATTTCAGATTGTACTTATTGTTCCACTTTCAAATTGACGCTTTGAATTCAGTAAAGATTATGCTTTTATTTTACAATTGCTGTCTTTTCTTAATTCTTATCATTATTCTTTATAATTTTAATGGCATATAGTTTTTCATACGGATAAAGTACCCGAATGAAAGCTTCCAGCTTCACATGCTTTGTTGATTTGAATCATCGTTGTTATCTCAGTCCTATATCGATTGTTCTTGACTTTGTCTTATATCTGTCTCCACTAAGACTAGACTAATTCAGTATTTCATAGTTCCAATGTGCATGAGGGAACAGATGGAAGATAGTCATGTTTTTTTATTAAGACCGGCAAGCGTTGTAATAATACACTACTGGACTCGAGTAATCCATCCTTCCTTGACCTTTGGACAGCATCCACAAAATTGTGTGTTTTGTGGCTTTTGGGCTCCAGTATCTACTGAAAACAGTTGAAAAGTAAACATAAAAATAGTGTTTTATTGTTTAATTATATAGAATTTAAATGGCATCTTATCAGTTAACTACAAAAGGCGGTGTCTAGGCTCTTTATGTACGCATCATTGAAAATAAATCTTGTACAGATTTCACATATTAAGTAAATATTGTATTATACATATATTTTTTTAAAAATTCGCTGCAAAATTTCAAAATAGCCCCAATTTGGCCAATTGTTTGCTGGATCGACAAACAATTTAAGGGAGGTACGTCTAGTAAACATTCGTACAAAATTTGAAATAAATGCAAACCAAACTGTGGGGGTAGAACCTTTTTGAACCAAATATCTGAGACCCCTCTCTCCCTCATTTAGCAAACTTTCTTTTGGGTCTCCAAAAAAGTAGTTTCTCAAAAGAAAAAGGCCTTTTGAATATTTATCCAAAATCACAAGATAATCGGATCAAAATTGCGGAAGAAGAAGCATTTTGAAAATTAGCTTCCAAAAAATATAAATGCCCCTCCCCGACATTTGACAAATTTTTGGCGGATCGCCTAAAAAGTTATTTTTCAAGAGAGAACTGTCTTGATAACAATTCCGCAAAATTAAAAAGGAAACCTATCGAAACTGTGGGATAAGCATGTTGAAAACTGGTTATCAGTAAATAAGAAAGTGCCCTCCAGTTTGCAAATTTGGCACACAAAAGTCATTTTTCAAGACAACCCTACGTATAGAACATTCGTGTAAAATTTGAAGAGAATCCAATCAAAACTGAGGGAAAAGAAGCATTTTAAATAACAGTTTACAGTTTAATATTTTACCTACCGTTTAAAGTTTTATATACGAATACCCCCTCTAGTCATCTAAGAAAAAACTGGCCCTATCTGTTGAACGTTGGAAGGTTGTGGAAGACATATAGTAGTAACAGTAAGGTGTTAAGTCGGAGCCAAATTGCCGGATGTTAAATGCTTATGTCAGGCAGATTTCAAAGTATCAGCTTTGAGTCTCCGTGAAATGGTCGATTATAAACTAAATAAACAAAGACCCTGCTGATATAGTTATCCATATGGAAATAAATTATAAATTCTCAGTTTCAAAAAGGCGTGGTAGTAAGGTTTTTATGTAGGCGATAATACAATATTTGCATACAGGACATATTCAGTTTATCTCTGTAAATTTTCTACCTCTTTCGATGGGTTTGTATTCCATGACCTGCAAGTCGTTCCTGCAAGTGCTTTAGCTCGTATCCTGATATAAATAATTACCTTTATTCACTAATTTTATTTCTTAATAAAACCATGTATAGTGGGCACACTGAACAATTAACAAACAGATGATGGTAAGACAACAACGAAAACTGAGTTGATGCAGTTGTTGCTTGGCAAATATTGACATTATGACGGACATAAATTTACACAAATTTAACAGCTTTGGCCATCCGGTATTTTTTCAAAATTCTGCCGAAAAATCAATGTTCACATTTCTGAATCTGCGTTTACCGAGAAACGCCTGTCTCTCTGAATCGAAGAAAGCACATTCAAGCAGAAGATGAAAGTCATCCTCTATCGAGCCCTTCAAGGTGCAAAGTCTTGGGTTTCAATCTATACCGCCATACATCTGCTGTACTACCGGAATTCTAGTGTTCCTTCATCAGAATTTCAACATCTTTTTCGCAAGGTGTGCCGGGAGCAGCTTAATAGAGTTCCATATCAAATGTTTTTTACATATTATGTAATTTAAACAAAATTCTGACTGGAAAATTACACTGAACCAGTTACATATATAGTAAAACGTCGTTTAAAAGAGGCTTTGAACCACTTTCTGGTGACATTTTTGGAAGTGTCAGAGTTCTGCCAAAATTCCTACATACCGAGTGCATTTAATTTTATCTCTAACAAATCTGATCGATGTGGATAGACTTAGACATCATCATCCAACATTTTGCGTGGTAATCTGTACATAATTACATTCAATTTGTAAACCCTGAGCTTTATTACTTCACTGAGGGGTAATTTACCCAGTTCTCCCAATGACATAGCAGAGCTGATATTTTTCTGAGATCTAAAACACACTTATACCCGATACCAAAGCTACTCTAGAGTAGCTATGGGAACCAATTAATGTTGATCGGTGAATCAACATGTACCTGTGTCCCAGTCTCCAGTTTATTAATGTATTTCGGCATATACCTGTGTCCCAGTCTCCAGTTAATTACTGTATTTCGGGATGGTGTTGTCTTTTATAGAAAGTGCACAAATGGAACTGGAGAACAACAAGTGAACAAGTGAATTGGTTTTACAAGAAATGTCACCGTTTTTCGTTGTTATGAAGAAAATAATTTTAAAAATGTATCTATGCACCCAAAGAGAAGCAGTTCCCATGCTACCGTATGAACGAAGGAGCTGTTATTAATTAACAATGTGTTTTTGTATGCAGCAGCAACAACGCATAGAACCCTTTCGGATATCTTACTTCGTTTCATGAATACTTGTGGTAACATACTCGTACGTACCTATCAGTATATGTTGTGGTGATTACAATGTGTCAACAGTTTTGACTTTAATATGGCTGAAGTTAACAATTGTGAAAACCCAGAAGAAAGTATGGTGAATTCTCCGTCAAATTCGGATCTTGGTGATGACATGTGCGACAAGGAAACACAGATCGATGAAATAGAGACAGATCCAAATCATGTGGAAGACCGTTTTCGTGTGGATAGACGAAAACTTGAGCAAATGATTCAGAGCCAGAGTAAGTTATGCACAACCGAAATCGTAGTAAGGCCATATGTCAGATTTCAATCAGATACTTTATTAAATTAATTTTTAAATTCTGAATTTGTTCCCAGATGACTCTTGCGGCGTGTCTGTCCTAGGAAAAATGAAAGGGTCCGCTGGGATTATTCTGGATTAAGCTCAGTCAGTGTCCTTTGTTTCTGATTATTCTTGTTTGTTGCCACAAATCAACGCACCGAAAAAATTTTAACCAAGTAAGATTATCTTTGCCATTACTGGTAGAAATTATGAGATTGAAAACAAATAATGATTTAAAAGTAGAGAGGGATATAGAATTGCTTACAGCAGTTCATAAAATTAAAATCAACAAAATGCAACATTCCGACTCCATTAAGTAAGGCAGCTGCAAATTACGCAACCATGACAACTGACATATGCCTTATTTCTCGATAATTTCGGATTTTTTTATTATTATTTCTTTGATGTAGCTCAAACTCGAAAAATGAAAGCAGGAAAAACCCAACTTTTAACAGTTTATTGCAAACCGTTTCAAACTATTGCAAAACTAACGCTGTCTTGTAAGAATTTACTAAATACATTTACATTTGGCAATATCTCTGATAACCAACCGCAAATTTAATTGTTCAGATAACTGCCCGCAAGTTTTTTTGTTTTTTTTTTGTCCGCAAGTACAATTGTACAGATTTTTTTCGGACTTTTGCTGTTTGAAATGTCTCTGTCAAAGTATCTCCGCACAGGAGTCAGATGTTTCCCGAACAATGGAGCTTCAGTGATTTCGTGTCAGATTCTCAATTAACAACTTGCAGCTACACTGGCCCTGTCGTAACCTGCTGCCGGCTGCTAATCCTGCCCCACCTCCGAAGCTCGTGTGGCTTTACTGCGCACAAAGGCTTACTGGCAAACGAATGTTTAAAAGAAAATAAAAAAATCATGATTTTTTTTTTACGTTGATTTAAACCATACAAGCCCTTAAAACTACGGAAGATGTTCTTTCTCATTTCACAAATTTAGATCTAGTATAACCATTCGTTCTCTTCCTCTTAGTGTTTTAATTTGAAGTGAAATATATTCAAGTAAAGAAATATAACCATATCACTGGACAATGTCTTCGTGTGTCATATGCCACTCTAAAATGCATTTTTTGCCGTTAAAAATTTTCATAAGGCGAATCAGTGTCCAATAAACAATACATTGCGGTGCAGACCGACAAAGACAGAATTAATCTTAGTCGAGTTGTATTAGTGACCAAGATTCTTGGTCATTTGAGATAACCTTACAGTTCATTTTTTGCTTCAGCATAGCTCTATGCAGTGTGGCATTCTATGGAAAACTTTCTACATAGTGAGCTCTATAAAATCAGTTAAATCTTCTTTTAAATATATCTGTGTACACTTTCTCAGTAGGGCTGAACGTTACTGGAAATTACACAAATATAACGTACATGTGAAGAGTTTTTCATTTATTGTTATCTGTATGAAGAGTTATTGCACGTTGTTGTCTCGGTTTTTTTCGGTGATTATTAGAAAACGCTAAATGAGTTGGTTTTGGTGAGACTTTCATGGATTGAAAATTCGTAAGTTAAAATGGCCGTTTTTAATTCATGTCGCTTGTTTTAGGTAATGAAAGTGAAGAAACTGCAGAAGATTTTTTCCTTCGGGTAAGTAGGATGTTGAACTGCATTTCAAGCCGAGCTGATCATCCAAAAATTTGAAACTGCTAAAATGTTGCGTACAGAACGAATAACGAAAGAATACCGAAGGTAACTGTTAACAGTGATGATTGATGGTAAACTTTAGAATAAGTTCCCAAGCCGAGAGACTAATTGTAGTTGAAAGTGTTACTGACGAAATGTCATTGTTTCCCCGTTATCATTCAGTTGCGCGTTAAAACAGTACGATAATAAAGGATTCCGTTATAAAAATAAACTTGCTATTTGCCAGGAAGGAAAGTGGGTTTTATACACAGTCGTGTCAGAATCCAGGTTAAGAGTATATATTATGGTTTCATTCCACGTCCATTAAGATATCTCAGCAGTATCGGTAATCCCCATATATTTCTAAATTGTCATTTCAAGGTGTGCAAATTTTCTAAACTTGCACTTAGTTGTTTGGAGAATATGTTGTAGCCGTGCAACTTAATGTCTTTGGGCACAGATTTTGTTTCTTTCAGTGTGGTTCTTTTGTTTCATGTGACTGGATCTGTACTGTAATATGTTCTCTAGTCTCATTAACGTTGTAGGGTTTCTTGTTGACACCATAACATCAACACCTCGTCTGATCAGATAGTGGCGCAGTTTTTGGAAAGTGGCCAGTTTTAGCCACTGAAATGGATTATGATAAATCTCTCTTGGATTTGGTGTAATGATTATTTATTTTTCATGTATGTATTCACTGAGCAATGCTCGTGATTGTGTCACGAAGAAGCTCTCAAGAACACCCAAAAGTCTGATAAAAGTGGTGTGTGTAAATTCAGTAATTGTGCGTATATTATGCGTATTATTTGAATTATTTTTGTGTTATTTCCTTCAGATTATGACTGAAACAGACACCCACATAACTTGGCCGTCCAAACTGAAAATTGGTGCAAAATCCAAGAAAGGTAGGTAGAAGAGAAGTCGTATGGATGTAGTCAAATACTAGTCAAGGTTTTGAGTAATTAAGGGACACAGTTCAGTGATTAATTTCGTTGTTATGCTTTAATTGTGCTTAAGTTTTGCCTGTTGTTAATCATTAAATAATAATAAAAAAATTATATGTCTGTGTCAAGTTGTGTTAAAAGATTTTCACTTTCCGCTTAAGGAGCGATTCTTCGCCATTGTGGAGGGTTTCTCTCACTGTTGTGTGTTTATCCTTACTTGTCTGTGTCTAATCTTATCCTGCAGTTTTAACTTTTTGGTTGAGGTGTCAACGCTATCCTTAGGTCGCTTCGATGCGTGATAGATTGGTGTTCTCTTGCTGTTACTTATGAAGTGCAGATATTTCTTTTTCTCGAAACAAGGTTTCACATTCCTGGCTGTGTATTAAAACAAAATTTATTCGGTAAATATATCACATTGCCGGAAAGATAAAATGCCATGTTTCTTATGGGTCCTGTTCCTGTTTCTTATGGATCTCCAGAACGACCCCATCAAACTGACTGGATTCCTGTTCTGTCCGTAAGCCTGTAGTATAAACGAGGCTTGAGTCATGAGCAAATTTAATTTGAATATAAGAGAATACCAGAGGAAGCCATGAAACTTACAGATGGCTTGATATATCATTTGAATGGTGACTTGGGGTTTTATCAAAAGTTTGTAGGTTGTTTGGAAATTGGTTGCTGGTTGAGCGGTTTGGTGACCGAGTAGGTATATATATATATACAGGGTTGAGACTTCGCAAAATTTTCGCCCGGCGCAATTTTTGCAAATTTTTTCTGGCCCGCCTCACATGAAAACAACAACAAAATGGTGTTTAAAATAACCAACAGTATTTACCTGAAAATACTCAGAAAAAGTTAGTCGCCCCTCGGGCGACCAACTCGAAAAAGTTGGTCGCCCGAGCCAAAACTTGGTCGCCACGGGCGACCGGGCGACCGCGAAATCTCAACCCTGCATATATATAAATATATATATATATATATACCCTACTCTTCTGTACTTTTAGCTGAAAGCAAAATAGTCTCACTTAAACTGCTAACTTGAAAATTGGAAATGTGAAATAAGTGATCTACTATTTAGTAAATATCACATTTTCGTGAATATAACTTGAAGAATATAAAGAAGTAGTGAATTTATTTCATCACTGGCACGTCAGCAAATGTAAATATTTAAGCAGACATCATTAGGGATTTTCCTTGTCCATTAATCACATTGGGGGGCACAAAATCAAATCAATAAAATTAACTTAATATATACAGTAATATAATGCAGAATTCAGTAAAAAGAAACAGTTTGACCAGTCTCTTGATAGATGCACGATTGTTTAGTTAGCCTGAGACTTGGGCTTTACTTAGTTCACCTCCGAATATATGAAGTTAATCTGACGTAACCTTTTTAGGTGTATTCAAACGTGCCATATTGTTAAACAAACATTTTTTTGCGTGAAAAAGCTTTTGGGGTGTGTATATAGGTTAATCTGTGAATCCCCCTCGAAGATAAATAAACAGTTTATGTTCCACTTTGCCGAATCTTGATCAGAGAAAGAAATGTAGCAGATCTCGTATGTGTAGCAAAGCAAACCGATATGTTAACAGCAAACATTATGTAGAGGTTTGCAGCACAGTCTCATTGAGAGTGGTCACTTTTATATTTACAGTTGTTTAATTTACTACAGACTTCAAATTCAGTGCTACCAACGCCATGGGTCTGGCCACGGGACATACAAGGCGGAGGAGACAGACTGGTGACGATATCAGACACGTTTGGCGTCAATAATAGGTCCGTCCAGGGCTGTACAGTAAACCCCTCTACGTGTCCATTTAGTCTGACATTTATGTGTTTCTTTATACTCATTTCATATGTTCATTTAATTAGTAAACTGTCACCCTTGAAATGCCAATCCGCCTTACCATTTTCGCCCTCGGTCCATTTGCAACGGACCATTGTTTGGTACCAGAGGTGTAGTGTCACGCAATGTGTCGACTAAAACACGTCACAAGCAGTGATAAGTGTAAATAAGTGTAAATAAACGAATTTTGTCTGTAAACACGAGCTGATAAAACTTTGCTTTCTATAATACAATTTCCCGCAGTGAAGTTTCATGGTGAAAAATAAAAATGAGTATTCAGAGCCTAAATGTTTCACGTTAGATCAGGGAACGCCTATTTAAAGAAAGTGATAGTTTGAGTGCCTCTCAAAAACTATAAAATGCAAGACTGGCCAAGAGGGAATTATCACACAGAGATCCACAATATGTTAAAATTACAAAATCATTTAAGAAAGGATGCAATTCGCCTTGAAATGGGTCTGACATATTTAAGCACTTCGACTTTGTGAAGTTGCTGTCGAAAAAAATTCTTTAATTTGAGAATGAGAGCAAGGCCTGTGTTGTCGAGCAACATATTAGCTATTTTCGATGGTTGAAATCTCATTTTATTTTTAAACATAAATTTATGATCTTAAAATTTAGTTATGGAAGAACTCTTCAGTCTGTCTGTTTCAATAGATTGTTAACGTTTCACATTAAATGCACAAACATTAAATTTTTCTGCATATATACCGAATGCTAAAATTACTATAAGTCACAAAGGTGATGGAAGGTGTTTTTGATTTCAGATTGTACTTATTGTTCGACTTTCAAATTGACGCTTTGAATTCAGTAAAGATTATGCTTTTATTTTACAATTGCTGTCTTTTCTTAATTCTTATCATTATTCTTTATAATTTTAATGGCATATAGTTTTTCATACGGATAAAGTACCCGAATGAAAGCTTCCAGCTTCACATGCTTTGTTGATTTGAATCATCGTTGTTATCTCAGTCCTATATCGATTGTTCTTGACTTTGTCTTATATCTGTCTCCACTAAGACTAGACTAATTCAGTATTTCATAGTTCCAATGTGCATGAGGGAACAGATGGAAGATAGTCATGTTTTTTTATTAAGACCGGCAAGCGTTGTAATAATACACTACTGGACTCGAGTAATCCATCCTTCCTTGACCTTTGGACAGCATCCACAAAATTGTGTGTTTTGTGGCTTTTGGGCTCCAGTATCTACTGAAAACAGTTGAAAAGTAAACATAAAAATAGTGTTTTATTGTTTAATTATATAGAATTTAAATGGCATCTTATCAGTTAACTACAAAAGGCGGTGTCTAGGCTCTTTATGTACGCATCATTGAAAATAAATCTTGTACAGATTTCACATATTAAGTAAATATTGTATTATACATATATTTTTTTAAAAATTCGCTGCAAAATTTCAAAATAGCCCCAATTTGGCCAATTGTTTGCTGGATCGACAAACAATTTAAGGGAGGTACGTCTAGTAAACATTCGTACAAAATTTGAAATAAATGCAAACCAAACTGTGGGGGTAGAACCTTTTTGAACCAAATATCTGAGACCCCTCTCTCCCTCATTTAGCAAACTTTCTTTTGGGTCTCCAAAAAAGTAGTTTCTCAAAAGAAAAAGGCCTTTTGAATATTTATCCAAAATCACAAGATAATCGGATCAAAATTGCGGAAGAAGAAGCATTTTGAAAATTAGCTTCCAAAAAATATAAATGCCCCTCCCCGACATTTGACAAATTTTTGGCGGATCGCCTAAAAAGTTATTTTTCAAGAGAGAACTGTCTTGATAACAATTCCGCAAAATTAAAAAGGAAACCTATCGAAACTGTGGGATAAGCATGTTGAAAACTGGTTATCAGTAAATAAGAAAGTGCCCTCCAGTTTGCAAATTTGGCACACAAAAGTCATTTTTCAAGACAACCCTACGTATAGAACATTCGTGTAAAATTTGAAGAGAATCCAATCAAAACTGAGGGAAAAGAAGCATTTTAAATAACAGTTTACAGTTTAATATTTTACCTACCGTTTAAAGTTTTATATACGAATACCCCCTCTAGTCATCTAAGAAAAAACTGGCCCTATCTGTTGAACGTTGGAAGGTTGTGGAAGACATATAGTAGTAACAGTAAGGTGTTAAGTCGGAGCCAAATTGCCGGATGTTAAATGCTTATGTCAGGCAGATTTCAAAGTATCAGCTTTGAGTCTCCGTGAAATGGTCGATTATAAACTAAATAAACAAAGACCCTGCTGATATAGTTATCCATATGGAAATAAATTATAAATTCTCAGTTTCAAAAAGGCGTGGTAGTAAGGTTTTTATGTAGGCGATAATACAATATTTGCATACAGGACATATTCAGTTTATCTCTGTAAATTTTCTACCTCTTTCGATGGGTTTGTATTCCATGACCTGCAAGTCGTTCCTGCAAGTGCTTTAGCTCGTATCCTGATATAAATAATTACCTTTATTCACTAATTTTATTTCTTAATAAAACCATGTATAGTGGGCACACTGAACAATTAACAAACAGATGATGGTAAGACAACAACGAAAACTGAGTTGATGCAGTTGTTGCTTGGCAAATATTGACATTATGACGGACATAAATTTACACAAATTTAACAGCTTTGGCCATCCGGTATTTTTTCAAAATTCTGCCGAAAAATCAATGTTCACATTTCTGAATCTGCGTTTACCGAGAAACGCCTGTCTCTCTGAATCGAAGAAAGCACATTCAAGCAGAAGATGAAAGTCATCCTCTATCGAGCCCTTCAAGGTGCAAAGTCTTGGGTTTCAATCTATACCGCCATACATCTGCTGTACTACCGGAATTCTAGTGTTCCTTCATCAGAATTTCAACATCTTTTTCGCAAGGTGTGCCGGGAGCAGCTTAATAGAGTTCCATATCAAATGTTTTTTACATATTATGTAATTTAAACAAAATTCTGACTGGAAAATTACACTGAACCAGTTACATATATAGTAAAACGTCGTTTAAAAGAGGCTTTGAACCACTTTCTGGTGACATTTTTGGAAGTGTCAGAGTTCTGCCAAAATTCCTACATACCGAGTGCATTTAATTTTATCTCTAACAAATCTGATCGATGTGGATAGACTTAGACATCATCATCCAACATTTTGCGTGGTAATCTGTACATAATTACATTCAATTTGTAAACCCTGAGCTTTATTACTTCACTGAGGGGTAATTTACCCAGTTCTCCCAATGACATAGCAGAGCTGATATTTTTCTGAGATCTAAAACACACTTATACCCGATACCAAAGCTACTCTAGAGTAGCTATGGGAACCAATTAATGTTGATCGGTGAATCAACATGTACCTGTGTCCCAGTCTCCAGTTTATTAATGTATTTCGGCATATACCTGTGTCCCAGTCTCCAGTTAATTACTGTATTTCGGGATGGTGTTGTCTTTTATAGAAAGTGCACAAATGGAACTGGAGAACAACAAGTGAACAAGTGAATTGGTTTTACAAGAAATGTCACCGTTTTTCGTTGTTATGAAGAAAATAATTTTAAAAATGTATCTATGCACCCAAAGAGAAGCAGTTCCCATGCTACCGTATGAACGAAGGAGCTGTTATTAATTAACAATGTGTTTTTGTATGCAGCAGCAACAACGCATAGAACCCTTTCGGATATCTTACTTCGTTTCATGAATACTTGTGGTAACATACTCGTACGTACCTATCAGTATATGTTGTGGTGATTACAATGTGTCAACAGTTTTGACTTTAATATGGCTGAAGTTAACAATTGTGAAAACCCAGAAGAAAGTATGGTGAATTCTCCGTCAAATTCGGATCTTGGTGATGACATGTGCGACAAGGAAACACAGATCGATGAAATAGAGACAGATCCAAATCATGTGGAAGAGCGTTTTCGTGTGGATAGACGAAAACTTGAGCAAATGATTCAGAGCCAGAGTAAGTTATGCACAACCGAAATCGTAGTAAGGCCATATGTCAGATTTCAATCAGATACTTTATTAAATTAATTTTTAAATTCTGAATTTGTTCCCAGATGACTCTTGCGGCGTGTCTGTCCTAGGAAAAATGAAAGGGTCCGCTGGGATTATTCTGGATTAAGCTCAGTCAGTGTCCTTTGTTTCTGATTATTCTTGTTTGTTGCCACAAATCAACGCACCGAAAAAATTTTAACCAAGTAAGATTATCTTTGCCATTACTGGTAGAAATTATGAGATTGAAAACAAATAATGATTTAAAAGTAGAGAGGGATATAGAATTGCTTACAGCAGTTCATAAAATTAAAATCAACAAAATGCAACATTCCGACTCCATTAAGTAAGGCAGCTGCAAATTACGCAACCATGACAACTGACATATGCCTTATTTCTCGATAATTTCGGATTTTTTTATTATTATTTCTTTGATGTAGCTCAAACTCGAAAAATGAAAGCAGGAAAAACCCAACTTTTAACAGTTTATTGCAAACCGTTTCAAACTATTGCAAAACTAACGCTGTCTTGTAAGAATTTACTAAATACATTTACATTTGGCAATATCTCTGATAACCAACCGCAAATTTAATTGTTCAGATAACTGCCCGCAAGTTTTTTTGTTTTTTTTTTGTCCGCAAGTACAATTGTACAGATTTTTTTCGGACTTTTGCTGTTTGAAATGTCTCTGTCAAAGTATCTCCGCACAGGAGTCAGATGTTTCCCGAACAATGGAGCTTCAGTGATTTCGTGTCAGATTCTCAATTAACAACTTGCAGCTACACTGGCCCTGTCGTAACCTGCTGCCGGCTGCTAATCCTGCCCCACCTCCGAAGCTCGTGTGGCTTTACTGCGCACAAAGGCTTACTGGCAAACGAATGTTTAAAAGAAAATAAAAAAATCATGATTTTTTTTTTACGTTGATTTAAACCATACAAGCCCTTAAAACTACGGAAGATGTTCTTTCTCATTTCACAAATTTAGATCTAGTATAACCATTCGTTCTCTTCCTCTTAGTGTTTTAATTTGAAGTGAAATATATTCAAGTAAAGAAATATAACCATATCACTGGACAATGTCTTCGTGTGTCATATGCCACTCTAAAATGCATTTTTTGCCGTTAAAAATTTTCATAAGGCGAATCAGTGTCCAATAAACAATACATTGCGGTGCAGACCGACAAAGACAGAATTAATCTTAGTCGAGTTGTATTAGTGACCAAGATTCTTGGTCATTTGAGATAACCTTACAGTTCATTTTTTGCTTCAGCATAGCTCTATGCAGTGTGGCATTCTATGGAAAACTTTCTACATAGTGAGCTCTATAAAATCAGTTAAATCTTCTTTTAAATATATCTGTGTACACTTTCTCAGTAGGGCTGAACGTTACTGGAAATTACACAAATATAACGTACATGTGAAGAGTTTTTCATTTATTGTTATCTGTATGAAGAGTTATTGCATGTTGTTGTCTCGGTTTTTTTCGGTGATTATTAGAAAACGCTAAATGAGTTGGTTTTGGTGAGACTTTCATGGATTGAAAATTCGTAAGTTAAAATGGCCGTTTTTAATTCATGTCGCTTGTTTTAGGTAATGAAAGTGAAGAAACTGCAGAAGATTTTTTCCTTCGGGTAAGTAGGATGTTGAACTGCATTTCAAGCCGAGCTGATCATCCAAAAATTTGAAACTGCTAAAATGTTGCGTACAGAACGAATAACGAAAGAATACCGAAGGTAACTGTTAACAGTGATGATTGATGGTAAACTTTAGAATAAGTTCCCAAGCCGAGAGACTAATTGTAGTTGAAAGTGTTACTGACGAAATGTCATTGTTTCCCCGTTATCATTCAGTTGCGCGTTAAAACAGTACGATAATAAAGGATTCCGTTATAAAAATAAACTTGCTATTTGCCAGGAAGGAAAGTGGGTTTTATACACAGTCGTGTCAGAATCCAGGTTAAGAGTATATATTATGGTTTCATTCCACGTCCATTAAGATATCTCAGCAGTATCGGTAATCCCCATATATTTCTAAATTGTCATTTCAAGGTGTGCAAATTTTCTAAACTTGCACTTAGTTGTTTGGAGAATATGTTGTAGCCGTGCAACTTAATGTCTTTGGGCACAGATTTTGTTTCTTTCAGTGTGGTTCTTTTGTTTCATGTGACTGGATCTGTACTGTAATATGTTCTCTAGTCTCATTAACGTTGTAGGGTTTCTTGTTGACACCATAACATCAACACCTCGTCTGATCAGATAGTGGCGCAGTTTTTGGAAAGTGGCCAGTTTTAGCCACTGAAATGGATTATGATAAATCTCTCTTGGATTTGGTGTAATGATTATTTATTTTTCATGTATGTATTCACTGAGCAATGCTCGTGATTGTGTCACGAAGAAGCTCTCAAGAACACCCAAAAGTCTGATAAAAGTGGTGTGTGTAAATTCAGTAATTGTGCGTATATTATGCGTATTATTTGAATTATTTTTGTGTTATTTCCTTCAGATTATGACTGAAACAGACACCCACATAACTTGGCCGTCCAAACTGAAAATTGGTGCAAAATCCAAGAAAGGTAGGTAGAAGAGAAGTCGTATGGATGTAGTCAAATACTAGTCAAGGTTTTGAGTAATTAAGGGACACAGTTCAGTGATTAATTTCGTTGTTATGCTTTAATTGTGCTTAAGTTTTGCCTGTTGTTAATCATTAAATAATAATAAAAAAATTATATGTCTGTGTCAAGTTGTGTTAAAAGATTTTCACTTTCCGCTTAAGGAGCGATTCTTCGCCATTGTGGAGGGTTTCTCTCACTGTTGTGTGTTTATCCTTACTTGTCTGTGTCTAATCTTATCCTGCAGTTTTAACTTTTTGGTTGAGGTGTCAACGCTATCCTTAGGTCGCTTCGATGCGTGATAGATTGGTGTTCTCTTGCTGTTACTTATGAAGTGCAGATATTTCTTTTTCTCGAAACAAGGTTTCACATTCCTGGCTGTGTATTAAAACAAAATTTATTCGGTAAATATATCACATTGCCGGAAAGATAAAATGCCATGTTTCTTATGGGTCCTGTTCCTGTTTCTTATGGATCTCCAGAACGACCCCATCAAACTGACTGGATTCCTGTTCTGTCCGTAAGCCTGTAGTATAAACGAGGCTTGAGTCATGAGCAAATTTAATTTGAATATAAGAGAATACCAGAGGAAGCCATGAAACTTACAGATGGCTTGATATATCATTTGAATGGTGACTTGGGGTTTTATCAAAAGTTTGTAGGTTGTTTGGAAATTGGTTGCTGGTTGAGCGGTTTGGTGACCGAGTAGGTATATATATATATACAGGGTTGAGACTTCGCAAAATTTTCGCCCGGCGCAATTTTTGCAAATTTTTTCTGGCCCGCCTCACATGAAAACAACAACAAAATGGTGTTTAAAATAACCAACAGTATTTACCTGAAAATACTCAGAAAAAGTTAGTCGCCCCTCGGGCGACCAACTCGAAAAAGTTGGTCGCCCGAGCCAAAACTTGGTCGCCACGGGCGACCGGGCGACCGCGAAATCTCAACCCTGCATATATATAAATATATATATATATATATACCCTACTCTTCTGTACTTTTAGCTGAAAGCAAAATAGTCTCACTTAAACTGCTAACTTGAAAATTGGAAATGTGAAATAAGTGATCTACTATTTAGTAAATATCACATTTTCGTGAATATAACTTGAAGAATATAAAGAAGTAGTGAATTTATTTCATCACTGGCACGTCAGCAAATGTAAATATTTAAGCAGACATCATTAGGGATTTTCCTTGTCCATTAATCACATTGGGGGGCACAAAATCAAATCAATAAAATTAACTTAATATATACAGTAATATAATGCAGAATTCAGTAAAAAGAAACAGTTTGACCAGTCTCTTGATAGATGCACGATTGTTTAGTTAGCCTGAGACTTGGGCTTTACTTAGTTCACCTCCGAATATATGAAGTTAATCTGACGTAACCTTTTTAGGTGTATTCAAACGTGCCATATTGTTAAACAAACATTTTTTTGCGTGAAAAAGCTTTTGGGGTGTGTATATAGGTTAATCTGTGAATCCCCCTCGAAGATAAATAAACAGTTTATGTTCCACTTTGCCGAATCTTGATCAGAGAAAGAAATGTAGCAGATCTCGTATGTGTAGCAAAGCAAACCGATATGTTAACAGCAAACATTATGTAGAGGTTTGCAGCACAGTCTCATTGAGAGTGGTCACTTTTATATTTACAGTTGTTTAATTTACTACAGACTTCAAATTCAGTGCTACCAACGCCATGGGTCTGGCCACGGGACATACACCCCCCCCTCCCCCCTTTCAGCCCATTATTTAACCTAAGAAAAATGGTAGAATTTCTAAAACTTGTAACTGGAGGTGCGGCAGTTGGGTGACGGTCACTATTTCTGTTCTGACGTGAAATGTGAATGCTGCGGTTTGTGGTGGACCACGAGGTATCACCATTGGCTAGCACTCCTGGAGTAAACGTTCTGCACAAGCTGCTTAATACCTGTTGACCGATACTGCTCGCAATTAAATTTAGTTACCAGTGGTAGTTACTTCTGACGGTAGTTTGCTGGGCCAGCGCTTTGAATTTAGTTGTGTTACACTGTGGGCTAACCACCTGAAACGCAGCTGCGGTCTTCACTGGTCCCCCGCCCCGCTCTCCGTAATGTGGTTACTGTTAGTATTTTTCTTCATGTTCTAAGCCAGAGGAATTTGTGAGAAATACTCCCCGTGATTAGAAAGAAATGGTGGTGATAATGCAGACGCGGGTGTAGAACAACCCCAACTCAGTGAACCGTGACCAGATAAAACGTTTCATATCTACGCTCTTCTACGGGTTGGAATTCAGGCGAGTAACTGGAGAATTGCTGAAGAAATATTCCAGTTTTTTTATGAAGCTGTAATTCTTGGGAGTTTTTTGTATCCAAGGTTTGACTAACTTTTACTGCACGTATCTTTTTTCGCCTTCTCATTTATCTATATTTTTTATCTGGTATCAGATATCTATTGATGAAGTGCAAATTGTATGTTTTTTTCTGCTATAATTCACCGATAGCACCTGAGTGTTTGATAGTGCAGCGTTAAGTGGAATCTGATTTGCTATGAGGCTGCTCGTTAAATACTCGATTGAATGAGCGTTCGAACATGTTCCCCTGTATTGTTACCACTTAGGGTGACAATTTAGGATACGTTGTAGTAAAACCTCGTTAAATCGACACAGCCACACGCGTTGAAAAGTTAACACCCTAGTATTTAATATTAAGGATTCTAGCAAACAAAGAATTAAATTTTTTTTGGTTCTGGGTGAAATAAGGCATTTTGGACTTAGTGAGTCTGTTCCGGAAGAGACTCACCGTGTCGAGACTGCTTTATTGTCCCCGGACTGAGAAAATATCTACTTTTTTATTTGTTTGATATATTGTTTTTTTACGTAATAGGATGTTAAGTGCTGAATTAAATACTGTGTCTGTTAAATATGTATTTCTAATACCAAATCTTGCAGCTGTTGAAAACATGTCGGTTTAATGTAAGTCATTATACCGGTGTTAGTTGTGTGGAATTTGCTCAGTTTTATTTAGGGAATCGTGGTACAGATCTGTGGTATAATATTAGGCTTTTTTTAGATGCACAAAAACATTTGGTATACGGTACATTGATAATCAAGTCAGTGCATTGCGTTTGGCGGTAGCACATTTTTAGGCAGACGGCTGTCCTAAGTGAACCGCAAAAACATTTGCGTGAACTATTTGCTACATGGATGGGGTTGGGGGGTGGTGGCGAGTAATATCGCGGTGTTGTGGCTCAAAGAATATTGTTAACTGTTATTGCCAAACTGTTTTAGTATATAGAATCCCCCTCTTTACTCTGGTGCATTTTGGATCGTGATCCCAGTGTGCTGATTCTCTTTGAAATAAATAACAGTATTTTTTTTCCGATTGGCGAGACAGTGTTTCTGGTTATTCGGCTGACGCAGAAATAGGAACTTGCTACTAGAAGCGGCCGAACTGATCTGCACATGAACGTCACCTGGGATGTCCGGCTTAGGCTAGTAGAAGCGGCTGAACTGAGCTGTTCTGTGAACGTCGCCTGGGATGTCCGGCTTAGGCTAGTAGAAGCGGCCGAACTGAGTGTTCTGTGAACGTCGCCTGGGATGTCCGGCTTAGGCTAGTAGAAGCGGCCGAACTGAGTGTTCTGTGAACGTCGCCTGGGATGTCCGGCTTAGGCTAGTAGAAGCGGCCGAACTGAGCTGTTCTTCGAACGTCGCCTGTGACGTCTCGCGCAGGTTTCGTCGCCTTCAAGTCTTAACACAATTTCAGCGCCGCAAAAAAAAAGGCGATTGGCGGCTCTGTCGTTACGTTGTTCGTATGTCGCTTGGAATTGAAGGTGGTTGCCCTTACTGTTTTGTCAGCTTACTGTCGTCCTGTACGTTATTCGTGTGTTAGATCAATGCCAGCGACGGGTACTGCTAGTGCATTACTACATTCTTCTTTTTTGCGAAGTACACGGAATAGAAACTCACGACTGTCACAGAAAAAGAAAAGCATGCGAGATCAATCGGCTGTACCTGACCTTTTTGTATTTATTTATTTATTTGTTTATTTTTTATTTATTTATTTTCTTTTAAGTCGACTGTTATTTGAGTTTTGGTCACAAAACACTTATAAACTCGACAGTAGAAACCCTCGCATCCCCCAACCCCACCCCCTCCCATGTTCTCGAGAATGGGTGTGATTAAACTTTGTAAACAGAATCAACGACCCAAGGTAGTGTAGCAAGGGCAAGAATGTTTTCTGATGAAAACTGAATTTACAAAACCAACCAAGCCAATGCTTGCAGATCGTTCCTTAGCAGAATACAAAGTAGCCCGGTGTAATAAGAGTCGAACACTTAACTTTATGCCCCGCTATTATCTAGCATTAACGTGAAGTATCGCTCAGGGTTATGTGTTGGCAAAGACAAATGAAGGTTGTCAGGAAACTGTTCCACAGAACGCGTTCGCTAATACCGATTTGTGATAAAAACCACGTCAGGGAATATGTGAGAAGTTTCCTTCATGATCATTTGCACTGATAGTGAATTATCTTACATATTTTATTTGAACCTAACCGTATCTGTTGAATCTAACCGTCTGAGATGACTAGTCATGTAAAATAATTTCTGAAAGAAGATAAAAATGTTTAGAGGGAGGATAATTTTGGCATGTGCCAGGTCGCAACGATTTTCTATGTGGCGCATACAAATCTAGGTCATGCGCAATAATGGCGCAGAATTTTCCCAGATGGCGCACAAGATGTAATATGCGCCACAATTTTTTGATATCCAAAATGTGCTTGTTAGATGCAGAATAATCCGCCTTGTTGGTGAAGCTTGATGCGACTATCTTTGGTTACCATGGATTTTGAGCGATTTGTTGTTCTTTAGTTGTGAGGCACAGTTATTCATTTTTTCGTAGTCGAAGTGAGTATTTGTGAAAAGACAACGCCAGCACAATTCGCCTAATTGCTTAGAGTCACCGATGGTGCGAAGTTTCATGCGTGCGGTGTAAAGTCTTGGGTACAAATGGATAAGACTTGTTTCTTCCCAACTCCTTTGCTTCTGTGATTTTCACCAACTTCTGTTGTGGTGGTGCCTGCCGGGTTAGTTGTTCCTTTTCCTACAGTCTTAGGATGGGGCATCAAACAGATAATGTGTACATGTGGGATTTGTGATGCATGTTGTCATGGCACACAATGCAATACATCAAATTACTCACTTTACCAACAGTGTTTAAAAAATAAAAAAAGTGGATCAGTTAAACCCTGCTACCAAGAACATCAGATTTTGTAAAATAATAAACTTATGGCTCAACTCACCCCAATCACCGGAGCCATGTCTGGGGTAAGTTGCTGCAACTTCCAACCTGAAATTAAAGAGCATCTTCTCCTGCAATGTAAGCTGGAGGCCCCAAGTTGTGGTGCACAGATGTGGTGCTGGTCATGGGGTTTGTCATGGTACACCATACAGCCCGATTGCGCTCTCTTTTTTCAGCATTCATTCAAAAATTAGATCAGCATACCGCTGGTTCCCCTGCCCGTACTTCTCATGGCCCAAACTGTTACCATTTCGCATCGCCTTTCGATGTTGTATCCCTACCACCATACATGACAACATGAGGATATGTTTTACTGTGTGCCCTTCCCTGTTTTCTGGAAATCGAGCATCGTGCGCCACTGATCTTAAACCGAAGTACCAGTTAGTTGGGTTGTTCTAAGTCTCTCAAATATTACCTACGGTTACGTAAAAGTAAGTTACGTTGTTTTTAGCAGGGTAGAGAAAATCTGAGAGAATACCGTGTACTTTATACGTCTCTTTCATATCTGACATAGACGCAGTAAGGTTTGCGATAATTGCGTATGGGGGACGCACCGGATTGAGTCCTAGTAAAATCTCTTCATATTTGTTGTAAAATCAGAGGCCAAGTTTAGACTGTTGTTGCTGTGGTCAGAATCGCAGGGTTTTCCTGGTATCCAGGTTGTTGGATAATTGTTATGGGCGGTGTGAGAGGATTATCGGCGGTATCTGCTTCACGCCCGTTATATTTAATTGGAATATCTGATTTACAGGGATTAACAGTACTGCTAACAGCTGGGAAATGGGTTGTTGCATTTTGTTTGTGACGTCACTGCTGAGGTCGTAAATACAGTGCATATTCGGTAACTAGGAATTACAAAGCGCATTTATGTTTCGCGTCATATACACATAATGCTTTACATTTCGTCATTTGGGAAGATGAATATTTCGGGCAGAAGCGTTTAGTCCTCCGGTAGGCATTGTCCTGTGCTTGTATAATTAAGTCTCGAATGGATAAAATGTGATGGTATTTGTTTTTATTTTTCCTGAGGTGATTTACTGCATTACATAAATGCTGTTTGTTTATTCCCGACATGGAATATATGCGATCGACCGCGTCGGTCTGTCGGTCGGTCTGTCATCAAGAGCTTGTTAACACGATAACTTAAAAACTCCTGCAAGGATTTTAATGAAACTTGGTATGTAGCTTCTATGGTAGATAGGTATTGTAAATGGGCCAGGTTCGTCCAAGGAAAATGGACCAGCTGGACTTGGAGGAAAATTTCAGCTCTTGATTGACTACTGATGGCCGCGTTAAACTGATGGGGGGCTGTGGGGAATATGTGGGCTATGCACACTGCTCTAGTTGTATTTGCCGTTTCAAAGAGTAAGTAGCAACGATATGTTTTTCGAAAGGCTTTTTTTTTGTGTGTGTATGTGTTTGTTTGATATTTCGAATAGTTTGGGTTATAGAAATCAGAAGGAGTTTTCACTGGTCCGAAACTGAAGAAATTTCCAAAGAAAGGGGTGTGTTGGACCAAAGAACTGATAACCTTCTCGAGCGGTTTATGAAGACTTTCTTTCTTTGGAAAAGGGGGCGGGGATGGATGGTATTCGTTTAGCTACGGGGAACGTAAAAAAGGAGGGCCAGTTTTACACCAATGCACATCCATGTGCAAAAGAAATCTGTTTTATACGGAGCGGATTGCTGTTCCGTCGCCACTAGCTTGCAGTGCGGGAACTGAGGGAACAAGCTTCTTGAGGCGGAAACGAGAATGCCAAGTGTTTCCGGTCTATTGTTGTTTTAAATTTATGACGGGACTGAAATTGCTAATGTTGAAGTAATAGATGTCTTAATAAATTGTGCGAACCTATTGTTGTGGTTTCGCATGCATTCAGCACAACTAAACACGACAAATTCTTCCTGGTACCGTCATTGAATTGATGCAAAAATTAAACAGTTGTAAATGCAATTTCATTGAAGCTCTTTTTCATCAGCACTGTATTTGTCTAACCTTTTCAAACTTTTAAGATACGCGGAATGACTCACCGGGAAATATAATGTCGCTGCCAATCCTATTGTTGTAAACTTCTTGAAATAAGTTCAAATGTACGACTAAAAAGAAAAAAAAACATGAAATCACAATATGCGTTGACAGTGCATAACCGCTACAGTCTCAGACATAAGTGTATGAAGGAACCTGCTGACAAAAACTCAGCATTTTTTCACTTCTGTTTACGTTATGCTTCCACGTCTCTTTTAATTACGATCTCTAGACAATACGTCAGTTTTGCCTTATGTAGTCTTTGATGATTTTATACCCATTTTGAGAACGACTTGGGAGGTTGAGGTGCTCCGTTTAGAGCCAGTCTGTGTGTTAAAATGAGATTGCACAAATGATTTTAGGACAGTCGCAAAACACAGCAGCTGTTATAGGAGTGATAGGTGGTTTGCGAATGAGCCACAGTAACAAGTGGCTCGCAAGGGATCCGCAACAGCTGTTGCGTGTGTGAGTCAGCATCACAGCTGCTTCAAAGGGGAGCAGCAACAGCTGCTGCATGAGTGAGTCACAGAAACAGCTGCTTTGTTAGGTCATTAAAACAACCGCTGTGGTAGTGGACCGCAGCAGCAGTTCCATGAAAAACAGCTGTTGTACTTGTGATCCACAGCAGCTGCATCATTGGTCAGTCGCATCAACTACAGCTGTTTTACGAGTGAGGCATAACGGTAGACTTTTCATGAGTGATACGCAAGAGTAGATGCTTCGAGAATGAGTATACATAATAGCTGATTCATAAGATAGCTGCATGAACAGCTGTTGCAAAAATGGATCATATCATACTGCAGCTACTTTGGCAGCGGTAGGGCATTCTTGCTGTCTTGCTGTTCTCAAGACTAGCAGGCGTTAGCTATCTAAAAATTGCACATTATCGCCCTTACAGCTTGAACAAAGATTGACGTATGTATGCGTTTTTGTGACGAATGGTTGGGCGGTATGTGAAAAAAAAAAAAGATTTAGCTTGGAGATGAAGATCTTTCAGGTGTAAAGAGGCAAAAAACGTGCACTGGTCAATGCATAAAGTTAATAGCGTTCCGGGGCGGCCTGAGAATTGACTCAGGACGCCTAGAATTTTGGCGGGACTGCCCTTGTCCACCCCACCTCACCCCGCCCCACCCCCTCCCCCCTCCCAAAAAGGAACGTCCTCTCACAGTTCAGGGTTTCTTTTTTGTCATTTTTTTCCTAGTTCCTGGTTTGTTTTTCTACATATTTTAGCAAGAATACTGAATTTTTGTGGTGTTTTCTCCTCCCCGTCCACTGTCTCTGTGTCATCGCTCAGCTGGAAAACAAACTCTGTGATTGATCGAGTATGTTGATCCAGGATATCAAATTAGCTGCAGTTGAAAACGTTTAAAATCATATACATAATCAAAAGTCACTTTGTTGATGGCTGATTGAGAGCAGATTCTTCAGTTGACAAAATGTGGGTGTTACAGTCAAGGAGAACTGCGGTGCGCAGAAGAAGAAGAAGAAGAAGAAGAAGAAGAAGAAGAAGAAGAAGAAGAAGAAGAAGAAGAACGATTGATTGTTCTTGTATTTCTGTGTTAGCGGTTGGCTGTTCATAACTACTAACAGAAGAAGCGGGGCCTGTGCACTTGTAATAAATAGGGTCTGGGCTTACAACGGCATTATGTTCTTTAGCAAAACTTTTAAGAAGAGGCGTATCCAGTTTGGCCGATGGATTTTTCGTGTGGATATGTTTGAAGTAATTAGGCCTGTCCCAGCTGATCACATTTTAAAAAATGCGCAGCGTACGCTGCCACTCGGCTCTAAGCATTAATGGCTATATTATGAACGATAAAAAGGGAGTGAGATTGCTGGAGGGCCTGACTAAGCTACTGTTTGTTCGTTGCATGAAGGAATTTCCCCTGCTATCTTCATCAGGCAATAATTTGTAAATTTGCACGTAACAATAGGTCTTAAGAAAACAACAAATTTTTCGCGGGTAGTTAACTTTGGCAATGCTAAATTATTGCGGAGTATTACCGCCGTAATTGCATACTGTTTGATATGTAAGTGACAGCATTGTTGAATAACGGTGATTTTAGAACATGACAAAAGGGGGCAAGCTTTCTGATGCATAAAAAGGTTCCATGCGTTGAGATTTATATCAGTTTTGTAATGCCATCCGTATATTATGCTAGAGGTTCCAAAGATGATATATTTGGAACTCTTCTTATGCAGAAGTCTTTTCCATAAAAGATAAAATTGAAGGAAAAAAGGTGATGTTTTAAGATGTAAGAGTAAAGGAAACCATACCAAAAATGAGCGCATTTAAAGATAGATAACCTGTGTATTGTTAAAAGATATTTACCAATTATGTGTGTGTGAGGGACCTTGGGTTATATTTTCATGTACCTGTTGGGGTTCCCATGATAGATTTCCATTTAAGTAAGACGATAGAAGCCTCAAGGGAACTGCTAGGGTTTGTCTGCAAAATGAGTCTCGATTGTTCTGTGTTTTCTGGACTACAAAAAGCATCATTTTTAATCAGATATACCTAATTATTGCATGCCCGAAAAATCTTTTTTTTTTTCGGTGGTCAACAATCAGGCTTTACACTCAGTGTCAGTTCACTGAAACTCTCTGGTTTGAATGTGTCAGAACTTTCCTGACTTTGTTTAATGAAAGGTTTCCGATTTTCGCTGGAATGTCTCTGCTTCCAAACCAGATTTCTGTCTCTAATGTCAGTTTTCTGTGACGTCAGATGTTTACTTTCTCTGGCATTGGACATCAGCTTTTTCTAACCTCAGTCGTCATTTTATTTATTTATTTGTTTTTTTTTTTGTTTTTTTTTTTTTCTTTATATTGCTTTATCTGTTTCAGATCCCCATATAAAAATATCGGGACATAGGGATGCTGTTGCCGACGCCAAGACCAAAGTCATGATGGTTCTTGACACCAAAGTAAGTCTGCAATTACTGCATTGTTCACCGCGTTTTGATTTTTAAAAAGATTTAAACATGCAAAAAGATCTGCTGTTGATCAAGTTTTACTGCATTTTTTTAATGTTTATACCCGTAACAATCACATTTTTCTCAATATGATGTGAAATGGATGCGCGGTTGTTTTCATACGTGAAGCAGCAGGGCGCAATGTCCTTGAACGTGTTTGAGCTTTTACAATCAAGCGTCACATATTCGACAAAAGCCTCACGCATGCGTCCCTTCTCTTTCTATCGTCTGCAGAGCACACGTGTGACCTTGAAGATGGACGTGTCGTACACGGACCACAGTCACGTGATCGGGCGCGGCGGCAACAACATCAAGCACGTGATGCAGCAGACCGGATGTCACATCCATTTCCCAGACTCCAACCGCAACAACCAGACGGAAAAGAGCAACCAGGTTTGTTCTGCGCAGAGCCTTTTTGGACTCAGGGGTGGGAACCCCCCCATCCCCAACCCCCCGGAGATTGAGGGGGGGGGGGCGATGGCGGCGCCTATATTTTGTAACAAGCATTATCATAATGTGTAATCAAAAATTGTGTTTGGCCGCCAATCTAAGGTCCCCGCGCCTTCTTGCGAAGTCCTGCATCGACACCTGCTTTTGATACTGACGAAAATCCTCGACGTGTGTCTTTAGCTCGATGCAGCATGGAAAAACAGTTTGTTTACGAGTTTTAGATAATTAATTTAACGTGGGATGGGTTAAAGGAAATATGCAAACATTAATGGTACGCTCCACTTCACAGTTTCTCTTGTTAGCGACCGGTTTTATATTCCAAAAGAGAAGTTGATTGAATGCCAAAGTACACCGTGAGGTTTTTCTATGTGATGTGTTTTACTGTCAACACTTTAGTAAATCTTCGTTAAATGAGCATAGTATTAGAAGATCTGGGATAATTCTGAAATTGCCTCATTTACGAACGGTTCTGTACAGTTGTTTCGTGACTTAGGGTTGAAGAATTAAAAGACATAAGCCAGTGTTACTATTTGGTTTTATATCAAGGGTCATTGGACACCGGGTGACAGTTGTATCAGCTTGGGGGCGTTCGTGACTGACTAAAGGCTTTGTCTTGCCTCTGTCTGCACAAACATAGATGAAGTCGCGAGGGGTAAAACTGGAAAAGATGAGGTCACAGACAAAGCTTAACATCCCGTGTTGCTAAAATGTAAAGGTTACATAACTTCAAAAAACGACTGTTGAAAATGACTGTTGCAATCGTTTCTAATGAACATCTGTATAATAAAGAGTAGGACTTGTTTGGACAAATTGTGCAGGAGGTTTACGAGCGGTGCAGACTGACTAACACTGTGACTAACGTGTGACGGTTTATATTCGGTGCAGGTTGATAGCCTGGCTAAACACTGACTAAGGGGTGACGGTTTACAAGCAGTATAGGCTGACAGCCTTGCTAGCACTGTGTGACTAAGGTGTGATGGCTTATATGCGGTGCAAGCTGACAGATTGACTAAAGTATGACTAAAACCTGATTAAAGGCAGCAATGTTCTGCATTAGATGCCACAGATTTCAAGACCCCCCCCCCCTTTTTTTTATATTTGGGGGGAGGGGTGGTCGTGAGGTGGTCTAGTACTGTACTCGGATATAGAAAAAAAAATGAATCGGTAAAAACGCTTGCAGTGTTGTGTTTCCCCATCTGTCTTCGGAGTCCATTTATATGCCTTATGTTTCTGTCACGATCAAGCAGAAAACATAAATGAGTAGAATTATTGCATGGCAAGTATTTCTGCGGAGTGGGATACTCCATGCATATACCGTGAGCAAGAAGGGGGTGGGGAAACAAAATCAACAATTTTTATGAAGTTTTTGTATCTTTATAAGAAAACTATTGAATGTTTTGTAAAGTCTTTTATATGATTAATCAAAAAGCAAACTCATAAACACATTGCATAAAATGTTGTTAAAAAGGGGAAGGTTTTCGTGATATGTTTTTTCATACCTTAGATTTTGTCACGGGGAAACTTAGTGCAGTGTTTTGTGAAGGCTTTGACCTAAATTTGACTGTAATTTTAATCCGTAGATCATTACAGGTAATGGAACAGTAATGGTTCCTGTGTTTCTTTCTGTATCGTATAGCCGAATCAGTGTTTGAAATCTAGTCAATTCGCCAAGTCCACGACTGTTTAGCATTCACACGTGTACGACTATTGTGATGTGGTGCTCTAAAGATCTTGATTAATTTATTTTTAAAGCCCGTACTTAAAAATTTTTAGAGGGGGATGGGAGGGGGCATTCGTAGTTTACGCAAATAATATCAAAAAAAAAAAAAAAAAAAACGCTTGGATCGGCCGTACTTAAGATGTTGTAAATTCATCTACTTACTGTGATATTAGCGTATTCCAACCTCTCCACCCCAACCCTCACCCCACCCTCCGGGCTTGCTTAAATACTTCTTAATGGGGTTTTAACAAAGAACTACATGTAGAAAAGATATTTTTTTTTTTTAAAAAGACAGGCAACGGTCACCCTGTGTAACCAGTGACATACGATAAGTAAATGCCCGAGCCATTGGTGTGTAGGGCATGTGAAGGAATATATGGGGCCAAGGCAGGGGAAAATATCAGTAGAATGACTTACATTTTGCAATACAGATGTGTCCTTCATTTTCGATGTTTTTTATGCTGGTGCCGGTCTCGTAATTGAAGGTTATTAAAGGTAATTGATAACTGCCAAATCTAAAGTCAAGGGAATGGGTTTGAAAATAATTTTTTTTTACTGCAATATCACGCAAAAAATATATATATTTAACAGCAAGCACATTTTCTTGGAATTTCCAACCAGGATATGTTCCTTTTTGTCCGTTGCATAGGTTTGGACTGAAAAATTTGACATTGCGGAACATTTACAACAGATGTTGGAATTCTGCTTGACCAAACCAAATCGATATCCACTATTTGAGTTAGAAATTAGACATTACAATACTAATAAGAAAGCACAGATACTGTTCGAATTAACGATCTTACTTTGATGCATCAAACTCTCAGTTATCACAATATGGCTCTTTTTTTCAAAGTGCAAGGGTACTTTCGTATTGTTTTTTGGACCGAAAGTTATCCAGTGCCCATAGGATCATTTCGAGCATACCAAGAAACCTAAACAAACTCAAGTCACGTGGCCAAAGACCAAAGCTTGATTCCCGATATCGTCCCCACTACGACTTGTGTGTTCGTCTACGCCATCTAATTCTCTTGCCTGTTTTGATGGCTCCGAACAGATGCCTGGGAAAGATGTGTTTCTTGTTTGAAATTCGAAGAGCAAAAATGAAAATGATGAACATTTTTAAATATCATGTTATGTTCTGATGCTTAAAGATATTTTTTTCTTCTGTTTGTATTAATAAAAAAGAAGAATAGGAAATTGAGCGAAATATTTTAAAACTCGTACGCGAAAACTTTTGTTCTGGGAATATGGCAAGTAAAATAGTGACTTATCTGTAATGTTAAAATAAGCTTAATTAAATATACATAATACACAGTCGATAAAAGCCAAAGAAATTCGCTGATTTAAAGCGTTCTAAATTTAGCAAATCGGCCTTTGTGGTTAACACTAACAATGTGTCAATGAACCTTGTCATTCCTCCAATTAATACGTGTTCTTTATTGAGCGATAATTTAAGATTTTTGTGGTGTATTTTAGTAAAATTACAACGACGAGTAAGTGATGTTTGGGGGTAATTCTAACACAGGGTATCGTGTATGTATTCAAAAGAGAAAAAAAAAACAGATTTATATGTAACACCGTAATTAATCTGCTTTGTGTAATGCGTGAGTTATGCGCGATATTTTCTTTTCATGCTGAAGCGTTAATCATCTAAATTGAGTGTCCGATTACCGTTACAACAGAGTAGTAGGAAAGACATTTATCGTGGAGGAGAAAACTCTTACCGACATCTTGTCCTTTTTTTTATTGCAATGTGTTATATCGGTAATTTAGCATTTCCAGACGTAGTCAAACTCGTAGGTTAACAGCTGTCTTCAGGTCTGGGACATTCCTCAGGTTAGTCTCCTATTTCAACTCGACCTGTGGGAAAATTACCATTGGATAGCCCCGCTCCGGCAGATTGTTTTATTCCCCACAGGAAGGCGGGAATATATGCGATCGACCGTGTGTCGGTCTGTCATCAATAGCTTGTTAACACGATAACTTAAAAACTGCTGCAAGGAAAAATTCGATGGGAACAAACACAGATCGGTATTGTAAATGGGCCAAGTTCGTCCAAGGAAAATGCCCCAGCTGGACTTAAACAATTTCAGCTCTTGATTGGTTATTGATGGCCGTGTTTAACTGATGGGGGCCTGTGGGGAATATGTGAGCTATGCACACTGCTCTGGTTCATATTTCATTAATCCATTTTGTCTTTGATCCTTGTGACGTTGACCCGGGGTATCATCAGGGGGTGAGCATGGGGGGGGGGGGGGGGGGGGCTTGGAGGTTGTGTCTGAATTGCCCATTCCATTTGTCTTTACAGGTTCTGGTGTATTTCGAGTTCCGCCCCAATCACACGTCGTGAAGAAAATTATTGATAGCAATAGGAAAAAAAACTGATCCAGCCGTGGACAATGAGCCACCTTCTCCCAGTGTCAGTTGACAAATTATTTTTCAAACTGAAGTATTCATAGCTCATACCTAGCAGGTCCATATTTTTAAAGTGGTGATCCAGGTTTTTATTAGGCGTGGATAGTCGTTCCCATTGTTATTGCTTGCTGAGTCGTTGGGACAATGTGTTTTATGCTGACAGATCGAAGTTATGGGCGCAAATACAAAATGATAGATGCATTGACGTAAATTCAGTGGCCGACCCCTTCTTAATCAATGTGGTTTGGTATTGTCAATTATGCATAATGCCAATATAGCATCTTCATTGCAAGTGTGCGACACGATTTGAATGAAGTAGGCTTTTTGTGAGTGCAAGGCATCCAGATGGTTTCACTGTTTGTCTCTACTTATTTGACCGTTATTTTTCCATTTCTTGAATACTTCAAACTATCCAGTTAGATAGAGCAATGCAACCAGAATTGATTGAAATTGTGGTTTTGGTTTCAGGTATCGATAGCAGGACAGCCGCTGGGTGTGGAACAAGCCAGGGCCAAAATAAGAGTGAGTGACCTGCATTAAATTGTCTTCACCTTGACCTTGGATCTCGCCATCCACACCATTGTTCCCCGCTTTAGGCGTCAGTATTTGATTTAATCATCTGCTTTAGCGCCCTATGATTATACAGGAAAGACATAGATCAGTCTGAAAGCGTCTTCTTTGCACCACGGCAGAAAAATACCTTTTAATTTTTGCAAACCGTTAATACATGAATATTGTTTAGGTGCAAGTAAAATGTGCATAACTGTTTGGAAATTGATGGTGTTTATGGGATGAAAACAGTACGCGAGTTATTGATGTACGTAGCCGTACCAAGCGTTCTCTTTCAGTAATCTGCGGTAACGTTCTTAATGTTACGATGTTACTGTCAAAAACAGGAAAAAAAAGTCAGCATGATTATAGGCTATATTTTCTTTGCCATGCTGAAATATCTTCACCACTTTCAAGTTTTCATATTGGGTGTGAAACTCATTATTTAAAAAAAAATATGCAGGCTAATTATGGTTGAACCAGATAAAGTTTTAGTATAAAGAGATAAATGTTAACTTGACTCTTTTGTCATATATCAGTGTTCAGGTTTCAAATTCTGTGGGGTGGAAGTATTTCCAAAACATAGTTTTTAAATCTATCCTTATAATAGTCAGACTGTAAGCATTTCAACGGAAGCTTGAATAACCTAGTTAAATCAGTAAATAATTCATAAATGCGTAGTGCGAAGAAAAAAAAAAACAAAAAAACCCCCGAAAGATATCAAGGCAAATCTTAGTGTTATTTAGGCGCTTTTTTGAAAGCGATAGACAGAACAGCATTCAGCACTGTGATCTTACTGTCGACTTGAGTAACGTGAGGCTTTGTCTGCCAAGCTTTTTTCTTATATATCTTAGTATTCAGTGCGTTTTGACTTTAAGTTCTTTTTTTCTGGGGTACACAGTAAAACGTTCAAAGCTTGCTGTTTTTTTTATGGTTTAAAAACCACTCCCCGTCGCATACGATATTGTAAAAGTAACTTGTTATATTCCGCAATAGTAATGAAATCACATCAACAGAGTGAACGCTTTTTTTAATGGATTTTTAAAAGTGACTTAAACAATTTAATGAATTAGCCTCCCTTTTTTTTGGAATTAGAAAAAGGCCTGTACGACCAAAGCCCGGTTTTTGCCTGAATAGTAACTTCCACAGTTCACAACATGTCGTGATTTTCAGCTTTGGTAAATTGTTCAACTGGTCTGTTGACAGGATTTACTACCACTCGTGTTCATGTTCGAGCTTCCGGTGACGGGCGTCCTGCAGCCAATTCCGGATGCTTCGTCTCCGCCAATCAAATCCATCCAGGACACGTACGGCGTGACGGTGACGTTCAAGCAGCGCGCACGTGTGTACATGACGACCGTCATTGTGCGGGGCACCGTCAGCAAGGCCAAGTCGGTGAAGGAGGCCACAGTGAGACTCATTGAACAGCTCACCGCTAATATCGGGGTAGACATTTCTTTATTTTTCTTTTCAGTGGATCATGTGGGTCTTCAAGATTAGCATAGCAGTACAGAGTAATTAAGTACATAGTATTGGGTACACTGGTCATTCTAGTTTGATCTGAAAAATACTATCCTCTCCCCCTTTCCCTTGAAATGTAAGAATATTACTGATGATAAAATATGGAAGGTTTCGCACATTAAACACAGTCCTTGCTTGTAAATGTAATATTTGCTTGTTGCTAATATCAAGCTTCACGCAACATGTGTGACACAGACAGTTGTTTTGGCAGTAATATACGTTATTAAGGGGCCATCTAGAAAGTATAAAGGTACCATTTTCGGGACCTTGTAACATCCCCTTCCCCTGCTCCTTCCTGTGTGCAGAAATTTGTGATCATGCCACTTATGCGCTGTAACATTAGCGAAGCAAAGCCTTAGACCCCCTCCTCCCCCCTCCCCTCCTCCATGCGTGCGTACTTGATGTCTGGAGCTTGACTATTTGCGCAGGGCACGGCACAGGTGAGCATGCAGCTGGACATCGCACCGCAGCACCACCTGTTCATCATCGGGCGCGGCGGTGCCAACATCAAGCAGATCATGCAGCACACGGGCGCCGCTATCCACTTCCCCGACCCCACTGGCACGCAGACGCCGCGCAAGAGCTCCGTCATCGTCACGGGCCCCATTGACAGCGTCTGTTTGGCCCGCCAGCATCTCATAGTGAGTAGCGTTCTGCTAAGTGCGCGTGCACTCATGCCGACTGATCTTAGGTCCCTCTGTTTTAAGAATGACGCTTCGTTCTATGGCTTGGATATGGTAATTTCAGTTACATTTAGTGGTTAGGATTTTTCTGAGGGATTTTAAGGGACATTCTCGTTTTTGTTACGATGGAACCAAACACTTTGTAGACCAGGGACAGATTTCCATTTCAAAAATCAACTACCGGTAAATGTTATTTCCGTTGAAATCAATTTAGTTGCGAACTAAAGACATGTTCACTTTAAGCTATTAGTAGTGTTAGGAATGATACACCCTATAAAGAAGATGCTTTAGATTACAGCTAAACTATATCTTTTGACTGTTTCACCGTGTAACCAAAACATAAAAATACCCAAAATAATTATCATTTTACAGAACGTGAGTTTTCTCCTCTGAAAATGCAGATCTAATTTGCCAAAAGCAAAGGTATAATGGTATCTCCTACATTTAAAACGATGCAGACGGGTATAGTTGACCTGCTTGTGGTTTCTTTGCATAGCTCTCAGAGTTCTGCGTGATCTGTTTCATTCTGTTTGTGAAAACCGAATTGAAATAGATTATCCAACAGCCAGTCGCCAGTTCCGACATACATTTCATTTACTACGTATCGCCTTTCATAGAGAACGCGTTTTGAATATTAGATTAGCTGGTGTGTCTGTGTGCACTCGGCAACGGATTAGTCAAATAATATATTAAATATTGAGGAAAAACAAACCATAAAGAAAAAAAAAAGAAAGACAGCTCCCCCCTAGGATATGTAATGAGTGACTATGCATCACTGGCCATCTAGGAACGTCTGAAGTAATACACATAGTCATACAGCTATGAAGTCTAATGCCCTCGGGGGATTATTTTTGGGTAAAGACCATTTAATATAGCTCATTCACGAGCTCTTTGCTTAAGTAATAAAAACAGATTTGAACTTTTGAAGTGACATCAGATGTAATTGGTAAAAAAATAATAAATGGTAAAAATGCAACGTTGTGTGAGTGATAAGGCGGAAGAGGAAATAGTTGGAATTTGATAGTCTTTACACAGTGTAATTGTTGGTCGCCATTGTTTTCTTGTCTCCGTTAGCAACCAGCCCTAAAAGCGGCGATGATTCATCGATATGACGTCACTTTAAAAATATTCTTGGGTTAAAAAAAAAAAGCGATAAGCATGAACTGGTGTTGTTATGTGCACGGGCATATAACATTAATCAGCTGATAACTGCATAACAATAGAACTGTCTGCTGTCATGCCCATTATGATCTGTGATCTAAGAATTCAGTTGAAATAATTAAAAAGTTTTATGTAAACATTCAAAGACGAAAAGTAAACGTGTAACAAGGGTAATCTTCACCGCAGGATCGGAATGGTCACAGTAAAAAACCGCAGTTCATGTTTTAGTTTGTTCGGCTTTTAGGCAACCCACATCCTAGTTCAGTGGTTTCTTTGAAAATAATGTCACCGTTTTAAGATTTTGTCAATTCGTGCTTCTCGTCTGAAGCTTTAATTAGCCTTAATCAATGCGGTTATGAGTAGGTTATGCCATCCAAAAAAAAAAAAAAAAAAGAGAGAGAGAGAGAGAGATAACGTTCTTGGATCCAGGGTTTAGTGATAAGAAACAGGCGTCAGTGCTGTGTGTGCTCGAACGAAGCACCCAGAAGCGCTGCATGTTTTCGTACGTCAGGCCAAAAAAAATTGCAGTGCTATGTTTGACAACTATGTGCATTATTTGATAAGAAGGAGGGAGAAAAAAAATCAAAGAAAGGGTTCCATACTTACTTGACAAATGCTTGTAATGTTATATGCTAATGACTTCATCGACTGGGATCTCGAATTTCTTCAGGAACTTGAAGAATAAGACTGTGGCGTGATTATGACGGCTGCAAAAGAAATCAAGATTTTTGGCATTTGTGGACCTTGATCAAACAAAGAATTTCAAAAGTGTGATGAAAAAAAGTCGCACATTTCTATTAGTGTCATTATGTTGTTTACAAGATAACGGATCCATGTACTTATGTGACACAGAAGTAATTTCTTATCAACTGGAGAGCACATGAACATGGTTCTATTCAGTAAATACAAAATGCAGTCGAGATAAGAGAAAATGACGTGCTCAAAAATGCTTTAATACTACTTTAATTAATCGTAGCCAAGTTTTTAAGTAGCGGCATTGATCAGATGCCCACTTACTTCGTGTTACAACACGTGGCATGCACCTCTTCTGACTAATAGGAGAAAAACGCTTTGCAAAAGTGCAACGAGTAAATCCTAAATGAGTATAGGAATTTTAAAGGAATGGGGTGTTAAAAAAAACGCATCTTGATTTGCCTTCGCCTCCATATATTACTGTCACAAACTTCCACCAAGAACACCAGGTGGCACACTGGGGCCAGCTGTAATTTGCCTGTTACATGCATTCGGTTTGTTGGCCAGTGGCGAATTATTTTCGATTATATTTCGACAATTTTACGTTTAGGCGCCAGTGCGTAGGGAGGACTTCACAAGACACAAGTCCTGCTTAAATTTCTATGGATATAAAGACAAGATACAATGTCTTGGGGTGGGGGAGGATGGGGAGGGAGGCGCTGAGGGATGGTGGATGGTGGATTTGTGATAAATAAAGGGGGACGTATACATATCCCTTTCGAGCCCTGGTTTCTCTTTCAGATTATAGAGAAATGTTACCTTTTGAAAAAAAAAAGAAAGACTCAATAAAGCAAAGTGTTTGGCATTAATAAATGCGCCTACTCTGTTACAACAGTAACATGCTAAGAAAAGGTTGATACAGTTGAAAAAGTCCTGAGTTGTGTAGCACTCGCTGAAAATCAGCAGGAAAAGGTTGAATAAATAAGACGAAAGGCTTTCCACAGGTTACTAACGTCCTCCGAAAACTTGTTTTTCTTCACAACACATTTATATACGTCTTGTGTGTTGTCGGTATCAAGTGCTTGTGTTTACATTTCACAAACACAGATTATTGTTCACGTTCCATTTTTGTTCAAGTGGTTAAATTTGAGTGACATTTTCATGTAACAAGATCTTTTTCTTTGGGAGTGATTACGATACAAAAGCTCTAAAATGACTCGAAAATGCAGTGCTTCATTTTTTGTTATTGAGCCGTCTGCATTGCCGATAAGAGCAGGGTTGCGCGACTTCATTGTGACGTCAGTGCACACTTTTGTTGCGCCCTGGGACTTTGGATATTTGGATATAACGGGAGTCGGCAACAGTGTCTCTTTTTGTTCTTATTCACCTTTCCACTTTTGCTGTTCACACGTTGGATTTCTGTGCTTTTTTTTGGCAATGGTCGTTACCCGCTAGACAAATCTAGAGGACCTTTGTCTCCCGTTCCCAAGATTGTCATATTTGCGCATGCGTGCGTATGGCTATTACACCGGAGTTGCGTTGCACTCTTGCTCAGTAGTCTTTGTGCCTTTTCAGTCGTGAAATTGTAAAGTACAGTTGATACTCTCTGTTGAAACAATTGTTGGGGATTGTCAAAGGCGGTATTCATATTGCTGGTTTTGTCAGATTGTTCTGTGGTGTGTGGCAGGACCGGGCAGTGTCTACGCGATTAGGGAGCCTTGTTTGTTTTCAGTGCGCCGACTTTGTTCTTCAAGGCCATTCGCATGTTTTAATCTCAATCAGTAGCAGTTTTGATTGAATAATGTTACTCAGGATTACGTAGGCTCATTCACTACAGTCGTCTCTCTGCCAAAGTTTTCATTTGTTTCTTTCTTTCCCGTCCTTTACACGTCATATTTACACGAACACTCGTAGAATACCATAACGGTAATGATCGGTCTCAATGCTTTCTGTTGACCCTCTGTCAGCTTTATGTCTTTGCCAAAAAACATGATCTCATTTAACCTACTTTAAACCCCTCCCCCTCCCCCCTGCCCCGTCTCAGCCTCACTTTCAGTGTATTCCAGTGAAGATTTGACCCCATTTTAACACAGCTTTGACTTGCACTGTGTATTTTTAGTGTCGAGAACGTAAGTGGGGGATTTCAGCGGAAACAGACATGCATTGTCTGGCGCAAAATCGCTTTGAAACGGCGCATTGCATTTACACACGAATCTCCATATATATATGCTAACTTAGATTACAGTATTAATATTTTGACAGTAAAGGAAACACCCCTTAGTTTTAAGCTCGTATTCAGCGTTACACCCCAGGACCGTGTAGGAGGGATGATGGCGAAAAGGGGGGGCTGCGGCATTTTCTGCCAGTGCAAATTGGTAGCTAATGGAGACCTGTTGTGGTATGAAGAGGTGTTCCTGTGACTTCCGAAATGAGACAGCCTTATGCTTGAAAAGGGGCGACTGTGTTCAGGTTGACACGATTCATATGCCGCAATATGTTGCAGCCAAAAAAAAAAAAAAAAATGAAAACAATGAAAGAAGAAGATGATTTCACTGTCGTGCAATTTATGGATTGAGAGTGTAATTAAATTGCACTTTATAACAAAAGACGCGAATGACAATTCAAGGCCACCTTTCTGTCATGGGAAAGTCTACAGCTGTTGAAAAAAACTGTGGTGGGGTGAGTAGGTGGGGGGCTGGGATAGTTGTTCTTAATCCGTGATAAGGTGATGGTGTGGGCTGTCAGTCGTAATTGTGTAAGGAGAAAACCTATGCAATATTTTCAAGGGCTTAAGTGGCGACACGTCGGATTAAATTATATTAACCGTAATGATTCAACAATATCTAATGCTTATTGAAGTTTCAAATTTGTAGCCGATTTAAATCCAAGGCGTGGAACCCTCATGTTTCTTTTTATTGCTAAAGAAATATTTTCGAAAGAAGCAGTTATTAGGGAAGAAAAGGCAATGAAAGTACTATAAATGAAACGATTCCTCAGTATGTGTTTTAGTCTTAGAAAATCAAAGTGACAGTTTTGTCTACGGACCCGTTACTAGAATTTCCTGCTCCAGTTTAGGACCAAAAAGTGTATTGGTTTCAGTGTGCAAAAGTATTAAAAATCCCTTCGCAGTCAAATAATAATTATTATTTTAAACACAATAATTTTGTTGCATCATAAAAAGGTTAAAAATTCAGAGTTGTGTATATTTTTTAGTAAAAAATGGGATTTTGTAGATTTTTTTTTATTTATTTCTTTGATTTTTATTTCTCTCCGGGGTCCTGCCTTGTCTTATGTGAGTGCAGAGAGGGCTATTAAGAAATGATACATAAACACTCATCTGGTGTATCACAGCGTAGTATGATGCTATGTGTGAAAGTAAGCTTAGCTAAAGTGCCAAGAAAACGAGTCCAAGTAAACACCCAAGAAGTGTTAGAAGCGAGAATGTCCCAGATAAGTTCCCTAGGAGTATCGGATACGGCAAAGGAGAAATTAGGGTTTTTTTAAAATAAAACTGTTGAAGGTGAAGAAGTTGCTTTGATGCGGTGGACTTCACTTAGCGGAAATGGCTTCGAGAAAGTGCCCGTTAAGCTTGCTGTAATAGATGCTAAAAAGACATAGTGGCAAATAAAACTGCAGAAAGGTGCTTAATGGGTGTATGGTGGAATGATTTTTATGTAAAAGCAAGCATTTTCGGGCCACATGTGTCTACAAAGTTCGCCCTTACGTGTGGTTCCTCCAAACAAGTCACTCTGGACATGACTCAAATACACAAGTTCTGTGATGGGGCGTCAAAAAAAAAAAAAAAAAAACTTTATTTCATATCTTGTTCGATTCGATCACAGTGAGGGCCCCTTGAATATGCAACAAAGCTTTTTTTTCAGATTTTTGGTATCAACTGCGAGGGAATGGTGTCCTGTGTCTCCCCCATGCGTAATTTGTTAACGTAAATAATCAGTGCCTTAATTGTCACTTTGCCCTTTAACGAGACCTTGAATTCTGGCCTCATTTATTGAAAGAATATTCATGCGACTTATTACACCCCTGCACTGTGTTTCTGTTTCGTCTGCGCGTAGTTGTTTAGCTGTGATTGGCCGACCATTATTTTGTTACTTCGATTAAATATTGACTTAAAAACTATGAAATTTTTAACATATCACTTTAAAATGGAGAATCATGCACGCGAACTTGATGCTTGGAGCAGGTTTGACCAAGACTTCGAAATACAATTTAATAGGTTTTGCCATAAAAAAAACAGATTATACTTTGATAAATTAGATATTTTGATGTGTGTAACCTTGCAACGAGGCAGGTTTAAACACTCCATTGGGGGTAAAATTCTGTTTTGAACTTTGAACAATCTATGGGGAAAAAGGTAAAATATTGGGGCAGCTGAAAAAAAAACAGGGTCAGTGGTAGAATATATGCGAGTGGATGCATGCAATTCTGTCCCGTGTAGTAAGAAACGCCAACAATGGAGTTGTTTCTTTTCGCCTGTTGTGTAATATGATCATCGAATATCGACCTAAAATATTTTGACATCAACAAACATAATGTTAAAATTTCATGTGGCGCACTGTATGACTTGAGACCTGAAATATGAGGTGGAAAACCATAGAGTACGGTCTTCGTTGACTTCCTGTTTCAACGACAAACAGGTTCATTCATTTTGGAGGAGGGGAGGGGGGTGTGATAAAAAAATTGTTATACTGTAAATTCGTTCTATGTAGACAAAGCAGGGCCTTAGGCTGTGTGATGTAGAAACTAGTCACGGAGTGGAGAGGTGAAAAGTTGAGCCAGAAGTACGGCGTGTCATGGATTGGTGCTGTTGTTATACACATGTAAAGTAACTGATTGCCGCGTTGTTGTGTGTTTGCAGGGTTGTTTACCACTTGTGTTGATGTTTGACATGAAAGAAGAAACGGAAATTGACCAGGGTAAGAAAAGAACATGACAAAAGTTGCCATATGCCATGTTTTCTAACTCCTCTCCACCCCACCCCCCCCTCACCCCTCAGTAGTCGGTCTGGAAATGATACATAATTATTTTTAGACTTATCTTTGTAGCTCTGTTTCTTATCCGCGCTTTGCACAGAGTATCAAATCCCAGTCAGCTTTCATTGATTCGCTCATTACTCTTTGCCATAAGGCAGTGAGCATATTAATTCACATGGTAAGAGTATTACCTACATGTACTTGGAGAAAATATGTTTATTTTTGTGGTGTTAGTCAACAAACGTCTTTCTCAATTGATCACACTTTAAATGACAGATCCATAACGCAAAGCCAATTCCTAGAAGGTGGAATAAGTACCACACGAAGCCACAGGTCATTGCCCCAGGACTAAATGTTTAATTACGAAATTGATAAGTATTTGTTCTGTGCGAGCACATCAGATAGATCGTTCTGTGACGTCATGTGGTTAAACAAGAATGTGCTGGTCTTCTGAGGACACATACAAAGCAACAATTCACCTGTAATGAGGTTATGTACAAGTCTAACCCCCCCCCCCCCTCACCCTCCTTGCTTCCTTCCCGCCCGGATGGTTGTGGCTGTCCCGTAACTGACTCGGTAACTTCCGGGCAGACCGTTTTGGAAAATAAATTTCTGGCCCCTATTGCTAACATAAGCTTTGATAATGTGCCAAAGCTGTGCTTGGTTTTGCTTCCTACCTTCTAATCGTATTTTTCGAGTGCGACTTAGGTGGGGCGGGACGTGTATCGTCGATTAAATGATGTGACACGAGATACGTCTAAATACCTGAAATTGATCGTTCGAGGTCTTTTAAGATTATAATTAAATTTGACATAAATGCGATAGTTGTTCGTAAATCCCAGCACCGTTCAATCCGAGTTGGTTTGGGAATATATTACTGTCCTCAAGAGGAAGATAAGAAATTGATGGCTGAAATGTCAATCCCGATCTGGCATTGGTGTAGCAAGTAAAGAACCTGACATAAATATTACCTAGACAAAAAACTATAGAGACATATCGTCAAATACTTAAAAAAAAATAACCAGAACACTTTGCTTAATTTCTGAATGATCTTGTATGCACTCGTGCTACATCGTTCACGTTACACACGTCACACACTCCGGCAGTGGCACCTGGCAGCGTCACATACTTTTTTCCTTTATATTTTCAGTGAAAGAGTGAAAGGGTGTATTTTTTTCTCTGGAAATATTTTTCTTGGAAAACTGGCACCATAAAAGTTTTGTTGTATTAATAGCACACTTGCACCGACGCGTATAAAGAAACGCTGTCAGCAACAAATGAATATGTTTTGAAAGGTTTTAGATGCTAAAATAACTGAATAAAACTTTTTTTGGCACTTAGCCAGGAATATAAATTTCTTATTGAAAGTAAAAAGAGTGAAATAATAGCATTATGAGAAGTCGTATAAGCGAGACGAATTTTGAAAGGAGATATTAACATAACAAAGAGAGTAAAACACAACATACATCCGGTTCTAATTCCCATTATTCCCTTACGTGCCCAGCGAAAATCAGCACACCATTTAAAGAACTTTCAACGGCGCAGAGGACGGTTCCTGGGTGGCACTCCAGTAACCATTTTTTCGGCACACACAGAAAAGAGAACAGAAATGGGAAAACTTCCAAGTGCTTTTAATGACGTTTCCTGCAGTGTAAAAATCATTGTCATTTTCTGTTCCAATTTGCCTTTATTGCATGATCAATTCAAATGTTTATAAATGAACTTGAATTAGACTTTCACAAGACGTAGAATTAAAGCTAATTTTCGTGCACTTACGCAGCCATTACGGACATCTTTGCATTTCCCTTATCTCCACATCAAAGTCACCAGAGTACACATTTTACTGTGTAAATATAATAATTAATATGATCGTATTGTTCAAAATTAAAATGGTAAACATCTTCATCTGCAACTTCTTTTAAAAGCAAATTGTAAGATGCATTTTTAACGCAGGTTTTTTTTAAAGACCAAATGCGCTCTCATTTGATTGAATGACCTGATTAACACTGAACACTGGTTATCACGTGTCGGGATGACGGATCACCGTGTCGTTTCATTCCCGTTGTTTGTGTGAAGAAGTACATATATGTCAAAACATTTCTAAGTTATTCCCCACTTAATTTTTTTTCTCTCTGACAATTATTTCAACAATTCTGAATGATCGCGAATGTAGATTTTGCGGTTTGTGGCATAAATACAGTCAGTTACAGGTTATTCGAAGTGCCCAGGTTCTGACCTTTGACCCAATGAGCGGATCTCTGTTGTTTCACTGACAGCAGTTGTCCCTCTCAGTAACACGTGTACACGTGTATTTTTTGTAAGAAGATGAGCGAGATAAAACATAAAATTGACATTCGTCCCCGTTCTGGTTTCAGGCAAATTAACGCAATTAATGGAACAGCTCGACGTATTTATTAGTATCAAGCCAAAGCCAAAGCAACCAAGCAAGGTATGACTGCCCTTTCGCCCCCTTCTGGTTGACTGCCCTTTCGCCCCCTTCCAGTTGACTGCCCATTCGCCCCCTTGTAGTTGACTGCCCAGTCGCCCCTTCTAATTGACTGCCCTTTCGCCCCCTTGTAGTTGACTGCCCAGTCGCCCCTTCTAATTGACTGCCCATTCGCCCCCTTGTAGTTGACTGCCCAGTCGCCCCTTCTAATTGACTGCCCATTCTCCCCCTTGTAGTTGACTGCCCAGTCGCCCCTCCTAATTGACTGCCCATTCGCCCCCTTGTAGTTGACCACCCAGTCGCCCCTTCTAATTGACTGCCCGTTCGCCCCCTTCTAATAGACTGCCCTTTCGCCCCTTTCCAGCTGACTGCCCATTCGCCCCCTTGTAGTTGACTGCCCAGTCGCCCCTTCTAATTGACTGCCCATTCTCCCCCTTGTAGTTGACTGCCCAGTCGCCCCTTCTAATTGACTGCCCTTTCGCCCCCTTGTAGTTGCCTACCCAGTCGCCCCTTCTAATTGACTGCCCTTTCGCCCCCTTCCAGCTGACTGCCCATTCGCCCCCTTGTAGTTGACTGCCCAGTCGCCCCTCCTAATTGACTGCCCATTCTCCCCCTTGTAGTTGACTGCCCAGTCGCCCCTTCTAATTGACTGCCCTTTCGCCCCCTTGTAGTTGCCTACCCAGTCGCCCCTTCTAATTGACTGCCCTTTCGCCCCCTTCCAGCTGACTGCCCATTCGCCCCCTTGTAGTTGACTGCCCAGTCGCCCCTTCTAATTGACTGCCCATTCTCCCCCTTGTAGTTGACTGCCCAGTCGCCCCTTCTAATTGACTGCCCTTTCGCCCCCTTGTAGTTGCCTACCCAGTCGCCCCTTCTAATTGACTGCCCTTTCGCCCCCTTCCAGCTGACTGCCCATTCGCCCCCTTCTAATTGACTGCCCGTTCGTCCTCTTCTGGTTTCTTAATGAAAACAAAGAAGTAACTCCAAAATGTACCTGTGGTAAAGCTCTAAGCTTTTGTTGCAAATGCAACGTTTTAATTTATGCAGAGGTAATCGGTTAATCGGTGGATAATAGCACAAACCGGTTCAATGCATAGTGTTGAAAATTCCCTCGGCTTTAAAATAATTACTTAAATTTGCTGAACACAGAACTTTCTTTGAAAAGATTGGCTGTGCGATTAACCGGTTTCCACTGTATATCTGAACAGTTTTGATACTGAGTTACATGCATGAGTCACGACGTGGTTCGTAGAAACAAAAAATAAATGTAGTGTTTGTCAGAAAGACGATATCTAACTTATATGAAACAGCCTGATTTGAAATCATTTTGTTCGTAAAAAGCGAGAGTAGTGACAATAATAATAATAATGATAATAATAATAATAATAATAAGAAGAAGAAGAAGACAGAGAACAACAACACATTTTATTATTCAAAATAAAAATCTAGCAGACAAGTAAGAATCTATAGTTTCGGTTTTTTTTGTTAAGGGTGAAATATGGCACCATCATCAAAGTGAGTTTGTTCCGGAGTAGACTCGAGAGGCTCAGTCTAATTTAAATATATAAAGAATTATAAAACTTGAACTGTCCTTAGTGTACGTTAGTCTATTCCGTAATAGACTGATTTGACTGTAGTGCCTTTTTTCGCATATAACAAAAAATAGGTGAGTTCTTATTTGCTTGATATGCTTATGATATTAAATAACGGAGTAAAGCATTTTAAATTACAGAGTTATCCAATTCGGAGCATAAAGCAAAACAAATGTAATCGTTCCCATAGCATCCGCTTGTGGGAAATCAGTGCTCGGCGTCGAATGTTTTCAGTCTGTGATCGTGAAAAGCATCGAGAGAAACGCGGGCAACCTGTACGAGGCCCGGCGGCGCCTGCTGGGGGAGGAGGGGGAGGCCGTACCCGTCATCTCCTCCACTCAGCCCGACGGGCTCGCCTCCAGTGCTATCAACATCTCAAGCTTAGGTATGCGGGCACTTCGTTACTGTATGTTGCAATTATTATTGATTTTATGTTTAAATCAATGTGTGTATGCACGCATATCCCTGCTGGTTATCGAAGCATATTGTATGAGTTTGGGTGATTATGGAATGAAAAAAAAAAACAGACTGAAAAAGAAAATAACTATAAGAGAACCGCTGTAAAAATAGTGAAGTAAATACACATATATAAACAGCGATTTCCAAGAGGATATGGATGCATAACTTTAAACGGCTGTTGTCACATGTTAAAATTATCGTAATTTTTCGTAATTGTGAGATAAAAGAAATCTTGGGACGAAACTTACAAAAGAATGTATTTTTACAGTGTCACCGTTGTTTTATTTATTTTTTTTAAATTTATTATTATTATTATTATTATTATTATTTTTGATTATTTCATTAAGTGTGGAGTTATGATTTTTGATATTTTTGTTCCTACTCTTATCCAGTTAGGGGATCTTGAGTCAATTAATTTTTCTTGATTTTTGGGTGTTTTTAATTGTAGAATCCCATATAAATGATTTGCACTGATTGACAAGCGAAAAAAGCCACTGTCATGTAGTACACTTGTTGATTTTCCGTCTGTGGTGCACTCATTGACACTGTGTCAGAGATGTGACATTATTCAGCTATAATGTGGTAGCGTTTTAAATTGTCTTGCCCTGAAATTTTTTTTTTTTTTTTTTTTTTGTTTTTGATTTGGTTCAGTTTAAAAAGGGCTCTAAATTAGTGACATTTGATTCGGTGTGATGGAGAAAAGTTGCCTTTGAGAAACATTATAAACCACGATGGGAGATACTCCGGGGATTCGTGTTTGCTGAAGATAAGGGAGTGTCAATTTTCTAACTGGTTCTCACGTTTTTATATGTATATTTCTAAAGTGTAGATAAAAATCCTGGCCCCTGTGCAAACTAAACCCTCGATATTTTTATATAAATCGACAACGGCCGAGGTCAGGACTCTTCAAACTCTAAACAAGAAAGGGGGAGGGGGTGGGGCAGAGATGAAAATTAAATAGAGGATTAAGGATTTTGGAAATATTGGGTTTTGTTTATTTTTCCACCGAAGCTCTATTTTGTGATGAAGGAGCACTGTAATTTCACGCTGGGATGAAGTTTTGTTGGTCGTGTTTGGCTGCTCATATTTTGGTCAGCTGTTTTTAGTTCGGTTTGACTTCGACAAGATGGAGAAGTCACAGTACGTTGTTGGGTGTAGACTTACCTGCGCTGTTGGCGGGTGTGTGTTTTCCGAGATCTAGGCTATTTACCAAGAAGCACATACTTATGATACTTGCCTTTAGATCAGACCCCTTCTTTATTATGAAAAATGGTGCTTTGGATGGTCAGGTCTTGACTTGATTTTGATGCCGAAAGAAGTGAAAACAATTTCATTGTATATTTTTTTCTGGGCGCCATGACCATGGATATTTCTAGCTCAAGCTCGACCTTATTTCTAGGACTATTAGGTCACAATTTATTGAAAATCAACACCAACCCTGTGTTATTACTGAATGGTGCACACACGCGGATGGCCGGTCTGCCGGGCGGCACCAACCTCTCCCTAGTCACATCACCTGCAGGTACACAATCACTGGCACAGGGCACATCCATAAAGTATCCACGCAGAAGCTTGTGAACCTCCCGCCCTCCCACCCAATTCTCTATGCATATTAAACCAGCTTTACAATCTCGCCATACCCCCTCACCTGCGTTTACATACTTTATGGATGAACCTTTATAAATTAAGCAAGCTTAAAGATGCTATGTAAATAACGCGAAAATACCGCGCACCTGCTTCAAAAAAAGCTCCCGTGACTCGTGTATTTCTGTAATTAACTGCGGGACTTGTCGGATAGTAACAAATCGTTTCTTATGTTTCCCCCGCAGAGGGGAAACACTTTGTTTTTATACTCGCAGTGTGTGAGTGTGTATGTAGTGTGTGCGTCTTTTTGTATACACTTGGTTTAGTTAACACGATAACTCTCGAACGAAACGTCGGATCAGCTTCAAACTTTGTCGGATTGTGCCTTGGGTGGGTCCGCAGGTTGCGATGGTATTTGACATTAATGGGCAAAGCGTGACGTCATAGGACGTGAAAACGTGACAGTTGCATCATTACTGTAACTAGAGAACCAAAACTTGGTAGGACTAGGCCTTGCATGGGTGCCACGATTCATAATGGAATTGTTGCATTTACCAAATATGACGTCATTACGTGTTTTGGACATTAGACTTTGTTAATAAGATAAACTGTCGAAAGACAAGTCGGATTAGCTTCAAATTTGCTGGGATTATGCCTAGAGTGGGTCCGCACGCTGCTGTTGTATTTGACGCATACTGTATTGGACAACACATGACGTCAGAACGTAAAAAATATTTCATCACTTTAACTTAAGAACGAAACGTCGGATAAGCTTCAGACTTGGTGAAATAATGCCTTGGGTTGGTCTGATGCATGACGTCATATGATGTCAAAACTTGTTGTGGACACTTGACTTTGTTTACAAAATAATAAGAACAAGTCAGATCAGTTTCAAACTTGGTGGGATTATGCGTGAGGTGACTGTCTGTTGCTGTTGTAGTTGACGCATATTGGACAACGCTTGACGCCATATGAGATCAAAGCGAAAGTGCAAGCTAGACTGATAGGCGATGTAGGGGGGGGGGGGATAGGGTATCCATGCAGAGCCGTTCCGAGGCGAACGTACGAACGAGTGGGGTTTGGGGTCTGATGAGAGAGGGGGAGATTAGGTGGTACCTCTGCTAAGTGGTGCAGAGGTCATCACGGTTGTATGGACACTGCATTTTCTCAGGACTGGCTATTTATTTCATTGGGCTGAGAGGCAAGTTGTTTTCACTGCCAAGCTGCTCTGTATATATATGGAGTGGTTTTGTAATGTAAGCATTTGTTAGCAGTACCAGGAATCATTTTTTCATCACTTATGTGGGCCATCTGCTATGTTCTGTTATGGCAATCAGCTCACCATTTAGGCATAATCATGCCCCCCCCCCCCCCCCCCTCACCTAGGTGAGTCATCTACTGTACAGTGTGAAGGATACATTTCTTGTACTTTTTGGCCGCTGAGAATGTACGAGGGGTGAGTGTGAGCAGAAAAAAATCACTAATGAAATAAGGACTCGATGCAGCAACCACATTTCAGACCCGAATAAAAATGACTACGGTAAAATCTGTTTGTATCAACAACCTTCAAGGCCCGGAAAAAAGACTTATACTGTAACCTGTTTGTAGTTTCTACCTCTTCAACCCGGATAAGAGACGTACAGTTAAACCTATTTTTAGCGAACACCTTTCAGAGTCGGATAAAAGATGAACATTAAAACCTGCGTGTCGTGACGCGGGTAAAAACACTTACCTCTGTAGTGACCTTCCAGACCCGGATAAAAAGACTTAGAGTATAAGCTAGTTTATAGTGACCACATTTCACATTGCTCAGCTTGTTCTTCGTGAACCGAAGACGGCGGGGCAAGGGATAGAAAAGGATGGAAAGGGGGTGCCGGAGGAAACAGATACCAAACGGCAATGGTGGCCTGATAAAAGTTTTTAACATGTTTCGGTACACTGAAGTTGGTGTGCGCTGGCCGCTCTAGTTTTTTAACCTTTTTAGTTATGGCAGGTGAATTACATGAAATGTATTGCAAACACGTGTTGGGATCCCGATAATGTATTATTCAGTCCACCAGCCTCAATTTCAAAGTAATCTTTAAATTAATTGGCTGAGAATGGTTGGGCTACTTCAACGCATTTATAGTGACCACATTGCTAAGCAAATTAAAGGTCAAACCATTCCACCCTTGGGTCGAAGTACAGACAAAATTAAAACTGGACGGTTGGTAAATGTTATACTCTGTGACTTTTGCTATTGGCGTATCAATTATCGATGAATAAGCGATCAATCAGTTCGTTCCCTGAATTAAAACCGAGTATTTTTCTCGTATGTGAGCTTTTTCAAGAGCTTAACTATCACTCAGTTTTGTGGCTGCTGTACGAACTACCATTGAGCTCTGTTGTGTTTATGTGTTAGTAGTATATATATTTTATTCAGCGGGGTTGGGGGTGGGGTGGGGTGGGGGGGTTGTATACTTTGTAAGACTGTAGGTGAACGTAGTTCAAAATTTCAGTTTCTAAATTTTCGTGAAATTAGTCTGTTAATTTTAGAAGTATCATTTTCTTAAAATGTTATTGTTGGAGTTGATTACTGTACAGTGAAAAGTGCAGATAGTTGTTATCTTTTGGGCGTACTTGTCAGGGGTACAGGGTTATAAGCATTGCGAATATTCTTTGGGATTAATTGTTTGCCAGGGGTGAAGGTTGTAAGCATTGCTTATATACTTTTGGGAATACTTGTTATCCGTGGTGAAGGGCCTGAGAACTGCGAATACTCTCAGGGGGTAAAGGATTTTAAGCAACATAAATATTGTTGCTTTTGGAATTGGGATAGGGTAGTTGACAGGATGTAAAACCTTAGAGTGTAATAGTTATTTATAAAAGGTACCCTGCCCTAATTTAAATTTGATGCCTTAGCGATTATTATTTATTTACCAAAGACATTCTCATCTCTGTCAACAGGAACGTGTCTGTACAACCCGAACGTGGTGTTCATGCCGCACTTAACCACTGCGCCCACAATCACAGTCCCCAGTGCCCAGCACGCCATGCCCAGTGTCCAGCGTGCGCCACACGCCGTGCCCAGCGTCCAAGCAAATGCTAAGCGAGCAGTGCCCAGCACTGTGCACAGCACGCCGGCGCTGATGACGGAGCTAGCAAGCGCCCAAGCGCGTGTGGGTGGACTTGCGAATGCGGCGAGTGCGCGGACGCATGCGGGCGGGCGGGCGGATGGAGGGGCGGAGGTGATGAGTGTACAGGAGCGCGAGACCACGGTAAACGTGGCTGTGGAGGCCAAGCCGTCGCTTGTCCGACAGTTTGCTCAACAAGCGCAGCAGCAACAACAGGAACCAGTAAGTGTCGAGTAAAACAACCTTATTTCCGGTCCGGATAAGCTAAAAAAAAAAATCCAGAGTCTGAAAACAGCGATTGAGAACTGAAAGCAATCCTGACGGGAGCTTAACGTGTTTGCCTTATTCCCTGCTGGGCGCTTTATTTTTGAAGTTTAAGATAAAAACAAGTTTGAAGTATGTAATACGAAATGTCCTACGAACAAATGTCAAAGCGATTAAAATTCTGAAGAAAAAATAAATAAAAAGTACATGGAATATGTTTTTCTGGCATGGTTTGCTGTTGCTATGACAGACGGAGCACAAACAGCAACAGGTGGCGGCCATGCAGAGAGACATCAACCAGAACGTTCACAAAGCCTCACATTCCCCCGCTCAACACTGTAAGCCACGGGGTTCGTGCTCACGGCGGTGGATGTTGGGGGGAGGGGGGGGGACAGGATGGGGGGGGGGGGGGTCTTGGTTAAAACTGCTCGTCACCAAGGGCAAAATGTATTCGTATATATACAAGTTATCGAATCTTCACCGTTTATTCAGTTATACTTTGTTTGGAAATTTGAAAACATTTTGAAGTTGAAGATGATCTTTTGCTTGTTGTGTTTCCTGCTTTAATGTTTATTTTAAAAAGTTGCATTAGATGTTTTTGCAGATTGAAAGTGACAGTGGTTTCAGCATGTTTTAATTTTTAGGTAAAAAAAGGCTAAGCAAAATTGACAGTTATTAATCTGTTTACTTTAAGAACATCGGGAAAAGTTATTGTTTTTATACATACAGAAAAGACTACTAAAATTGTGATTGCCTGTGTTTTGTTTTAGCATCTCCTTTACGAGGGCGGAACTTCTCTGTAAGTTCACCTCACCATTATCCACCGTCAGACGACAGCCCTCCGCCAGCCAGCCCACCAACCAGCCAACCACAACACGCACAGCTCATCCACCAGGGGTCGCACGCGCCGCCGCCTGCCCCGCCGCCCCCGCCGCCGGGCCTTGCGGGCGGGCGGTCGCTTCCCATGTGTCCGAGCACGTTCAGTGATCTCATCAATTCACACCAAATCTCCGTCAGTAATGTAGTCAATCCAACGCACAATCACATCGACCAACAGTGTAAGACGTCATCTTTGTCTGCTGTGATCAGCGTTCTTTTTTTCTTTCTTTTTTTTTTTTTACAGTGTTAAGAATTCGATACGTTACTATGACAGCCTTCACTTTTTAGTGTCATCGCAAAGTAAATTGGTTGAATTGGCAGTATATCCCATAAAAAGACTCGGTTGTGTAAGCTCAACTGAAGAAAGTAAATCTTGATCAAAAGACCAGCTGGCAACTGTTGCCTTCAGACACGACAGGCCTCAGCGATTCTGCTGTCCATAGAGTGTGCGAAGATCTGGTCTGCTTTGGTTTCAGTTCATTTTGTTTTTGTTTGGTTTCCAGTTGATTTGAGCAGTTTGGCATCAGGCACGGACTTGTTAGAAATCCTTCTCCCAAAGCTCAACATGGCCTCCTTACAAAGCACAAGCAGCGAACTGTTCGGAATGGCGCCGGCGGACGGCCAGACGGGCAGCCCGGAGCACCCTCTCCTTAGGTCTGGCAGTCCCCCTCTTCCTGCCCACCCACCGGATTCTCCGTTATCGAATGGCCCGTCCAGCACTCCTGACTCACCCATGGTTCGCAAGCAGAGTCTTGGCTTGGAGGACGGACGAAGGAACTTCACTTTTCAGTGAGTCACGGTCACTATGCGTATATAATCAGTTGCAAAAAAAAGAAAAAAACAACAAACAAACCACATTAAAATATATAAACAAGGTTAGGATAAAGTTAAACGTAGTGCAAAAACGTATTCTAGGCCTTTGGACAGACATATGTTATTGTTGATAAGTTTTTTATAGAAATAGAAAACTGTGTGTACTTGGTACAATGATAGTGTTTTGTCTAAATCGTGTGGGAGGTGGGGGGGGGGGGGGGGTGTGTTTCAGCGAAAAAGCAGAATTTGACTTTCTTCCTCGAAATTGAAGGTGATACTCTGAGTGATGTGGAGTTGTGAATGTGGAGACTTTGGTATGTTTTGTCAGGAATGGGCGTGGCTCTTCCTTGTCCAATCACAGCTCAGATTCAGAGGGATCGTGTCACGACCCTATGGCCCCGGGTTCGAATCGCCCCAACCCGGCACAAGCATGTAGTCTCTTCAGCGGAACGCCTATCTTTGAATCTTTTGACTATGAACATAAAAAGCTACTAGCTACAAAAGGTTTGTCTGGCATTGGTATGGTTCTGTTTAATGTTGAATGTCTTTTTAAATTTGATACACTGAAATACTCTGTTGTCTTCATGTGTGTTATGTTAATGTAATCTTCTGTTTCATGAAAAATAACATAAATAAATAAGTGTTTTAAAAATTTCGTAAAATATCCGTAACAGTTTGTCTTGTAAAAAAAAAACACAAATTTGACAAATAAAGAGCGGTAGAATGCGTAGCTGAATGTGAAAAAGAGCAATTAGAATTAAATGCGTGCTCTTCTGTTTTTATTCTTTTGATATTAAATGTTGTCTGCTAGCTTTATCACGTGGTTATATTTTTAAAGCGATTTATTTGATGTTATAGCGATAGCGAAGAAGCCGCTTGGCGAGTCGCGCATACCGACAGACTACTGGGCGGGTCTGGGCTTCTCCAAGTCAATGCCCGACCATGCGATACGCGAGCAGCTCAAGGCCCACAACGTCAAGTACGAGGGTCCATCCATGGCCACAACCTACGAGGTACACCAACCCAAAAAAAAGAAAAAAAAAGATGGTTATGTGTGAAATGTTTGGAGATTTTTTAAAATTAGACGGGATACTAATGGTGGGAAGCCGTGGAGTGCGAAGTCCCCTGAGTGAGTGATGGTGGTTAATACGGATTTTGCGTTCTGTTCAGCTACTTGATGCAGCTCCTCACTAAACGGTGCGTCCATTGGCTGAACTCGATTACGTCACCCAATGGACCATCTGTAAAGTACACGCATATATTTTTTGTTTTGATATCTGCACTTGCCGTGCCCGAAAATTTCAACGTATCCTGTTTATTATTACATTAGCGCGCACACAGTCCCCCGACCTAAACGCCTCAACCTGACCTCTTCCAACTCAGTCACCCTCCGTCTGTGAATGCTTTATGGCTGGCATTGGTTTTCAGAACGGCGACAGCGAGTTAGCGGAGGTGGAGGAGGAGGATCGCGACCCGTGGAGGGACTCGCCCTACCAGAGCCCCAGCAACAGCTTCAACGCGGGTCTGCGTCAGCGCGTGGCCGCCCACACCCCACCCAGCCCCGCACGCAATTCCCCACTCAGCCAGGAGTACTCCCCCAAGCGGAACGGTGAGTGCATGCAGAAAGTCGGACAAAAAAGCTCCCCCCCCCCCCTTTTTTTTTTTTCTCTGAAGAACCAACTTGTACGATCCAGTATTAATATTTCCAAGAGGTCTTGCCTTGTACAGTTTAAGAGGAGTCTTTGGAGGGAGCCTTTGCTTGTGTTTTAAAACAACGATAAGAAGGAGACTTAATTTTTAGTCCAACGAAGATCAAGCGAAGAGCTACGAAACTGATTACTCTACTTGAGGGATTTTTTTTTCTTTAGCATTCAAATGCTGACGTTTTTTTTTCTTCTCAGAGTACATGCACGGGCCCAGCATGGGTCGTGTCTCGAGCCCGTCTATATCAGACGTTGATTGGCTGCCTACCACTGACCTAGCGGAGCTCTTCAGTAAGCTAGGCCTCGGCAAGTACACGTACCTGTTCCAAGAGCAGGAGGTAAGATCGCAGTGCATGTTTTCGTTCTGTGGATTGGGTTGAGCAGTGAGAACGTTTTTGTCGCATTTTATTGTTGAAGCTTGACGCGTCCGTTTTTTCCGTCGTTCGTGGGGTTATTGATGCTTTGTAAGGCTTGGTGCAACTGTGCCCGTAACGGGGTCAGGACATCTCGCCATAAATCCAACTCGCCATATGGCGACTTGGAAACCAACTCGCCATACTTTTATACCAACTCGCCATACTTTTTTTTATTATATTTTACACACCATTTTCATGAGAATGTCCTCTTTTACTAAAGTCTAATTTCATGCTTTCATTTTTTCGCATGTTTAACTTAATGTTTTTGGTTTTTTTCTTTTTTTTTTGCTTCAGTTTTACACACCATTTTAAGTTTAGCAAAAATAGATCGCAATTCCTTTAATTGCGATACAGGAAAGTAATTCAGTAAAACCGGGAGAGAAGCAATTAGTTGGAAATACACTGAGTATAAGTGGGAGATATTGTGATTGTTCTTGACATGAAATTACACTATAAGCGGGAGAGATTGCAATTATTTTTGAAATGAAATTGCAATGGAGTGCTAGTGGGATATATTGCAATTATTTTTGAAATGAAATTGCAATTGAGTGTTAATGGGAGAGATTTATATTATTTTTAAGTTAAATTGTAATGGAGTGTTAATGGGAGAGATCGCAATTGTTCATAGTCATAGTTAACCAATGAGACCAGCAAAATGAAGAGAGAGCTCTGTCACTGGGTAACCCGACAGACCAATCACACTACGACAAAGTGCAATTTTCCTGTATAAAAGGGGTAAATTTTTGGTCTTGAAATCAGTTCAACAAATCTGGATAAATAAATTTGTTTTTCCTTCTTTTTCTTACTTTTTAAAACCCCTTTTCGATAGTATACAATTTCTTTATACACGCACACTCTGTTTAGTTCTTGGATTTTACACACCATTTTTCGGTTGTAACCAATATATATACAAGGCCGAAAGGGGATTTGAAAAGTATGGCGAGCTGGCAAGACCTGTGGCGAGTTGGTAAGCATTTCGGAAATTATGGCGACTTGGTTTATGGCGAGTTGGTAAAGGGGAGTATGGCGAGTTGGCATTATGGCGAGTTGTCCATACTCCCCCGTAACAACGTCAGTAGATGTCTCACTTCCGAGTCAAAGCTAAGTGATTTCGAATCTGAGCTTTATTATGATTGTCAGCAGTATAACACCGAAAACTGAGCAAATCACAGCAAAGTGACACTTTGTAAAGTTTGTGGAAGAACTGAAAATAGATGTAGAAAAAATCTTGGAGTCATATTTTTGCGTGAGTGAGTGACTTGCAAGGAGCCCTCAGCCTTGTGGGGTGTGACTGGGAGTTAGTGTAACGGAAGTCTACCGCCTCTTCTGTCGTAGATTGATATGGCCACGTTCCTGACCCTCACCGACCAGGATCTGAAGGAGCTTGGGATTACAACATTCGGTGCTCGCAGAAAAATGCTGCTGGCTATTGACGGTAGGTCGTGGGTAAGGAGGGGGGGGGGGGGGGGGGAAGGTGAGGGTAGCCGAATATCGCGAATGAAAACCCTTTATTTGCGGAAACGAAACCATGACATTTGAGCCAGTGAAGTTAGGACCGGAGGAGTTGCGGCCAGGAGTGAAAAGTGAATCAATGAATAAGGGCAAAGAGTTTTAAAAATTGATATTGTTATATTACTATTGTTTAACCAACTGAAGAGAGCACGGAGTAAGAGCACCTCCCCCCCCCTCCCCCCCCCCCCCCCTTTATTTGGCGCACTCTAAAAGAACTCCTTTCAGAGTTATCATCCGTCATCGGTTGCCATTGTCCTGTATCGTCCAACTAATCCTGAAATCTGTTCGATGCCGTTATGTCCCAGTAACTGTCGTACGTACCAGAGTAGTCTTTGCCCAATAACCCCGGTTGCTAGACAACACGTGTCGCCATCAAAAGTGGTTCACCGTTCTAATTGTTGTTATCAGCTAATACACCTGGCCTATAGGGCTGAAACGGATCCTAAAATCCGTACACGAGGGCTTAGGACCCGTGTACACAACGGCTTAGAATCTGTGTACACTAGGGTCTATAAACCGTGTACACGGAACACTGCGCGAAAAATGCGAGCACATGAGTACTGCCCGGTACAGAAGTAAACTAGTGCCCGAAAGTCTCAAGAAGATTACAATTTCATTTTTTTCGCCTCTTCTTTCAAAGAAATTCCAAATTCACTTTTTGGCCATGAACATTGTATTATTTAAAATAAGAATTCTGAAGCAAATAAGGAGCCAGATTTTTTCAAGTAGGTTATTCGGGGATAGACTACCGATAAATCGAATGTCACAGAAATCGATTTTTTTTCATAATTTCACCATTTGATGTTGCAGACTATATAAACAACTTATTTTCTTTCCTTACAAATAAAAAAATATGAAAAAAATGAAAATTACAAATAAATTTTTTTAAATTTAAATTTCAATACTTTATTCAATACTGAACTACTCACATTTTAATAAACGGGCCAATGTAAACTCAATTTTTCAATATTTTTTATTTTCCTTTCGCGAAAGATAAGAATTTACATCGTTCAAAAAGTGAAGAACTGTTGATATCCGTGACATTTGAATTATCGGTAGTCTATTCCGGAATAGCCTACCAAAAAATATCTGGTTTCTTATTTGCTTCAGAATTCTTATTTTAAATGAAAGTGTGTTCATGGCTCTTTGAAATTAATCACACACTACACAGACGTGTAGATTAGCACATGTACTGACCCGATGTTTTTGATGTTTTGTACTCGGCAAAGCCGTTATAGTTCAATACAGTGTAGTTTCTTCCGATCAGTAATCAACACGGCACAGTAACAGGGCGTCGCAGAGTTTCGCTCAGAATTTTGTGTATCGTGTAGTGGTTTCGTGTCTGTGTAATGCGAGGCATCGACACGGTACCGTGTACACGTGAATCCGTGAAATGATAGGCATCGACACGGTATCGTGTACACGTGGATCTGCTATCAGCTCTACTGGACAGCATGCCATTCTCGGTGTGTTAGGAACTATATAAAAGGGCACAGTTAACCCACTTAATTTAAACAATTTAAACTAAATTGTGCAATTACACAAAGTAACGAATAACAGGATGTTAATTGTCAAAGATTTGAGCAATTTTTGAACTGGCCAAAAAGTCGAATGCCGGCGTAAAGCCCCCCCCGGCGAAAAGCCCCCCCCGGCGAAAAACCCCCCTACATGTTGCCACCCTAGGCGAAAAGCCCCCCCGGCGAAAAGCCCTACCGGCAGAAACCCCCCCCCCCCCCTCCCCCGGTCCTTTTTTTTTACTTTTAATATTCAATTTCCATTCATTTATTTCTATTTTATCATTATATTCAGTATAATCTTAAAATGATTGATAAAACCCCCTGAAACGGCCCACCTTATATATCCATCCTTAACTTAACTCAGGATACTTTCCGGAGCTTAAGCTAGTTTACTCGGGAGGTGCCACCATAAACTCCGGGAGGATTAATCTTCGATTACATCTTACCCTTTCAATCCTCGACGGCAACTTTTTTGAAGGTGTGGTATCAGCGATGAAGTGCAACGATAGGAGTGGGCTCAGGGATTATGAGTGTGATCCAGCTTACAATAGTCTATTGTGTAGTTCAAATCCCTATGGACGGTGACGCCTTTGTGGTCTCCACCTCAATCAACTTATTATAATATTATAATATTTGAATTTTGCCGAATGACCTACATTTCCTTGAAAATTACTAAATAAAATGCCCGTGGGGGGGGGGGGGGGGGGTTCTGCCGGTAGGGCTTTTCGCCGGGGGGGCTTTTCGCCTAGGGTGCCAAAATGTAGGGGGTTTTCGCCGGGGGGGGGCTTTTCGCCGGGGGGGCTTTACGCCGTTTACCCAAAAAGTCAAACTCGGTCACTTCTGGCCAAAATAACTGGCCCAAATGTCGCTGGCCCAAGTGTCTGGAAACCGGGAAAATATTTTATTTAAATAGTACACAAGGACAACCACCTTATGTCAGTTCACGTGAAATCGCTGTCTTAGATTCATAGATCTTACATCCATTCAGCGCCGTTGTAGAAGAAATGTGTCGGAAATAAAGAAGCGTGGTGCATTATCTGCTGTCAGTCAAGCAGTCGCGCGAACTGTAAAGCTCATGCATTGTTGCGTTGTATTTTTTGTCACACAGATCTCAACAAGCGACATACGCCCATATCAGCGGCCCCGGGCTCTAATAACCCCTTCAGGAAGACGGAAAAGCAACTGCTGGGTCGGCGACATGACATCGCCAGTCAGAGTGGCCGCTGGTGAAAGAATACCCCCCCCCCCCCCACCTCCCCGCCACACCTCCGTTGTCAAGCGTCTGTCTCACATGTTATACACAACAGTGTACATCCTTAAGAAAATCATCACCGCTGGTATTATAGTGTAATACATGTGGCAGTGTGAAAGCAAGGCGTGATGTAAAAAGTCTGATTCACTGATTGTGTGGTTCAGAAGACAGGAGTGGGAACCATTGCACGATTGATCTGTGGGTTGCACCGGACGTGAGCGCTCTGCGCCGTTTGTGACGTAACGAACCCATATCAGAAGCTTCCTGCAGGCCTATTTGAAATGCTAGGAACATGGACCGTTTGGGAACTGTTACACTGAAGCACTATTTTTATCTTGCTTACGCAGTAATGCACATCTTTAGCTGATTGGTTGTTACTTGCAGAAATAAAGACACGCATGACATTTCATTCTTGCAGACGAAAAACTGTGATATAAGAACATTCTTCTGTGGTTCACTGTAGCATGGTTTGGCAGATGAGCCCAAATATCGAAAACATGCCCAATTGTAGTGGCAGCTGTATGCCACCGATGTTGGTGGTGCCTGTGGCATCTCTATGCCTCCGTCACGTGATGGGGTAAGACTGCACACTTACATGCTGTAATTGATGCCTGGCTGTCTCTGCCACCAGCGTGGGTGGTGCCTGTGGCATCTCTGTGCCTCCGTCACGTGACGGGGTAAGACTGCACACTTACATGCTGTAATTGATGCCTGGCTCTCTCTGCCACCAGCGTGGGTGGTGCCTGTGGCATCTCTATGCCTCCGTCACGTGATGGGGTAAGACTGCACACTTACATGCTGTAATTGATGCCTGGCTGTCTCTGCCACCAGCGTGGGTGGTGCCTGTGGCATCTCTATGCCTCCGTCACGTGATGGGGTAAGACTGCACACTTACATGCTGTAATTGATGCCTGGCTGTCTCTGCCACCAGCGTGGGTGGTGCCTGTGGCATCTCTGTGCCTCCGTCACGTGACGGGGTAAGACTGCACACTTACATGCTGTAATTGATGCCTGGCTGTCTCTGCCACCAGCGTGGGTGGTGCCTGTGGCACCTCCGTCACTTAACAGGGCGAGACTGGGCACTTGCATGCTGTAATTGATGCCTGGCTGTCTCTGCCACCAGCGTGGGTGGTGCCTGTGGCATCTCTATGCCTCCGTCACGTGGCGGGGTAAGATTGGGCACTTACATCCCGTGGATTGATGCCTGGTGGTCTGTGTCACTGAGAAACTGCTGCTTTGTTCACTTAGCTGACCTATTGAGCCTTAGAATCTTGCATAAAACTTATTTATTCTTGCTAATTTGGTAGCTGCTTTTAATAAATATTCATTTAAAGTTCATATGAAAAGAACTTTAAAAAAAGATAAATACCGAAGTCATAATGATTAAGAGCTTAATTATTTCAATGTCCAAGAAAACCTTGTAGCTTTAGGGTAACAAGGGTACAGGTAAAATAAGGTTCTTGTCAAATATCCCAAATTTGAAACTGAATCCTTCTAATGTTTAAAAATTTGACAGATATAGATGTAAAGGAATTTCCTTTCAAGTGCAATATGCGATAGCCAGGGTTATTTGAATAAAGTTAGAGCTGGTGGAATGTTTAACATGAAAAGAGAGATGCGTTTCGATTGAAAAGATTGTATGTAATTGGAGACGGGAAATGTGACTACGAACTAAGAAATTGAAACTGTTTTGTTTACTTTGTTGTGAGTTTTTTAACCTAAAAAAAGTGCAGTAATGAGTGTTAAGACTGCGCCATCAGACTGGCCGTGTACGTGTGAAATTGATGCCTCAGAATAACTTACAGCTAGGTTTGATCATGGTTCGTGTTCACTGGATTAGTGTCTCAAAAGATTATTAAAAGATGTAATGAAAATTAAGTGTATATTTGTCATTACCGGTGTCCCTTAGAGATAGATGTCAAGCTGTAAATATCGAAATGAATTATGGATATCTGTTTGGTTTAACGGCTTGGAATTCATGGTTTACATTATGTTAAATATGAATATTGAGGTATAGATATGAAGAGCCTTAAAACTAAATATTGTAATTTGTTGTGCTATATGCGAGTGTGTAATATGGAAATTACTTCATGTTTGTTCGTTGTTTATTTAAAAAGAAATTGCGTGTTTTTTGGGTAGAAATGCGCCTTAAACTAGAGTGAACTCTCGACACGTATAGTGCATATATACGCTTTCTGTGATTGGCAGTTGCTAACATGTTCAGAAAACCATGAAGTGTCTTGTGAACATTTACCCGTTAGTTTGTTAATTCTTTTGATATCTTTCTTATTGTTATGCTTGTTATTATATAGATACGACAGTTATCTTACCTTTGTGGTCGTGTAGAGGGATATTCAATTGTATGCTATAGCTATTATGTATTATTGTTAGTTTTCTTTGTACCACTTGTATCCAGGCACATTGCGTGGCACCCAGCGGATTACCATGGTATCAGTTGCCATAGTAACGCTAACCAAGACCTCTATTTTTAAAAGCGCTGGAGTTGTTACTAAAACTGTCCCCAGTTAGTTTTACGTAAGGAATCTTCGTTCCCAACTTCGGTTCGACCTAGGACAGAGATATTATCCCCTTTGGCATTCAGACAACACGGAGTGATTGCCTGGTACCATATTCTAACCAATTACCAATCAGTATTAAACTGGAGGATTTTTTCCAAATTTTTTTTGCAAGTTGCATTTCAAAGTCCCGTAACTTTGTTGGTGTGGTAAGTCAAAAGGAATATGTAAAAAAAAAAAAAACGAAAATCTTTAAAACATCTAAATTCTGAAATCGGAGTTCTTACATACTCATCAGTGCGAAGTACTGGAGTGCCCCCTCCCCCTCCTCCCCCCCCCCCTCCGGCCTCACCCCCGTTTTGTGTGAGGCATTAGTGTATTTAGGATGGGGTTGGCGTATGGGGGTGCATTGTGAGCATTACGTTTGTGCCTGGGATACAGTGGCTGTCCTATTTTACACTTGTGTGCTGTGACAAAAATCTAAGGAGCTAAGACATGGAAGATGACATTGTTAAAACGCAAAACAACCAGTCATTCAGCTTTTATAGAAAACGAACAAAACCGGATTTTTATACTTAGTAAAAGCATCTCAAGGCTTCATTAGTGCTATGCAGCAAGTCTATATGTCTCGTTTGATAGTTTTTGTTAGTGCTGTATATTGCAACACACTTCCCTGTGTTACAAGACTTGGGTAAATGCTGCAATCGGATTGGTCGATTCCCAAATCAATAATTTTCATTGTTGACCGCAACGCAAAAGTTAATAAATGTTTTAATTACTTGTTATCAGAACGCTAATTGGTCACGTAAAAAAAAGCATATATTGACTTGCTATGAGTCAATATAAAGGTGTTATTGGTCAGTAACGAAAATATTGACATAAAGATTTTCTTACTGGCCAATAATATTTCATGTTGGCTCACAATAGGGGAATATCTGCTGAGTGTTCTAGTAGCAGTGTTGTATTTTAGGGGGACTTTTACAGTGTATACGCTTTGTTGCTGCGATCTACAAAAATGGCATCAAAGTTTTATGTCGCTGGATTTGTTATCCGTCCAAACAAACCAACTCACAACTGAGATTATGGAATTTATTTACAGAGAACAAACTCGAGTTTTGCGGATCCAATACTCAGTGTATGTTATCTGTAGATATATAGATTTCTGTTTACACTGTGGAAAGTATGTCTCCACCATTTTAAATGTTTTCATTCTTTTGGTATCATCTTTGCTATTCACTGTATTGAATATTTCATTATTTTTTTTTCAAATTGAGCACAATATGTTCCTGTCCGTGTTTCGTTTGTTTTTACCAAAATGGCGAAACTTTTGGTTTCAAGTGATTTTAGAAGGCCCATATGATTGGATTTTAAGACAATTTTAAGATAAATTTAAAATGCAAAGCTAACATTTGGTCGAGGCATCTCATGGCTGTAATTGCGTCTTCGTACGCTTCTGCTTTCGAGATAACAGATGAGGCTTTGATCTCCTAGTGAGGAAGCATCGCTTTGGGTTTTCCGGAGGAAGATCCCAACGCTTAGGGGAGCCCAGAACGGGAGGCACGTGTCGATCATGTGTGTGTCGTGCGAATCACCGTCGAAGTTTTACTTCAGACCTGTAAGTTGTTGCTATAATGGACTGAGGCTGACGGGGGCTATTTTAGATCAAACTTGCACATATAGAGTCTCAGTCAAGTCAAGGCTACTGCTGTGTCGACGAACTTAATAAACGTGTTTGTCGGGCGGAGCGTCGTCAGGCTGCGGCTGTCGGCGAACTTTTGCAGCTTGTATCGTCCACCCGCTTCAGGTGCCTCGAGCTGTCCGGAGGGCAGGAGCACCTGGTACATGGGACCGTGCCCTGTCTCCCACTGCTGCCACATCGTGTCTTCTTATGAACTTTTTTTGTTTTTTTGGCAGCGAAGCTAGAAAAGACAGTTTCGTGTTTGCCCTGTGTAGTGAGCACTGTGTCCTCTCCCCGAGCCCTGAGCAACGAGCCGCAGAGGTCGTGAAGGAATGAGAGGTCTGTTGGTTGCTGGCGTTTTCTCCCTGTGAGCCAGGGTCTGGGTACCGGCTTCTGGTTTAGGGACTCTGGAAATGCCGTCATTGACGAATTGTCAATGCACAGTAAGTTTGTGGGGGGAGGGGGATGCTCAGACTGTGCGTCGGATCGCAGCGTGTCACTTCGTTTTTCAGAAAATTTGTTAGCACGGAGATAGGTTTTGTCCAGACGCGTTTTCCGAAACTATTCGATCCCGCGTTCTGAAATTTTATGCAGTGAAAATGTATATATTGTAGATGTGTAACGTCTTATATTTTTGAAATAGGCCAAACATTGTCAAAATGCGACTTCTCAAAAATATATATTTTTGTGTAAACCTGTTTGCATGGAGACTTGTTCAGACGCGTGCTCCGAAACTATTCAATCCATCGTTCTGAATTTTTTGCAGTGAAAATATATATGTTGTAGATGTGCAACGTCATCTTAATTTTTAAATCGACCAAAAATTGTTAGGCAATGTAAGGTTTTCAATTTCATTGAATTTACTAACATCCAATGACATTATGTTTACACGAGGGATTCTGCCTCACTGAGGCTCTAGTTTTTTATTTAAAGTGAGTTTGTTCAATTTTTACATTTTTATTTGCATTTTTAAACAGTAGGTTTTATTAATATTTCCATGCTAAACGCCTAGCTGTGATACAGTCTGGTTCTATGCAAGGCATTTTTAAATTTTAACAGCTTTAATTTTCAGTAGCTTTGCTGTCACTTCTGTTGCGAATGTCGCCAAGAGTTAAGTAACTGGGTTATGTTCTGTTGTGCTTTGTACTCATCCAAAGGTAAGACTAACCAGGAAAAAAGGCTAGATTTGATTGGTTGAAATGAAATGTTTAAGCTTCGTCACGATTGGCTAGTATTTACATGCGTAAGAAATTACAGTTTATTTCCATATGCAAATGGATTAAAATTTGCGTATGCAAATCAAGGTCATATTTTGCGTTTGTAGATGACTAAGAGCGCAAGCTCATCAGGGGGTTTACTGCATTTCTTTTGCCGTTTGCCTGGTTTTCAAAAATAAACAGGTGGCATTTAAGCCAATGTTTATTTTTTCGCAATAAAGAAATAGCTGTAAACTCGAGTATGACTTGCATATTTGGAAAACAAACACGATGCACATATTTTTTTGCTCATAAACAGTACTCCCGGGGCCACTTAAAAGTTAATTTGATGAAGCTGTCAAAATGTTGATGAGATATTAATGAAGGTAATTCCACATTTGAGCAATGTTCATGCGATATAAAGTGGGTTTCCCCTGTGGCATAGGTGTAATATAATTTTAAAGCCTGACTCTTATATAAAATATTATTTTAAATGTTGTACTCACAACATAATATTTTGTAATTATTTGTTTTAGACTTCTGCAAAAAATGTGCAAATTGAAAGCACAAGGTTTAGTTTTAATATATATTTTAATACTTTCGTATGGGTTTCTGTTTCTTTGTAACCTTGTAACCTTGTTGAGTTTCATAACCAGCCGGCTATAGTGCGGCTGGTCTGGTATAACGTTTGGTATGTACGGTATGCGGTCACAAGTTTCTGCCAACCTCTTTTAGATCTTGTCGTTGATCCTCTACCTGGCCATATGGTTGACAAAAAGGTCGGATGGGGCCTTTGACTGAATCGGTTTAGGGACCAGCCAACCACAATCGGTCGGTCTAGCACAGACACCTCGAATGTCTGCCGCGAGTTTGTTACGATGCGCGTCAAACATTTCTCCTAAATCCTACTTCTACGGTGTTTGCCCGGTGATTTCAATGTTTTACTGGCATGTTCACAGGGTGATTCACTAGTAGGCCCTTAGACCAATGTTCGGATCGCTTTGAAATTAGAAAAACCGTTTCCAAAACCTTCAGAAACTGCGAAATGGTGATAAGGATTTGAAAAAAAAAAGATTGGGTTTAGGGACTTTTTATCATTTCGCTACGAATTAGTTGTGAATCTGCCGAAAGTGGTCCTTTTCCAGAAAAAGTACATTTGCATGATGGTCACACTGTTCTTGGTAATTTAGTCTGTTCGTGAAAAGTTTTATTTGACTATGATGTAGCTATTCAAACACAATGCCGTTAAAATTTTCATACTTGGAATTTTAAAAGACATGGCTCGTATATGGTTGGTCCGATTACTGTCATTAAATATATCTTGGCTGGTCACAATGTCCCTGGGCATTCTTGTTAATGATATTCACCAATAAATTCTTAGTCAACCTGGATGAATTCTAGGAGGGAATGGTTTGTATAACTAATGCAGTATACGCTGAAGATTTCACTCGCAACTGCAAATATATTCGTATCTTTGCAACATCCGTTTGAAAAATTGCATTTTTAGAAATAAAGTTTTCATATAAAAAGTTAGTAAAATTGCTTTTTGCTGTTGCTACTGTGTTTATGTATTACTGTGTAACTGAAAGTACGGAGAGTGATCTTATTTTGAATCAGTTGCTTAAAACTTCCGGTTGTGTGTTTTATTATTTTTTTTTTACATCTAGTAAAAACGCGAATTTTCATAATTATTGAATATCCCTGAAACAGATGTGCAATTAAATGGAAAATTATTTTCATGTATCTGACTTTTTCTTGAAATGTCTCGCCCTTTTCTAGCCAAAGTACAACTTCATCAAATTGCCGCGACATAAAATAACCCCATTCTCTTACCTGTCTAAAACAATAAAAAACAGTTACTACTCCCCCTGTGACCGCATTGTCGTAAAAAGCGGTTCGCTCACCGGTATATATCTGGAACTCGATAAATGCCTGAAGCACACTGGTGGAAATCAATGCCTGTATAGTGAGGATTAATGTTATCAGTGTTGCCACTCACTTTGCCATGAAAAAAAGTATAAAAAAAAGTATTTTTAAAAGTATTTCAAAAAAAAAGTATAAAAAAAAGTATTTTTTAGGGCAAAATTTTTCGGCTCGCGCCTTCGGCGCTCGCATTTATTTCTACCATCATTACTTATGTCACATGACTTAAAAGATTAGTTTAAGTTTAATTTTTTTTCTTTTGCAAATAAACATATTATTGTTAACAAGTGAGCGTCTGCTCGTGATCTAAAGGTCACCTTTTGATATTACTTTTAATAACCAATACCAATACATAAGTAAACAAGTTTGTCTAAGGACAAAGTCCCAGCTTACGAAAAGCAAAAAGACCGATTCCAGCGTGCATGAGCAAGGGAATTTCCCTGAAAATTTGGGCATTAAAAGATGAGACGGCAAAAGGCTAGCTTAATAATTAATTTAGCATCGGACCAAAACATAGACCGATAAATACATACAAAGATTTGTTTCCCAGAAAAATGGGAAACAGATTTTTGTATCTCTGTTAGACTGGATAGTCTGCCCTAGATACCTTCGAACAACGCTCGCATTTCGGACCAGTGCGCATATTTATGTAACTTACCTCGATGAGCGGTTCTTATTCAGACAAGTGCGCATGTTTGTTTAATTTGCGTTGATGCACGGCTCTCATTTTGGAACAGTGCGTATGTTTATTTAACTTGCGTTGATGCGCGGTTCGCATTTCGGACCAGCACGCATGTTTATTTACCTTTTTTTGATGAGCGGTTCTTATTTCGGATCAGTGCCCTTGTTTATTTACTGTGTGTTGATATGCGGTTCTTATTTCGGATCAGTGGGCATGTTTGTTCACCTTGTGTTGATGTGCGGTTCTTATTTCAGACCAGTGCGCAAGTTTATTTAACTCGCGTCGATGCGCGGTTCTCATTTCAGACAAATGCACATGTTTATTTTACTTGCGTTGATCAGCGGTACTTATCTTGGACAAGTGCACAAGTTTCCTTAGGTTGCCTTGATGCGCGGTTCGTATCTCGGACCAGTTTGCATGTTTATTTAACTTGCGTCGGTGCACAGTGCTTATTCTGGACCTGTACATATGTTTATTTAACTTGCGTTGGTGCGCGGTTTGCATTTCGGACCAGTGGGCATGTTTATTCAACTTGCGTTGATGAGAAGTACGAATTTTGGAAAATCCCGAAAGTTTATTTAACTTGCGTTGATGCCCGCTTCGAATTTCGGACCAGTGCGCATGTTTATTTAACTTGCGTTGATGCGCAATACTTATTTCAGGCCAATGCGCATATTTCTTTAACTTGAGTTGATGCGCGGTTCTTATTCTGGACCAGTGCACATGTTTATTTAAGTTGTGTTGATGCGTAGTTCTTATTTTGAATAGTGCGCATGTTATTTAAGTGTCGTTAATTCACAGTTCGCATTTCGAACCAGTGCGCATGTTTATTAAACTTGCGTTTGGTCCAGTGTGCTTGCTTATTTAGCTTGTGTTGATGTGCGGTTCGCATTTCGGACCAGTGCGCATGTTTTTAACACTTGGCAAGCCTGTGGCTTGCAAGGGGTTTTTTTAATTTGTGCGACCAACCGTTAGTATCTTTTTCTTCTTGACACTGACCGGATTTCTAGCCATGTGAAAAGAGTGTATTTTTCGAAGTAAATGCGAAGCATTTCACGCATAGCACAGAACACACTGTTGCTCAGCTTTGTGTGAGCTCTCACTGCGTAAATAGATAACATGGCGTATGCCTGATCAGTCAATAAAACCTTAAGTCAACAAAAACCAAACTCTACTTGGCTTATAAGACGTATTCAAGCTGTGTTGTTTGCAATATAGTATTCAAGAAATAACCCACTGAAGGAAGTATTTTTGCGTTTTAATTTTTGTCAAGTGTTTAACATTTCGCTAGCGAAATGAGGTTTAGCTTTAACTTGCATTAATGCTCGGTTCCCATTTCTGACCAGTGTGTTTGTTTATTTAGCTTACGTTGATGTGTGGTTCGCATTTCAGACCAGTGCGCATGTTTCTTTGGGTTGCGTTGATACGCGGTTCGCATTTCGGACCACTGCGCATGTCTATTCAACTCGATGCGTGGTTCATTTTTTTCGGACCCGTGCGCATGTTTATTTAATTTGCGTTAATGCGCGGTGCTTATTTTGGACCAGTTCGCATGTTTATTTGTCTTCCGTCGATGCGCGGTTCACATTTCGGACCAATGCGCATGTCTACTTAACTTGCATCGATGCGCAGTGCTTATTTTGGGCTACTGCGCATGTTTATGCAACTTGCGTCGATGTCCGGTAGTTAAATCTGACTATTGTACAAGTTCATTTAACTTGCGTTTACGCGCTGTACGAAATTCATTGCATTTTTTTTCAAAATTCCGAAAAAAATTCAAAAGTTTTCCAATTCACTAAAAAAAAAGCACAAGCCGTATGCATGACCCCCTAGGGACGGCTCATATCAAAAATAAATGAAATCTGATAAAAACTGTAGGAGGAAATGCATTTTAAATTTTTTCTTGAAAATTCCTGAAAAATTCCCTGATCGACTCAAAAAGCACAGACCGTATTCACGACACCCTTAGCACGCCCAGCCCCAAAATAAATGATGTCTGATCAAAACTAGGAGAAGATGCATTTTGAGGTATTTTCATCAAAAATTCCCCCCAAAGTCAAAAATTCCCAAGTCGAGTCAAACAGCACAAGCCGTATGCCCAACCCACCTAAGGATGCCTCATAACAAAAATAAATGAAATCGGTTCAAAACTGTAGGGGGAAATGCACTTTGATGTTTTTTCTTCAAAAACTCCCTAAAAATACAAAAATTGTTCGATCCACAAAAAAAGCACAAGAGGTATGCACGACCCTTTAGGGGTGCCTCATACCAAAAATAAAAGACATTGGATCAAAAATGTAGGAGGAGATACATTTTAAAATTTTTTCTTCAAAAATTCGCCAAAAATTCAAAAATCACCCGTTCGACTAAAAAAGCACAAGCCGTATGCATGACCGCTTAGGGATGCCTCACACCAAAAATAATTGACATTAGATCAAAAATGTTGAAGAAGATACATTTTAAAAGGTTTTCTTCAAAAATTCGTAAAAAATTCAAAAATTACCCGATCGACTAAAAAAGCACAACTCGTATGCATGACCGCTTAGGGATGCCTCATACAAAAAATAAACGACATCGACTCAAAAATGTAGGAGTAGATGCATTTTCAATTATTTTCGAGATTTTTGCTTCAAAAATTCCCCAAAAATACAAAAATTGTTCGATCGACTAAAAAAGCACAAGCCGTATGCATGACCCCTTAGGGGAGCCTCATACCAAAATGACATCGGGTCAAAAATGCAGGAGGAGATACATTTTAAAATTTTTTCTTCAAAAATTCGCCAAAAATTCAAAAATCAACCCACCGACTAGAAAAGCACAAGCCGTATGCACGACCCCTTAGGGATGCCTCACACCAAAAATAAATGACATCGAATCAAAATTGTAGGGGGAGATGCATTTTGAAACAAAGTTTACTAAATAAACAACTAACTAACTAACGGACGCCACGGCAAACCGATAGGAATACCCCAGCTTACGTGTAACGTAAGCTGGGCTAAAAAGTATATACTTTTATAAGGAAACAAAAATGGAAACAAGGAAAATGGTAAAACGTAGTTAGTGTCGGAGAGGGAAATATTTTCCTGAAAGGAATGCAGAAATTGAAAAAAAGTACAGTAAAGTATAAAAAAAGAATAAAGGCAAAAAAGTATAAAAATACATAAGCAAACAGCAAATACTTTCATAAGCAAAAAAAAAAAAATTAAACAAGGAAAATAGTAAAACGTATTTATTTTCGGGGAGAGAAACATTTTTCCTGAAAGGAATTAAGAAATAAAAAAAGGTTTTTTTTTTGTGATTCCAAAAAAAAGTATAAAAAAGTATGAAGGCAAAAAAAAGTATAAAAAAAAGTATAAAAGTATAAAAAAAAAGTATTTAAGGCCATTTTTTCAAAAAAAAAGTATATACTTTTAAAAAAAGTATAGTGTGGCAACACTGTGTTATCCGAACTGGTGATCGAATTCCGTTCTAGTGAACTCGAAAAGAGTATTAGAACCCGTGACCACACTTACAGTTTTAATTCCTACAAAAGTTTTATATGTACATCCGTACTATTATTGCAAGATATGCTAAAACTGATTTCATTGCGTCTTGAGATATAGAAAACGTTTATAAAACTGGAGTCTTGAGAAATAATGAATTATAAACGAAGTAAAATAATACCAGTGTTCTTATAGAATTGAGCTTGACCCTACTCCAAATTTAAAGGGTGGAATACACACACTACTATATGGCTGCGTTTTGAACTGCCAGATGCGCAGAGAGCGTATTACTCTTACATCGCTAAACAAACCATTACTATCCCTTCCCCACCGTAAAAATAGATTCCTCAACAAGGAAATCGTAAAAAAAATATTTCTATATGTTGTTTTATTTCTTTGTGTATGGCTTTCTTGTAATTTGGTATTAAGTCAGAATTTCGCTTAGTCAAATTCCATTTCATTTGGACTAATTTCACTTGCGATGGCAGGTTCTTAACAGAGTACTTCAGAACATTTCCGACGTGGGAAACCTTACGTGCTTTAATTCCTACTGTGACCAATATGAACTCACAGATAACGGTTCTCTGTATTACGATGTCGTATAAGTGTGGGTTTTATTGTGTATTCATGTTAAAGTGCGTTTTGTTAAAATGATATATTTTTCAGTTGTCGAGTTCTGGGAGAGAGGCATATAATCGCTTAAATATAATATTTAAAAAGACATATAGAAATTCGTTATTCGACGTAAAAGAAGTTCCGATACATTGTTACGCCTGCATGTGTGCCTATGTGCTTATGATTTTGAAAAAAGTTTGCGAATTGCAGTGTGTAACCATAGTTATTTTAGAATCATGTCGATTGTTCGAAATTTCCCAAGCGCCATGTGTGTGTGTATGTGTGCTTTTTTTCGGCTGCAGTTTTTTATCAGTGTTATGAAGTAATTACATGTAAATGAAGATAGGAGTTTTGATTTTATGCTTCTGACCAATGAGAAAACACCAAAAATGTGTTTATTGTTACGGTATCCACAAGTTGGTCATTCAAGCAGGGATATAAAACGCGGCTGCATCCAGAGCCGCGGTAAGGTGCGGGGAAGGGTGGGATGGGAGACCTAAGTAGGGGGGTCGGGGGTAAGTGCCTTCTCTCTGTCTGTGTGTAGTTGTGTCTGAGTATGTAGTGTGTAGTGTATGCATCTGTTGTCGACATTGGATTTTATTAACATCATAACTTTCGAAGAGGCTTTATTCTAAAAAAGAACTTTTTGAGGAAGGGGTTGGGGATGTAGTGTCCACATTCTAGACCTGAACAAAACGACGTGCAGTAAAACTGTTTTGTAGTGACTTAATTCCAGATTCGATTGAAAGAGATATCTGTTAAACCTTTTTGTAGTATCTACCTTCCAGATCCGGATAGTTCACAGTTATAGGTATTTCTGCGTACCACTTTCTACATCCGGTGTAACAGGCTCTGTAATCCGCCCCCTGTACAGCTCCCCCCACCCGTCCCGAGGGGAAAGCTATACTAGGCTATCTCCCCCTCCAGTATATTTGCAGTATACTCACCCCCCCCCCCCGCCCCCACCTCCTTTTGCGTGTAAATGCATTTTGATAATATTTGTTCATGTGAATAAATGAACTCGATTAAACTTAAAACTATTTTAAGCTACTTTATTGACTATATTCAACATAATTCAAATAAAAATATTAAAATGACATCCTTGGTGAGAAAGTTCTGATCGCTAAGATAATCATAAATAACATCCGCGTTATCCAAGAAGCGTTTTGTTGTATGTTCAACTTTATCTTCCATTCAGAAAGTGATATCAGGTGGCGAAAAAGCTTCCACTGTAAAATTACAGTCAGGACTAAAACTTATGCCGCCACTTAAAATGACCCGAGATTTATCTAGCTATTTTAATGACCTGTTACAATACACAGATAAAAATTAAAACAAAAGAGATGTGGATTCGTTTCACTTCAGTACCATCGGTAAATACAATGGGAATTCAACAATCATATTAATCTCGCTAATTTTGGTGATCACAGAGTGCCTTTTATTCAGCAACAGAAAGAAAAATAAATGCAGAAAAATAGTTGGAAGCTGGAATGGCAGGGTAGTGGGGTGGGGTGCGAAAAGGGGACAGAAAGAAAAAAAGCGGAAAAAATTGCGGGCGGTGGAGGGGGGAAGCTGAACAAGGAGGGGCAAAAAATACCAGGGGGAGAGCTGTACACCTGTTTGTGGTGACCCACCTTCCATACCCCAGATATAAAAACGAACGATAATACCTTCTGTAACGACCACCTTCCAGGTCTTGTTTGTAGTAACCACCTTCCAGATCTGGATGAAAGACGAAGAATAAAATCTGTAATTATCCCTTTTCAACGTAGAGTAAAACATGACTGTAGTGACCATTATTGTTTTAACGGTTTATGGCAAAATAATAATGCATTTGGATTACTGAACTCTAATATTGCCAATTTTCATATTGCTACTTTCTAGCGTTTGATCTGTTCCTGGTTTTTATTTAAAAGTGTTATTATTTAGGCTTGAAATCTGCAAATAATATCCTTCCTACTTAATATTCATCGACAGAGGTTATGAATTTCACTTCACTTGGCCATATGTCATTGGTCCACATTTACTACTGCCACGCCGTGACGTCACAAGTAAAACGGTGACACCTATCCAACAAAGTTACGCAAGACGTTTCACATGGCATATACTTCAACACTTCAAGCATCAGTAAGTTTATTGTGTATTTCCGAGATTTTCAGTTGGCATTTCCAACAATCTTTCAATATTTGGTGACGTAAGAACAGAATCTTCACAAAGAACAGAAGGATTAATATACCGGTTAAATTTTCCCATTGAAATTGTGGCAGAAGTGTTATATGGAGGAATTGCCTGTGCTCCAGTAAGGAATGTATCCAATCGTAGCACACAGCTCATGCTCCCACTCGCGAAGCTTTTGCCCAGAATTATGGAGTGTTCAAGGTTTGCTTACTTCTGAATCACAGGCAAACACAGAAGACAAATAATAATTATAATAAAAGTGAGTTATTATGTACCGATTATTAGACAACCTGCTCAAACCGGTTTACAATGTGCGCATACATGTTTATAATTAATGAATACAATTTTTTAACTCAGCATTATTATAATTTCGACGTGTCCATATGGTGTTTCTGAAATCACTATCTATTGGCACATACGCCTAACAATAATGCAACTCTGACTTGGTATTGCAGGACTATATGGGCACACCGATATCCCTGGGGGGGGGGGGGGGGAGAGAGAGAGAGATTGCAAGTTGTCATGATTCCTGCCACGAGCGGGATTGGAACCCGGGCTACAGAACCACAACTATATGGCTGGCAAGCGTCTGCCACTCTTTCACCACTCGGCCACCGAGCCCCCATAAAATGTCTCTTGGTTTCTTTGTACACGCATCGTAACTTACACCAGCGCTTGTCGTTATGTCCAAATACAATGCCTGTCCTGGTAGCATGGATTTCTAAGTCAAAACCGGTTTGAAATCGAGGCTGTGAAAAAGAAAACCGTTTGATTTTTATTTTTATTTACACATGCCTCTTCCTCCGACACAAAACGAAATCTTGTACTTTCCTCACAGTCACTGCTGTCTTCAAACTTTGGGTACTCATTTTCCGTGTCGTTTTCAAATATATTTGTGTCGATCAGGTCAAGAGAGCGGTCACTCTCGGGTTTATCATTAGTCCCCTCGAATCGATTTGTGACAGAATTTTGTCCATTGAATCGTCACCATTTACATTTTCTTGATTTGTTTCGATTTGTGATGTAAAAATGTCCTTGGAATCAGCACTATCACTTTGATTTAGACCCTGTGTTAAGTCGCCATAAAAAACTGACAAAATCAGCACCATTTTCAATATCTTATGTGTTATCCATTTTGTTGTTAGCCATTTGGCCGCCTGTTAGAAAAGTCGATGAAATTGATTCTACGTCAACTTTTTATAACGTGAAAGCAGCTTTTGATGTATTTCACACTTATTTAATTGAATTAGCATTTCTCCAAAGTTTCGCACGCTAAAAAAGGGACGTTTTGACTGACCACTTCTTGCTTAGAGAAAGTTCCCTACTAATGATTGAAAAACGGTAAATAATTCTAACACAGGTTTTGACTGGATTTTCAAAACCTGTGGGCTTTGCCCTTAGATTTTGAAAAAACAGTCAAAACCTGGTTTTCATTATTTACCTTATTCATCAAAACCTGTTACAACAATAGAAAGTGACCTACTTATGATTGAATATACTCTTCTTCTGCCTGGTCGCTGATTGGTTTGTTATTTGAAACATGTTATTCCCGAAGATGTAGCTGGGACCATTTTGCCATACTGGTAAAAAGACTGACTGATATTTGGGAGGGCCCATTCGGCACGAAAGAATACCTTGAATGCAGTGCTCAACCTTGTTAACTACAAAACACTCAAACATATGTCGTTACCTTCATGTAACGCCCAAGCATTTTGTCGTATATGCTGCCCAGTTCTGGATGCGGTGTGTCCGTTATTCAGGGTTTGATGCGTCACAAGGGATGCATAATCCTGAAAAGCCCCCCCCCCCCCCCCCCCCCGAGGAATTTCTAGAAAGTGATACTTTTGAGGCGTGGAACGAAATGGCTGCTGACTACTGGTAAGTCATCCATTGACTCACCCGACACCAAGGAGTCTTCGAATAATTACCCTACGACCTGCGAACACCCTTTCCACCTTAAATATATGAATGAAGAGAAAATGATTGGAAAAAGGAAAATAGGAGCAATGCTCAATTCACAGTATAACAGAAAGCTTATGGTTCAAAAGGTAACATGTGAGTGAAATAGAAAGATGTAAATCAGACGGTAGCAAATTTTATTGATGGCAGTCCCCCTGGGAAAGTAAATTGCAGTTAGTATTATCCATCTGCTTAATTATGCTTTGCATAAATCCTAGCCACATAATTTTAGCATATGGACTTAAAAATCCCAATTTTCAAAAAAAAAAAACAGGGAACAGTTCATCACACTTTTACTTGTATGCCTTTCTTAAATAATCTCTGCAAAAATCTCTGCAAAATTCACATCCCATATCATGGAAAGGTATAAAAAAAGCTAACTAAAAGCTATTTTCAAGCGACACCTTTGCTGGTGTGCGCATTGCCGAATTTTCGCAGCCAATTTTGTTTTAATTATTGACCAATGACCTTGAAGATTTTCTCTGAGAAAGGTTCTTGGATCCAATAGTAAAATGCGGGTTGTAAGCAAACAGTAATTAGTTATTTTTCCTAGTAATATATATGGACAAACAAATATTACTGTTCAACACACCATAAAATATACAGACAGGGAGTTAATATCTCAAGCGAGTAATGTATGGTATGGACGCTGAAGGTTAATTTTGCTAAAACAAGAATGACTAGGGTTTCAGAAGAACGCAAAAGTTCTTACTTGTATACGAGAACACGAAACAAGAGATCTGTGAAATCGTTAAGAACCTTTGCATTCAAGTAACATGGAACATTCAAAAGTTGTATAATATATATATATATATTCAGGATATGAATGCGCACTGCCCGGTCGTGCGTTGTTGTTGGGTTGGAAAGCAGTCAAATCCCATTTATTTTCGAAGATAGGTTCCTTGATAAGAAAGACTATGCGAAGCTCGTTTACGTGATGCAAATTGACTACGTAAAGACAACTAACAAACCTTTATGAAAGTTTTTAAGAGAGACTTCTAAATTGTTTAACTGAAAACCAAATGCCCATTCTGTGTCTTCACATTTAACATTAGCTATTACCACAAATGTAAACTTTGAACGAGTTTCCCTCTTGCTGTGTTTATAATGCATTGTCAGGCAATTAACCAATCAGCGTCGGTGCAGTGTCATTTACCTGACCGATTCATTCCCAACTTATCGCTACTCGATAAGCAGTATTTTTCAGCGTCCACGTTTTTTATTATGACGGATCAAATCCAAGGTGAACTGCAAAATTTTGTGTAGCCTCTATCTTTAGTAGTATCTATGTGTATATTGTAAGTTTCATCTTGTTTTGTTTACGGATTACGGTTTACTGACATTGTTGATTCCTACAGTTCTGCGTTCTGTCAAATCGGCTTTCGTCCAGTAAGTGCTCCCTGGCCGTCAAGAACTTTATTGGGTTACAGGTAATTCACAGTGGGGTTATTTTTAGCAATCTTCTCGTAAATCCTATCTCGAGGGCTTCCCCCCTGGCCAGCCTCTGGTTTACATCGAGTTGGCTCTGCAAACAGTGGAGTTTTAACTTCCCACCGTGATACTTTCCTTCTGCCAAAAATAGGGCATTGCAAGGTCGTAGGGCATGCAGCTTGAAGCCACCTTTCCTTTGGAAGGGTTGAAACCACTGTCTCTTTTTGTATCAGTCCGCCATGCTATGGCGCATTGCGGCTACTTGCCACAGTGCCGAGTCATGGATTCACCTGCTGACCTCTTTGGTACAGCTACTGAGTCATCCTCGTGGTTGTCACACCGAAGACGCATCTGTAGCGGGTACGCCACTTCGACACTTTGTCGGGGCGTTGCATCAGGTACAGCGTGAATACTAGCTTTATCACAGGTATATAGCTTCAGTATGGGTTTTTGTGCCAAATTTCACTTGAAATTGCTCGAAATTGCTCGAAATTCAGGTGCTGTTATTGACACATTCACATTGAATTGAACCGTGTGCGGATGTCGTGACAAGCGACTCGTAACACTAGTGTGTTTAATTATAAGCTGCTATCACGACTGGACATTATCACGGTTGCTGCAATGCCAATGGCCGTGTTGATGTGGTGTCATTTTGTCGACTCGAGGACGCCACGGTCACGTAGTTGGCTGTGCGCTCAATACTCGCGACCCGTGAATGTGGCGGGTCGGCTATGTAAAGGGTTATCTCTGTCTCTGTCTCTGTTTGACTGTCACGACCCGCCACGGTGACAAGGCGCTGTTGTCAAGGGTCGTGCACGTAACCTGTCGTCGCGGTGTGACCCGTGGCAGTGACGGGTTGCTCCTGCGACGGGTCGTGCACCCGAATGGTCGTAAGTGATGATTCGTCACTGTTATTGGTTGCCGCTGTCACGGGTCGTGCATGCAGCGGGTCGTCACTCGCGACCCGTTATTGTGATAGTTCGGGAATGTGTCGGGTCGTAGATGTAGTGACTCGATCACGTGTCACCAGCTGCTGTAACTAGAATCGCAACTGTGCAGAAAGTTACTAATCCCAGATGTGACCCAGATGTGATCGAGCATGAAGGGCCAGACCTCGTTAGCAGTGCGAAAAACTTTGCTAATACACAACCTTCTTCGGTGCAGAACCGATAAAGGGGTTCGCCATGAGTCTAGATCTGCATCCAAACACGTTGTGTCGTGCATTTGAGGAAAAACGCAACGTACTTCGTGATCTGGCGTCAAAGTCTGTGTCAGTTGCTTCGGCAACATCGCGTCTTGGTGTGGCATCTACAGCGACGATTACCACAGAACCGCAACATAACCATCTCCTCTACCACAGGCTGCTATACATGCTATGACGGCAAAGAATCGTCAGTCTAAAGTAGTGTTTTCCCCTCGGCCTCTTGTCAATCTCAGGAAGTCAAAGTTGGTTCCGGTTCAGCGAATACAGTTACTCGAAGAACTTTTGGACTTTCCAAGGGGCAGGGCTTATCTACTCGCCAGCCTCGGATTTCTCTGCAGGAGCCCTTCCTGGGTATGTTACTTACCACGGCGAAAACGGTCGTATTGGGCGGGTGTCTTTTTTGCGAGTTTCAACATGTTGTTCTGAGAGCTTTGTGTCTTGGCAGGTCACCACATCGTCGACTGCGGCTCTCTATGTTAACACTAAGGGATGTAGATTGGTGATCGAGTCAGAGCCATCTTCTGAGGGGTGTGCTTTTCTCTCTTCTATCCCCATCAAGGCAGGTACCGACGGGAGTCTCTTGCAGCGGTTGGGCCTTCTTTTTCAAAGGGTGCACTTGGAAGGGTCAGTGGTCTTCTCACGATCGAACGTTTCATATTGGAAATGAGAGCTGTCTTAATTGCATGTCAGTTCATCTCCACGCTTCTCAAGAGTCATGTGGTTTAGATGATGATGAACAATCAGGCGGTTCTGTCTTATTTTTCCAAGCAGAATGGGACGCGCTCACCGGTGTTGTGTAGAGTCACCAAGTATGTCCGTTTATGTACTCACGACAATGGGTTTTTCATTCAGGTATATCGCATCGCGGGTATACTGAATTTTCTTGCCGATCCCGCGTCCAGAAAGGGAAAATCTTCCATACAAAGTGGCATTGATGGGTTTTACGTTTAATTGGATAGTAGTTCAATTGCTTGAGCCGCAACATTTTGAGGTCTATACGAACAGTCTCAATCACTAGCGTACTTCTCTCCATGTACAGGCTTACCAGGGCTAGAAATAGATGCGCCAGTGTGACGTTGGCCTCATTGGAGCGTTATTCGCATTTCCACAGCCGTCGATAATGCTGAAGGACCTCACAAAAATTTGACACGAGACACCGGAGCAGTTGTTGTATGTGGCTCCAGATCTAACCGAACTGATCTGGTTTCCTTTGTTGATGCCGTTAAAGTGCCTCATGATTTTTTGAATATTGAATTTTGAAGTGTCCTCTGTCAACCAGAACTGTGGTTTCTTGCGATTTGTCCCCAATTTTGAAATATCGTACTTCTTCACTCTTCCATTATTCTGTCACTACCGATAAATGACTTGGGCTGAAGTGTTTTCCAAGTCGGCACAGTCATGTCTTTTACCACAGTCGTGTTTAACAGTCCTATTTCGTGCATAGTACAACACGGCACTGTGACGAGTCGGCAAACATTATTAAGCCGTATCTGGCTTCTTGTGCTTTATGTCGCTCTTTTTGAGTAACAAATCTGCCTTTTACTTGTGTTCGAGTGTTCAGTGTCATGGTTATTATTGTCTTGTCGGCGTGTCAACCAGTTCGTATGCATTCGGTGTACAATTCCCACTACCGGTTCCAATCTCCCATAATGATGGCATCGTAGTTTACAAGCCCGATATTTTCTAAATTAAATATGAAATATTAAATTTATTAATAATCACTTATGTCAGTAAACGATCTTGTAGCCGCATAAGCCACCACTCGAATTATACCTGTCCCCATTAACTGGAATCGTGATATTCGATAAGTTGGATACGATTCGGCCGGTGGCTAACATTTCACCGATGTTGATTGGTCGATTTGTTGACAGTGCACTGTAAGCATAGCAACAGGGGCATTTGCGGTGATATCCCCCGAAAGCTTTCTTTATGGATCGCGATAACCAATGTTACAATACTGGAAAATCCATAGTGATGGCTTCTACAAGATATTTTACTGATGACAATGAGTATGGAGAATCCAAAATATTTCAGTTCATACGAGGATAATTTGATGTGGTGGGACTGGACACAAAAGTGCCTTTCTCATCATCATCTATTCCGCATAAACCGAGAAATACATAAAATCACTGACATAAATCTTTTACTGAATTGTACGATAAATGAGAGACGGCCAGGGTCCCAAGTTGAATCCATTCGTTTTGGTTAAACTACACCGTTATGTCATAATAGCGTAACACTTATGGTGATTATGATACTGCTTTTGAACTAGAGTCTTTGTCGATTTGTTAAATTGTAGATTTCTTGAAATAAACTTGAATCAAAATGGAATCAAAATCGATAACGAAATGCTAATTATTCTTTAAAGGAAATATTTTTTTTTTCTTATGGGCGCTATATAATCTATTCTTTCAATACAGCTTACCTAATAAAAATTCAGTCAACTGGCAAAAGGAACAGAGCAAAACATATGACATTTTGTGTCATATAGCTAGCAAAACGTAAGAACAAATATCGCCGTAAGTTCTGTAGCTTGGCATAAGTAGGATAACGCATGCTTTTTCTTCAAAATAATAAGAATGACAAACAGCTAAACTACTTCATCCATGTCGATATTTTTGTGTGAAACCAAAAAGTTTCTGTCATTTTTAAAATTACAAATAGACAGTAAAATACTAACAAAATAAATGTAAAACACATTTAGAAGATAGACAGCAAACAAAAGGAACAGTATTGTAGTTAACTAGGAAAAATAGAGATATACCGAAGCAAATCTTTCATAGGTTTACTGGTGAAGAATAAATGAGGAAATTTCTGTCTTGAAGCATTAAGCTGCCAAGCTATTAACATTTTTCACGTTGCTTGTTGTTACTGGCCCAGTTGTTACCGGTCTACTGTCAGACTAAGTTCAGCGTGCTTGGGTAAAACGATTGTTTTTAAAGGGTATATCGCTATTGATAGGTTTTTCTTCAACCGGATGTTGTGAACGACGGATTAGATCAACGTGCCTTCCCCAGATTGAATTGTCACCCAAATCTTTATGCATTTTTTCGCCAACTAACTGCAAATGTCCATTTTCATGTTTTTGCCGATAGTTTCGCACAAGCACGTCATCACCCATAGTGACAGAACCACGCTGAAATTCGTCTTTGGGGCTTACACTTCTGTAAGTGATGTCACGTAGATTGGGTTTTGCAAAATCCAGCCTTGTTTTGATTTCACGTCCAAGGAATAACGATGCCGGGATCTCGTTGGTAGTTGTGTTTTTAGTTGAGCGATACATCAATAGAAATTGGACTACTTTCCCGTGCATGAACGAGGCTGTGCTTTATCGATTTGAGACTATATTTGAAGTTCTGAACCATACGCTCTGCTAAACCGTTTCGCGAAGGTTTAGAAGGGATCTTAGTTTTGTTAATAATTCCATGGAGTTTAAGGCATTTCTGGAAGGCTTCTGAATGGAATGTGATACCATTGTCTGTACAGATAACATCACAAATTCTGTAGGGGCCGAACAGTTCTTGAAGTACTGTGACAATTTCCGAGTCAGTAATTTTTTCATGATCCGTACCTCTGGCCATCTGAAGTATGCATCGACTATTATGATAAACATGTGGCCTTGAAAAGGTCCTGCGAAATTAATGTGGGTCCTTTTCCATGGGTGACTTAAATAAATGAGGAAATTTCTGTCTTGAAGCATTAAGCTGCCAAGCTATTAACATTTTTCACGTTGCTGGTTGTTACTGGCCCAGTTGTTACCGGTCTACTGTCAGACTAAGTTCAGCGTGTTTGGGTAAAACGATTGTTTTTAAAGGGTATATCGCTATTGATAGGTTTTTCTTCAACCGGATGTTGCGAACGACGGATTAGATCAACGTGCCTTCCCCAGATTGAATTGTCACCCAAATCTTTATGCATTTTTTCGCCAACTAACTGCAAATGTCCATTTTCATGTTTTTGCCGATAGTTTCGCACAAGCACGTCATCACCCATAGTGACAGAACTACGCTGAAATTCGTTTTTGGGGCTTACACTTCTGTAAATGATGTCACGTAGATTGGGTTTTGCAAAATCCAGCCTTGTTTTGATTTCACGTCCAAGGAATAACGATGCCGGGATCTCGTTGGTAGTTGTGTTTTTAGTTGAGCGATACATCAATAGAAATTGGACTACTTTCCCGTGCATGAACGAGGCTCGTGCTTCATCGATTTGAGACTATATTTGAAGTTCTGAACCATACGCTCTGCTTAACCGTTTCGCGAAGGTTTAGAAGGGATCTTAGTTTTGTTAATAATTCCATGGAGTTTAAGGCATTTCTGGAAGGCTTCTGAATGGAATGTGATACCATTGTCTGTACAGATAACATCACAAATTCTGTAGGGGCCGAACAGTTCTTGAAGTACTGTGACAATTTCCGAGTCAGTAATTTTTTCATGATCCGTACCTCTGGCCATCTGAAGTATGCATCGACTATTATGATGAACATGTGGCCCTGAGAAGGTCCTGCGAAATCAATGTGGGTCCTTTTCCATGGGTGACTTAAATAAATGAGGAAATTTCTGTCTTGAAGCATTAAGCTGCCAAGCTATTAACATTTTTCACGTTGCTGGTTGTTACTGGCCCAGTTGTTACCGGTCTACTGTCAGACTAAGTTCAGCGTGCTTGGGTAAAACGATTGTTTTTAAAGGGTATATCGCTATTGATAGGTTTTTCTTCAACCGGATGTTGTGAACGACGGATTAGATCAACGTCCCTTCCCCAGATTGAATTGTCACCCAAATCTTTATGCATTTTTTCGCCAACTAACTGCAAATGTCCATTTTCATGTTTTTGCCGATAGTTTCGCACAAGCACGTCATCACCCATAGTGACAGAACCACGCTGAAATTCGTTTTTGGGGCTTACACTTCTGTAAGTGATGTCACGTAGATTGGGTTTTGCAAAATCCAGCCTTGTTTTGATTTCACGTCCAAGGAATAACGATGCCGGGATCTCGTTGGTAGTTGTGTTTTTAGTTGAGCGATACATCAATAGAAATTGGACTACTTTCCCGTGCATGAACGAGGCTCGTGCTTCATCGATTTGAGACCATATTTGAAGTTCTGAACCATACGCTCTGCTAAACCGTTTCGCGAAGGTTTAGAAGGGATCTTAGTTTTGTTAATAATTCCATGGAGTTTAAGGCATTTCTGGAAGGCTTCTGAATGGAATGTGATACCATTGTCTGTACAGATAACATCACAAATTCTGTAGGGGCCGAACAGTTCTTGAAGTACTGTGACAATTTCCGAGTCAGTAATTTTTTCATGATCCGTACCTCTGGCCATCTGAAGTATGCATCGACTATTATGATAAACATGTGGCCTTGAAAAGGTCCTGCGAAATCAATGTGGGTCCTTTTCCATGGGTGACTTGGCCATTCCTAGGGTGAACCATTTCTTGTAAATTCATAAACTCGTAACAATACCTGGTCTTTCGATGTTGACTGGGCAATTTGTTTGAATGAAATCGGGAAGTTGTCGAGTAGTTCAGCATAAAATATTACTCTTTCTTCTGATGAATTTTTACAGCTTACCGGCAGGGGTAGTCTACTTAAACCGCCAGTGTTGGCGCGTTCACCTGTCTTTCGGTATTCAATTTCGTAATTATAGCCAGTAAGGAAAATGGCACATCCTTGCATCCGCGAAACCGTAATTGTTGAAATGCCTTTCTTGGGATTGAAGATAGAAACCAAAACATTGCAGTAGGTAACCAGAGTACATTTTCGGTAAAACCGGTACATGTTGAATTTTTTTATGCTTCAAACAATGCTGAGTGCCTCTCAAACGATTTGAGAATAATTTTGTTCATCTTTTGACAGTTTCCGTGATGCTTCGCCTCAATCTGGGCATATATGTGAAATAACACCAGAAATACCTTTTGATGATGCATCACAGAGCAGCCAAAGCAGCAATTTCTGATCATAGTGGGCTAAAACGAGATCAGATGAGATCTTTCCTTTTCTTGAAGGCCCTTTCGAGTCTGTCCATAGACATTTCTAATTTTTGTGGAGCAACTGGTGCAATGGATGTAGTATTGTGGACAAGTTGGGTAGGAAGCGGTGGTATTAGTTCACCAAGACGACCAATCCTTGTAATTCAGAATCATTTCTTGGAGCTGACGCATCTGTAACTGCCTTGAATTTAATTGGTCTTGTGGATTCCGTGTTTGCCGAAGATATGGGTGCAAAATTCAATAGAATCTTTGAAAAACATATATTGGAGTTGACTTTGAGGCTGTATTCGATTAATCGTTGAAATACTTTCTCGAGGGTACGTAGGTGAGCGATGTCATCTGAACCGGTGACATCGTCCAAAATACACAGCAAGTTTTCGATACCCCAGGCAGTTGATAGTCAGGTATTTTCTCTATTCCTCGTTCACTGCGATTTGAAGATCTTTGAAAATTTCTCTCCAACTGTCAATGTTGCTAACATGATCTCAATCGTAGGCAATGGGTACGATTCAACGTTGGATTGACATGACCTTAAAATCGCCACATATCCTAAAAGAACCATCTTTCTTCAGAATTTGGACAATGGGTGCAGCTCAAGCACTCCATTCTACCGGTGAAAGGATTCCTTTACTCAGCATGTTGTCCAATTCCCTGTCGATCTTGCCCTTCTTTGCAAAATGGACCTGTATGAATTTACAAATTTTAGGGGTAGCTCCTTCCTTGAGCTGCAACTTCGCAGTTATTCCTTTCTGCTCACCTAAATCTTTGCCGAAACACTCACTGTACTTTCCAGAAGATGGTCTATTTTCTTCTTAACTTGAGTCATCCATATGGACTTGATTTCGTGCCAATTTAACTTGGTGTGTCGGAGCCAATCTCTACCGAATAAAGGCGGACCTCCACCGTGAAGAATATACAGACGCAAACGATGTTCCTTACCTTTGTGTTCAACCAGAACGTTCACGTATCCCTCTGACCTTACACAGTCTCCAGTATAGGTCTTCAAAACAATGTTTGTTCTCCGCAGCCGTAATTTACCCAGAGGGCGCTGATAATCCCTGTTCGATATTATCGAAAGCGCAGATCCCGTATCAAGCTCCATTTTGATAACTCCACTGTTTATTTTAGGACTGTTCGTAACGGATGCACATTTCTTCTCGCTAGTGTTGTTTATATCGCAAACAACTTCCGTACAGCCCAAATCTGAACAGAAAGTGCTGTCGCCTTTAGATTCCTCGACTTCAGTGGTCACTTCATCGTTGTCACCATTGAAAATTTTCTTCTTTCGTTTCTTAAACTGGCCTGTTCCGGTCCTTTTGCCTTCAGAAAATGACTTACCGGATTTCTTCACTTTGCATCTTCTCTTAATGTGGCCTTTCTTGCCGCAGTTGGGGCATTTCTCGTCCTTAAAACGGCAGTCTTTGGGACCATGGCCATTCCTACTGCATCTGAAGCAAATATTTCAAGCTGTTCTCTGCAAACTTGTCAGCACTTGCCGATGCTCTTTGGGTCACTGATACATGCCTCATAGCCATTTCCATGGCGATGGCTATCTCTTCTGGTAGGTCAAATTCTTCTCCGATAACAATCTTTTCAGGACATTTACGTTCTTTATACCACATACCAGTTCATCTCTGAGATGTTCTGCCGAATTCACAATGCTCACTCAACTTCTCGAGGACATCCACGTAATCTGTCACCTACTCATCCGTCTGCTGTTTGCTCGAACGTCTTTGTCGATGGCTTGTGCTGTGAACAAGGCTATGTAGCAAGGAATAGGTTTTCTCGCCAATGACACTAAGAGTCACAGCAATTTGTTCTCATTGGCGGCAATGACATACTGCTCTAGCCTCTCTTTGTATAGCACCGAGTCACAAGCAGTCTCTTCAAAGGGCTCCACTCGTCCAATCAGTAATGCCATGATTCAGCAGTCAGCTTTAGCAAACACTCACTTTTCCGTTATCTTCGGCTTTATGCTCTGTGCCTTTTTTCTCCATCAGATCTTCATAGCCTCCTTGGTACACCGCAACGCAATTTGCTGGTCACCTTTGTTCAGTATGCGAGGTGGTCACGTGGAAACACTTCATAAAATTAAATAGACGCCAAGTTGCCGACATGTTTTATTTACAACCAGAAGTAACCCGCACTGGTTACACATATACACAATATTACTCAAACATGTCGGTTGATTATGTTTAATTTTTTTGTCAAACGCTATAGTTGTAAGTGTCGAAAATGTGTTTCTCGTATTGGAATACGTTTAAGCATACGTTTAAACGCTTCATGTTATCTTAGTTTTCACGGTGTAATCAGACAAATCACTTAATTTGACCAGTCTGACAGATGTGACTGAAGCGAATCCTGTCGAGTTTCGAAACTGAAACCAACAAAAAAGCCACAATTTACTTAGATTTTTACCTGAGTTTTCATCAGTTGAATACTCGAGTCCTACCGACCCCGACACTGATTATCGAAGAAAGAACGAGTTTTTTTCAATTATGCATAATTGAACGATATAACAGTGTTTTGTGTATGTTCTAGGCCTTCTCTATCCAAATGAACAACACATCAAATTTTGAGTTGTTTGGATTCCTTCGTTATTTAACTTCAGTTGCAATCCTACTTCAATAAGCCCCTTCTGCATCATTTCCGTATTTTTTCTTTCTTTTGTTTCCTCTTCTTCCTCTTTTTCTTCTTTTTCTTCTTCTTCTTTTTTTTTGTTTTGTTTTTGTTTTTGGTTTTTGGTTTTGTTTTTTTAGCAGACTAAATTCTCAAGAAAGTGAGGTTTAAAATAGAATGCCTCTAAGTTATATTGTACTACATCTTTTCAGAACCGGAAATTGTGCAAAGAAAATTTCTAGCAGGAACATTACCGCTGCTATAAAACAGCTGGCCATTGATGGGTTCTATCATCATGTATAAACACAGAGCCGATGGATATTGTGAGTATTATCGAGCAATCTCCAGTGGTTTGGCAGAGTGAAAAGATGTTATACACAACAGATCGAATCGCCGTAGAGGTTGCTTGTTGAACATATTTTAAAAGTAGTTTGTGTCTTTTGTAAGTACTATTTTCGCTCGAATCCCCAGTGTTTCTGCAGAAAAAGGTGTTATACACAACAGATCGAACCGCCGAAGAGGTTGGCTGTAGAACATCAAGGGAATGTGACTATAGTTACTTTGGTCTTGATTGTTGTTATAACACAACTGATTTTCGATGGCATCTACCTGTTATGTACAAGCACAAGATATGTTTATAACAAATAGTCGCTTTCTTCATCAGTACTATTTTCGCTGTATTCTCAGTGGGTCTGCGAAGTTAAAAAAGTGTGAGACACACCAAATCAAACTGCCGCAGAGGTTGGCTGTTGGACAACTACACCGTCTTCATTACTTAATAATAACAGAGGCTATTATGGAAAAAGAAATTTATCCGTTAAAATTTTGAATGTTCCGGACAATTAATAACAAACTTATTGCATACTAATTTTCCCGAAACACTGTACTGGAGAAATGTTTAAAATGTTTGCAAATATTTAAATGGTTTCTCAGAAAGACGATGTCAAAATTCTGCCATTGATATGATGATCGATCTCGAGGTCTCATGGTAGGCCACATTTTATGATAAATAACCAAGTAAATAAATAGATAAATAACAGAAGTCAATCCCAAAACGTTTTGATGTTTTATTCGGCTCAAAGATTGATTTGAACGATTTAATGAAGTTTTATTCTTAGCAAAGGAGACAAGTTTTGAAATTTTATAAATAAAAGTAACATAATTATGGCATATGACCAGTACTGAGAAGTACCTGCTGCAAAATTTTAATCTGAGCACGATAAGACTACCATATATTGTATCATTGTATCTGAAAACATACAGCTCCCATATGTGAATTTTTGTATATTCATATGCAATATATAGCTCTTTGTAAGATGCGACCAACAAGAATCCTGGCCTGAAGTAATGGGAAAATAATGTCTAGGACAAGCGAATGACAGAGGCTTACAGTTGCTACAGTTCTGTGCAATCAATAGCCTAATAATAGGCAACACCCTATTCCGCCACAACAGAAACCGACGAGCAACGTGGATTTCACAGGACTAAGTAACCAAATAGACTACATCATCGTTCAGGATAAGTGGAAAAACACAGTAAAAAAATTGCCGCACCTACCACTCAGCGGATGTTGGATGAGATCACTTCCTACTATTGGAAAACCTCTACTTACAACCAAGAAGATCCAAAAAGAAGAAAAAGTCGCCTAAACACTACGATATAGAAAAACTATTAACGGACCCAAAAACAGCACAGGAGTTCGAAGTGCAAATTGGTGGAGCCTTTGTTAAGTCTCGAGACCGAGAACATTAAAGAACTACACTTCAAATTCATGGAGACAACTAGCAAAACAACAGAAGACGTAGTTGGTCTCAGAAAACGACAAATGGTAGAAGGGTTGTCACGATACGTAGAGAAGGCATGTGAACATAGAAGACAAGCTAGAATGGGAAACCATAAGAATGCAGAAAACACAGAGACAAGAGACCGATATAAAGAATTAAATAAACTGGTCTGGTAAGACTGAAATAAGAGTACAAAAGAAGAAACTGCTGGACACCAAGATAGAATCTATGGAAACAGACTTCAAACAGAAGATTCATAACCTATTTTGATCAGTTAGAGACCTGCAAGGAAAGCCTAAGAAAGCACTGAGTGCGGTGAGAGACAAAGATGGCAACCCTCATACAAATAAAGAAGTGCTAAAATTCTGACAGAAACATTTTTGCTCATACCTGAACACCGCGCTTCCACACCAACCCTCCGCAGTCACAGAAATACCCGATGCTCCACAGCCTAACTCCAGTTGATTTAGAGGAAATTAGAGTAGCAGTCAAGAAGATAAACTCTCGGAAAGCACCAGGCATCGATGCGATCACAGCTGATCGCAACCATTTCTTCTGTTTGTGGCGTTGAGTGCACTAAATTTGCGAGTGGTCTGAATCATTGGTCCTACATATCTCTTTCAGCGTGGTCCCCGCTGCCAACAAGTTGTGTTGTTGTTGATGACGTCTTGGCGCTACCCGCGGCTGGTGATTTTTTACTGGTTTTTATGTCTTTGAGTCCCTGTGGAATGGTTGTTTGCGCACTATGTTGGCTTGAGCGGGGTTGAATGTGTTTAGGTGAGCAGACTCTCTTTGGACGGCTTCCTGCGTTCGTGCCTTGTCTATGGCGTCTTGAAGTTTCAGATCTTTCTTTTTCCTCAACTGTTCTGATAACTTTTTGTCTCTGATTCCCGCAACAATGCGGTAACGTAACACTTCTTCTTTCATGGCGCCATAATAACACTTATCAATTTGGATCCACAAGTCTTATATGAAATGTCTACCGTTTCATCAATGCCTTGGCAACGATCACTAAATATGACACGTTCAAACACCGGGTTTTTCTTCCCACTGAAGTGTGATTCAAATTTGCTTTTCATTGTCCGGTACGATTTCATCTCATCACTGGATAACTGAAAACTGATTAAACTGTCTTCCGCTTCGATACCCATGCAGTACACTAGGTTCTCCACTTTTTCTTCATCATCAGTTATTTTCGCAGTAGCTATATACCACTCAAAACGACTATGCCATAGGCCCCACTCCCCCGGCTTCTTGAAATCGAACGTTTGAGGTGCTGGAATTGCATTTGTTGATATTTCTTCTGTTTGTGGTGTTGAGTGCACTAAATTTGCGAATTGACTGAATCATTGGTCCTACATATCTCTTTCAGCGTGGTCACCGCTGCCAACAAGTTGTGTTGTTGTTGATGACGTCTTGGCGCTACCCGCACCAGGTAATTTTTTACTGGTTTTTATGTCTTTGAGTCCCTGTGGAATGGTTGTTTGCGCACTATGTTGGCTTGAGCGGGGTTGAATGTGTTTAAGTGAGCAGACTCTCTTTGGACGGCTTCCTGCGTTCGTGCCTTGTCTATGGCGTCTTGAAGTTTCAGATCTTTCTTTTTCCGCAACGTTCTGATTACTTTTTGTCTCTGATTCCCGCAACAATGCGGTCACGTAACACTTCTTCTTTCATGGCGCCATAATAACACTTATCAATTTGGATCCACAAGTCTTTTATGAAATGTCTACCGTTTCATCAATGCCTTGACAACGATCACTAACTATGACACGTTCAAACACCGGGTTTTTCTTCCCACTGAAGTGGGATTCAAATTTGCTTTTCATTGTCCGGTACGATTTCATCTCATCACTGGATAACTGAAAACTGATTAAACTGTCTTCCGCTTCGATACCCATGCAGTACACTAGGTTCTCCACTTTTTCTTCATCATCAGTTATTTTCGCAGTAGCTATATACCACTCACAACAAGTATGCCATCGGCCCCACTCCCCCGGCTTCTTGAAATTGAACGTTTGAGGGGCTGGAATTGCATTTGTTGCCATTTCTTCTGTTTGTGGCGTTGAGTGCACTAAATTTGCGAGTGGCCTGAATCACTGGTCCTACATATCTCTTTCAGCGTGGTCACCGCTGCCAACATGTTGTGTTACGGAATAATGCGACTCGATTTATGTTGAAATCTTTATTTACTTCCAAGCCATCTTGATTATTAAGTCACATGATCAGAAAGAACGTATTCAGTAAATCCAAGGGGGGATAGTTGTAACACTATCAATAATATTACAGACATGCCCTAAGCACTTAAGTAACTATAGTTCTTTTATATAATAAAAAACTTAAAAAGGCAAATAGTAATTAATCGAAGGTCGTTCGTTTCTTTTTTGTTCGTATCTTTGTCTGTTTGTTTGCTGATGTTTTTTGTTTTTGTTTTTATCACATGTAGCCTAATAAATAAGCGCCATGACCAAAATTACATGCAGCGAAACGAATGTCGGGAAATCCCCATATAAGGTTATCGATTGTGTGGAATTTCCATGTTTCGTTTTTATGTAAAATGGAAGGTTTAAGTTCTTTGTTACACAGGTTTGTATTTATTTAATGTAATGAGTTTATAATTTGATTTAAAGTAATGTATAGTAGTTTGTTTTTATTCATTTATTGTATTGGAAAATATGCTACGTAATTGTGCTGACACTGAAATGTTTACTGTTAAGGTCATGTGACTGTCTCCAATGGATAGCTTCAAGCAGCGGCTCTTCGCAGTGCCTCGCATAAATACTTATAACCCGTTTTGAGGACCCCCCCCCCCCCCACCCGGGCAGTATTGCGAGATGTTACAACCATATGATAACTTGTATGGAATAAGCAGACTCGAACTTTGAGTTTGCCGAAAAGTTTTTTGTGTTTCGACTGAATTGGATAACGGTAAGAAATTATTGACTGAAAAAAGTGGCAAAATCAGCAAATTTTGGTCTCTAAAATAGAAATTTTCTTAGTCAGCAATGGTTCGGGTCTGCAACTGTCCTATTGGGCATTATCCTAGACCGCATATACGTGAGAATTGTAACGCAATTTGCCTTATCACGACACATCACACGTACTTATTGATTTTGAAAAAAAAATCAACTTATCCCTTGCTTCCAACCAAATCTTGTTTTGTATAATAATAACTTATGGCTCACTGGAACAACTTACCCCCAGATAGCAGGCAGACGTTGGCCCAATGTAATTAGTCAAACGATTATCATTAATTAACAAGTCATCTAGACATTGAAACTGGAACAAAGATCAGTTCCATGTCTACTTCTCGCACCTTTTCAAAATGTAATTTGAACCAACTCAATCTGGTATTTTCACTCAGCATCATTAAAATGGCGGCGTTTCCGGTGAGCGATATTGTGCTCAAAATGTATAGTAGGCTTACAATATAGTCCCTCCGTTGGACCGCCCGAGGCCAGCCTGCGTAGGGTAAGAATCGTAGGGCCTACATAGGGCCAACGGAGGAAAACCTATGCCTACGGTTCCTACATTGAGCATACGAAGCCCTACGCAGACTCTACGTATGTTTGCTATCTGGGCCCATGGTTAGGGCAAGTTGAACCACTTAAATTCACAACTTGAAATTAAAAAAATTGCTTCTACACTCGAAGATGATGGCCCCAAATGACAAAACAAAAATGTTATGTATTTTATCAGTGTGTGCAGTACCTCTTAGCTACGATCTCATTGTTTGAACAATCATGAAAAATTAAAAAGTGAATCATGACACTTCAGCTTTCCCTATTTGCCATAACAAAAACCAGCCTCTCGGCACTGCATTAATCTTTTATCCAGTTTTCAAAAGTTTGGATAGAAAGGTAAACCAAAACATATTTTTATCACTTCGTGCGAAGTCCATGACCTGCTAGCGCGAAGCTAGGTTATTTGCAGTGTGCTGGAAAATAGGAAAAAATGTTTTTTTCTCCGGGGTAAATGTTATTTTCTTCGCGATAAAGCGAAGTTACTGGTATAGTGGTAGAATAAGAAATTTGCCCAAAAATAATGGGCCTGAAATTTCCTTTTCAAAAGAGACACGATAAAAATACGAAACATGGCAATGTGTTTAAAATAGTAAACAGTACCTTTGGTATGCAAAGCGAGAGCTGCGAAACTGTCTGTTTTCGTACGACGTAAAATAAAAAAGGGCAGCTGGACTGACTTGATTCTTGTGTTATCACATGCCAATTTTTGGGGTAGACTTGTGGTTGTTTCTATTTTCTTTAAAATGAAAGCAAAACCCAGTTGTTGTTAAGTCATAAAATTTTGAGAGTACTTAGTTACACCTATTAAAGCGTGGAATCCCTCAGAGCAGAGTTGGTCAATTTTTTACAAGATGATAAAACCGCGGATTTTCCTGCGTGGCAAGCTACTTTTTGTATATATATATATATATATATATATATATATATATATATATATATATATATATATATATATATATATATATATATATATATATATTGTTGTTGAACGGGATATGAAACGAAAGACACAAAGGGATCGGCACAAGAACGGATAAACATTTGCGCATTGTGCATCGAAAATTGACAGGTTCTCAGAAATTATGTCTTTTCAAATTTTACACGCATAAGCATATATATTGCATGTGCGCAACGTTGTTTTTTTTTTGGGGGGGGGGGGTGGTTGGATATTTTTTGAAATGGGTAAAAAAATTGACAGAAATGGATAGTTTTTTTTTCTTTTTCACATTTTCTATCGAGTCTTTGATTTTTGTCCAGAAAAATTTTCAGAATCCATTGGCTGAGCCGTTTCAGACGTTACGCAGCAAAAACATATACATTACAGGCATGCAGCATCGTATTATTTTGAAATGGATAAAATGTTTATGAAATATTAAAAAAATGAAAAAAAATAAGAAAATGAACACATTTTGCATCGAGACCGTGATTTTGTCAGACAAGTTCTAAAAACCATAATCCATAACCTTTTGGAACTTTACACAGTGAAAACAAATATGTTGCAGATGAGTAAAGCCGTGTTATTTTTGAAAACGGGGCAAATTGACGCATCAGCTCAATCGCTAAAAAATTACACATTTTGCATCGCTGCTGAGCGAAGAATATGGGCTTATCTGGACACGTTCTCAGAAACTGAGAATAAACTTTTTGAAACTGACATAGTGAAAATATGTATCTGTTACAGATGTGCAATGTCGTGTTATTTTTCAAATTTGCAAAAAAAAATGGACACAGTTGCCCTTTGTCAAGAACCGATAAAATTTTAGACATTTTGCATCGAACTTTGGAATTTAGTCTATACAGGTTCTGAGAAACTATTAGGCCCAGCTTTTTGAAACTTAACACAGTGAAGATAAATGAAATGAGGGTGTGCAGCTTCGTAAAATAGGAAGCAGAGAATCAGAATTTCTTTCTCTCTAGCTCTTCCTTTATTATCTCCTGCCTCTTTCCTTTTTTTTTTTGCAGTTGTCCCAATAGCCTTCATAGTAGCTGAACAGGACGTTAAATATCAAACAAACAAACATACACTCTTTTTCCAACTTTGTTTTTTTTTTTCAAATGATAAAAATGACTCATTTTGCGCCGAAACCCGGAAGCCTGTTTGCATCTTATTTAGCTATGATAACGTTGTCAGAATGAACACAGCTTAGATTTTGCAGCCTGGACTGAAATTGATAACATCATGTTGAGAATACATAAAATTGTTACAAATAGAAGTGAAATTCCCGTCAAATGGGCGTCATGTTTTGGAAAAGGCGCATTGGCAGTTCGTATGTTGATACTTGGACGGTCTGATACTTAACGGTCTGTTGATAATCGGTCGGCACCTGGGCACCGTCATTGACGGGCGTGTCTCATTTATTGTAGTTTTTTCACTGCCCAGGAAAAAATAGGTTTTATCCTGGAAAACTTCAAACGCCGCCTCAAAGCATGTTCAGTTATGGCTCATGAGGTGACAGCTCAATTGGTTAAAGCGTTCGTCCGGCAATCACATGGCACTCAATTTTAGAGCTCAAATAGCAGTTATTTCGGGAATGTGGATAATCGCCTGACTCGCCATATGTCTTGGGGTGGTAGCCGCGGTGTACATACGGCGACTTCTAGAAAACAGTTTTTTTTGGCGAAAGTGTACAACATGCGTTATTAAGAGTAGGCGACAATTTCAGATATTTATCATAGCTTGAAACAGCTGCATCGAGAGACAGTTGCTGTGAACTTTATTCGCTACTTCAGTGACATGTGTATACTTCGAGTATTTTTGAAGAAAATAAAAAAAAACTTAATTGAAAAATTAGCGTCCCATGTCGACATGGAGGACACCTTTTATGTGCCACAGAAATGTGCCCCCCTCCTCCTCCACCCCAAACGATGTGAAAGGAAGGATGGAGCTCCTCCCGACGAAGAACCATTTGAGGAATAGTGTCATAGCAGTTACGTCAACAGAACGCGCCACTCGTTTCACAATGAGGCGCTGTGCGTCATCTACCTGCCAAGCGTTTTTCACCAGAAACGTATTACCACACGATAACACTATATAAGACACGATCATAGCACGAATGATTTATGTGAGCAGTGGAACAGCTCATTTAAGGCTGGTCCGCGCAAATCCATCCTTTCGCCTTGCCAAGCTCGCCATTCCCGCGTGTGGCAAGGATCCATCCATTTCCGCCTGTGGTACCGATCCGTCCATTTTGGCGTGTCGCTCGAATCCGTCCTTTTTGGCGTGTCGCCCGGATCCGTCTAATTTGGCGTATCGCACGGATCCGTCCTTTTTGGCGTGTCGCTGACTGTTCAGCATGTCGCAGTTGTCATGTTTAGCAAAACGATGCTGTAAAAAGCATAAGGGCATTGCTGGGGGAGAGAGAGATGGTGGGGGATGCAGTAGGGAGGTAGAATGTCCGTCTACCGATTTGGATATATAATCTTAGTTCCTTGTACTGTCTGATGTGTGCAAAAATTTACTCACTAGACAGATTTCCATTTTGGTTATATGTGCGTGATGACTTCAGACGAAGAAGAAGACGCCAAAAGGGAGATATTATTTTGACTGTATTTTGAGTTTAACAAAAGCTAGTATTTTATTGAGAACGAGCTTTGGAAACATTATGAAGGCAGCTGTTGTGAACTTCTCGAGATATCACATGGAACGCTTGAGACCTGAGGCTTAAAAACATATGTGAGATTATTTTTCCTTAGTAAATATATATACGGAAACGGAAGTTGTAAGACAAAGAACAATCAAATAAAAAAGTCCACCAAGTGCAAAGTGGATCCTTTTCTAAAGCAGGAGTGGTTAGATTTGTACTGAATGACAGAGAGAGAGAGTCTGTAAGCCTTTCTTGACTGCGTGCGAGGTGGAGGGAGTGCAACAGACTATTTCATGACGGTTTGTGTGCTTATAAGTTAAACAGTAGTACTTGCAGGATTTGTTTATTGCCCGGAAGCAGGGTATTTCTTCCCTTTGGATGGAAGAAACATGCTTAAAGGGAAGGAAACACCTTTCTGCCTGGAAGAAAAGAAAGAAAATTTTTTATGCTTCAAACAATGCTCAGTGCCTCTTAATCGATTTGAGAATAATTTTTTTCATCTTTTGACAGTGTCCGTGATGCTTCGCTTCAATCTGGGTATATATGTGAAATAACACCAGAAATACCTTTTGATTGCGCGTCACAGTGCAGCCAAAGCAGCAATTTCGGATCATAGTGGGCTAAAACGAGATCAGATGAGATCTTTTGTTTTCTTGAAGGCCGTTTCGAGTCTGTCCATAGACATTTCTAATTTTTGTGGAGCAACTGGTGCAATGGATGTAGTATTGTGGACAAGTTGGGTAGGAAGCGGTGGTAGTAGTTCACCAAGACGACCAAGCCTTGTAATTCAGAAACATTTCTTGGAGCTGACGCATCTGTAACTGCCTTGATTTTAATTGGTCTTGTGGATTCCGTGTTTGCCGAAGATATGGGTGCAAAATTCAATAGAATCTTTGAAAAACATATATTGGAGTTGACTTTGAGGCTGTATTCGATTAATTTGTTGAAATACTTTCTCGAGGGTACATAGGTGAGCGACATCATCTGAACCGGTGACATCGTCCAAAATACACAGCAAGTTTTCGATTCCCCAGGCAGTTGAAAACAAAAAGTCCTTTCTGGGTGTTGATAGTCAGGTATTTTCTCTATTCACTGCCATTTGAAGATCTTTGAAAATTTCTCTCCAACTGTCAATGTTGCCAACATGATCTCAATCGTAGGCAATGGGTACGATTCAACGTTGGATTGACATGACCTTAAAATCGCCACATATCCTAAAAGAACCATCTTTCTTCAGAATTTGGACAATGGGTGCAGCTCAAGCACTCCATTCTACCGGTGAAAGGATTCCTTTACTCAGCATGTTGTCCAATTCCCTGTCGATCTTGCCCTTCTTTGCAAAATGGACCTGTATGAATTTACAAATTTTAGGGGTAGCTCCTTCCTTGAGCTGCAACTTCGCAGTTATTCCTTTCTGCTCACCTAAATCTTTGCCGAAACACTCACTGTACTTTCCAGAAGATGGTCTATTTTCTTCTTAACTTGAGTCATCCATATGGACTTGATTTCGTGCCAATTTAACTTGGTGTGTCGGAGCCAATCTCTACCGAATAAAGGCGGACCTCCACCGTGAAGAATATACAGACGCAAACGATGTTCCTTACCTTTGTGTTCAACCAGAACGTTCTCGTATCCCTCTGACCTTACACAGTCTCCAGTATAGGTCTTCAAAACAATGTTTGTTCTCCGCAGCCGTAATTTACCCAGAGGGCGCTGATAATCCCTGTTCGATATTATCGAAAGCGCAGATCCCGTATCAAGCTCCATTTTGATAACTTTACTGTTTATTTTAGGACTGTTCGTAACGGATGCACATTTCTTCTCGCTAGTGTTGTTTATATCGCAAACAACTTCCGTACAGCCCAAATCTGAACAGAAAGTGCTGTCGCCTTTAGATTCCTCGACTTCAGTGGTCACTTCATCGTTGTCACCATTGAAAATTTTCTTCTTTCGTTTCTTAAACTGGCCTGTTCCGGTCCTTTTGCCTTCAGAAAATGACTTACCGGATTTCTTCACTTTGCATCTTCTCTTAATGTGGCCTTTCTTGCCGCAGTTGGGGCATTTCTCGTCCTTAAAACGGCAGTCTTTGGGACCATGGCCATTCCTACTGCATCTGAAGCAAATATTTTCAGCTGTTCTCTGCAAACTTGTCAGCACTTGCCGATGCTCTTTGGGTCACTGATACATGCCTCATAGCCATTTCCATGGCGATGGCTATCTCTTCTGGTAGGTCAAATTCTTCTCCGATAACAATCTTTTCAGGACATTTACGTTCTTTATACCACATACCAGTTCATCTCTGAGATGTTCTGCCGAATTCATAATGCTCACTCAACTTCTCGAGGACATCCACGTAATCTGTCACCTACTCATCCGTCTGTTGTTTGCTCGAACGTCTTTGTCGATGGCTTGTGTTGTGAACAAGGCTATGTAGCAAGGAATAGGTTTTCTCGCCAATGACACTAAGAGTCACAGCAATTTGTTCTCATTGGCGGCAATGACATACTGCTCTAGCCTCTCTTTGTATAGCTCCGAGTCACAAGCAGTCTCTTCAAAGGGCTCCACTCGTCCAATCAGTAATGCCATGATTCAGCAGTCAGCTTTAGCAAACACTCACTTTTCCGTTATCTTCGGAATTATGCTCTGTGCCTTACTTCTCCATCAGATCTTCATAACCTCCTTGGTACACCGCAACGCAATTTGCTGGTCGCCTTTGTTCAGTATGCGAGGTGGTCACGTGGAAACACTTCATAAAATTAAATAGACGCTAAGTTGCCGACATGTTTTATTTACAACCAGAAGTAACCCGCACTGTTTAATTTTTTTGTCAAACGCTATAGTTGTAAGTGTCGAAAATGTGTTTCTCGTATTGGACATACGTTTAAGCATACGTTTAAACGTTTCATGTTATCTCAGTTTTCACGGTGTAATCAGACGAATCACTTAATTTGACCAGTCTGACAGATGTGGCTGAAGCGAATCCTGTCGAGTTTCGAAACTGAAACCAACAAAAAAAGCCACAACTTACTTAGATTTTTGCCTGAGTTTTTATCAGTTGAATACTCGAGTCCTACCGACTCCGACACTGATTATCGAAGAAAGAACGAGTTTTTTTTATTATGCATAATTGAACGATATAACAGTGTTTTGTGTATGTTCTAGGCCTTCTCTATCCAAATGAACAACACATCAAATTTTGAGTTGTTTCGATTCCTTCCTTATTTAACTTCTCAGTTGCAATCCTACTTCAATAAGCCTCTTCTGCATCATTTCCGTATTTTTTCTTTCTTTTTCTTTTCTCTTCTTCCTCTTCTTCTTCTTCTTCTCCTTCTTCTTTTTTGTTTTGTTTTTGGTTTTGGTTTTTGATTTTATTTGTTTTCTAGCAGACTAAATTCTCAAGAAAGTGAAGTTCAAAATAGAATGCTTCTAAGTTATATTGTACTAGATCTTTTCAGAACCGGAAATTGCGCAAAGAAAATTTCTAGCAGGAACATTACCGCTGTTATAAAAGAGCTGGCCATTGATGGATTCTATCATCATGTATAAACACAGAGCCGATGGATATTGTGAGTATTATCGAGCAATCTCCAGTGGTTTGGCAGAGTGAAAAGATGTTATACACAACAGATTAAATCGCCGTAGAGGTTGCTTGTTGAACATATTTTAAAAGTAGTTTGTGTCTTTTGTAAGTACTATTTTCGCTCGAATCCCCAGTGTTTCTGTGGAAAAAGGTGTTATATACAACAGATCGAACCGTCGAAGAGGTTGCCTGTTGAACATCAAGGGAATGTGACTACAGTTACTTCGGTCTTGATTGTTGTTATAACACAGCTGATTTCCGATGAGATCTACCTGTTATGTACAAGCACAAGATATGTTTATAACAAATAGTCGCTTTCTTTATCAGTACTATTTTCGCTGAATTCTCAGTTTGTCTGCGAAGTTGAAAAGTGTGAGACACACCAAATCAAACTGCCGCAGAGGTTGGCTGTTGGACAACTACACCGTCTTCATTACTTAATAATAACAGAGGCTATTATGGAAAAAGAAATTTATCCGTTAAAATTTTGAATGTTCCGGACAATTAATAACAAACTTATTGCATACTAATTTTCCCGAAACGCTGTACTGGAGAAATGTTTAAAATGTTTGCAAATATTTAAATGGTTTCTCAGAAAGACGATGTCAAAATTTTGCCATTGATATGATGATCGATCTCGAGGTCTCATGGTAGACCATATTTTATGATAAATAACCAAGTAAATAAATAGATAAATAACAGAAGTCAATCCCAAAACGTTTTGATGTTTTATTCGGCTCAAAGATTGATTTGAACGATTTAATGAAGTTTTATTCTTAGCAAAGGAGACAAGTTTTGAAGTTTTATAAAAAAAAGTAACATAATTATGGCATATGACCAGTACTGAGAAGTACCTGCTGCAAAATTTTAATCTGAGCACGATAAAACTATCATATATTGTATCATTGTATCTGAAAACATACAGCTTCCATGTGGGAATTTTTGTATATTCATATACAATATATAGCTCTTTGTAAGATGCGACCAACAAGAATCCTGGCCTGAAGTAATGGGAAAATACTGTCTAGGACAAGCGAATAACAGAGGTTTACAGTTGCTACAGTCCTGTGCAATCAATAACCTAATAACAGGCAACACCATATTCCGCCACAACAGGAACCGACGAGCAACGTGGATTTCACAGGACTAAGTAACCAAATAGACTACATCATCGTTCAGGATAAGTGGAAAAACACAGTAAAAAAATTGCCGCACCTACCACTCAGCGGATGTTGGATGAGATCACTTCCTACTATTGGCAAACCTCTACTTACAACCAAGAAGATTCAAAAAGAAGAAAAAGTCGCCTAAACGCTACGATATAGAAAAGCTATTAACAGACCCAAAAACAGTACAGGAGTTCGAAGTGCAAATTGGTGGAGCCTTTGTTAAGTCTCGAGACGGAGAACATAGAAGAACTACACTCCACATTCATGGAGACAACTAGCAAAACAACAGAGGACGTAGTTGGTCTGAGAAAACGACAAATGGTAGAAGGGTTGTCGATATAAAGAATTTAATAAACTGGTCTGGTAAGACTGAAATCAGAGTACAAAAGAAGAAACTGCTGGACACCAAGATAGAATCTAAGGAAACAGACTTCAAACAGAAGATTCATAACCTATTTTGATCAGTTAGAGACCTGCAAGGAAAGCCTAAGAAAGCGCTGAGTACGGTGAGAGACAAAGATGGCAACCCTCATACAAATAAAGAAGTGCTAAAATACTGACAGAAACATTTTTGCTCATACCTGAACACCGCGCTTCCACACCAACCCTCCGCAGTCACAGAAATACCCGATGCTCCACAGCCTAACTCCAGTTGATTTAGAGGAAATTAGAGTAGCAGTCAAGAAGATAAACTCTCGGAAAGCACCAGGCATCGATGCGATCACAGCTAATCGCAACCATTTCTTCTGTTTGTGGCATTGAGTGCACTAAATTTGCGAGTGGCCTGAATCATTGGTCCTACATATCTCTTTCAGCGTGGTCACCGCTGCCAACAAGTTGTGTTGTTGTTGATGACGTCTTGGCGCTACCCGCGGCTGGTGGTTTTTTACTGGTTTTTGTGTGTAAGCCCCTGTGGAATGGTTGTTTGCGCACCATGTTGGCTTGAGCGGGGTTGAATGTGTTTAAGTGAGCAGACTCTCTTTGGACGGCTTCCTGCGTTCGTGCCTTGTCTATGGCGTCTTGAAGTTTCAGATCTTTCTTTTTCCGCAACGTTCTGATTACTTTTTGTCTCTGATTCCCGCAACAATGCGGTCACGTAACACTTCTTCTTTCATGGCGCCATAATAACACTTATCAATTTGGATCCACAAGTCTTTTATGAAATGTCTACCGTTTCATCAATGCCTTGACAACGATCACTAAATATGACACGTTCAAACACCGGGTTTTTCTTCCCACTGAAGTGTGATTCAAATTTGCTTTTCATTGTCCGGTACGATTTCATCTCATCACTGGATAACTGAAAACTGATTAAACTGTCTTCCGCTTCGATACCCATGCAGTACACTAGGTTCTCCACTTTTTCTTCATCATGAGTTATTTTCGCAGTAGCTATATACCACTCACAACAAGTATGCCATCGGCCCCACTCCCCCATCTTCTTGAAATTGAACGTTTGAGGGGCTGGAATTGCATTTGTTGCCATTTCTTCTGTTTGTGGCGTTGAGTGCACTAAATTTGCGCGTGGCCTGAATCACTGGTCCTACATATCTCTTTCAGCGTGGTCACCGCTGCCAACATGTTGTGTTACGGAATAATGCGACTCGATTTATGTTGAAATCTTTATTTACTTCCAAGCCATCTTGATTATTAAGTCACATGATCAGATAGAACATATTCAGTAAATCCAAGGGGGGATAGTTGTAACACTATCAATAATATTACAGACATGCCCTAAGCACTTAAGTAAATATAGTTCTTTTATAACAGAATATATAACAAAACACTTAAAAAGGCAAATAGTAATTAATCGAAGGTCGTTCGTTTCTTTTTTGTTCGTATCTTTGTCTGTTTGTTTGTTGATGTTTTTTGTTTTTGTTTTTATCACATGTAGCCTAATAAATAAGAGTTCCAGCAAGAACCATCACCAAAATTACATGCAGCGAAACGAATGTCGGGAAATCCCCATATAAGGTTATCGATTGTGTGGAATTTCCATGTTTCGTTTTTATGAAAAATGGAAGGTTTAAGTTCTTTGTTACACAGGTTTGTAGTTATTTAATGTAATGAGTTTATAATTTGATTTAAAGTAATGTATAGTAGTTTATTTTTATTCTTTTATTATAGTGGAAAATATGCTACGTAATGGTGCTGACACTGAAATGTTTACTATTAAGGTCATGTGACTGTCTCCAATGGATAGCTTCAAGCAGCGGCTCTTCGCAGTGCCTCGCATAAATACTTATAACCCGTTTTGAGGACCCCCCCCCCCCCTAGGGCAGTATTGCGAGATGTTACAACCATATGATAACTTGTATGGAATAAGCAGACTCGTACTTTGAGTTTGCCGAAAAGTTTTTTGTGTTTCGACTGAATTGGATAAAGGTAAGAAATTATTGACTGAAAAAAGTGGCAAAATCAGCAAATTTTGGTCTCTAAAATAGAAATTTTCTTAGTCAGCAATGGTTCGGGTCTGCAACTGTACTATTGGGAATTATCCTAGACCGCATATACGTGAGAATTGTAACGCAATTTGTCTTAACACGACACATCACACGTACTTATTGATTTCAACTTATCCCTTGCTTCCAACCAAATCGGGTTTTGTATAATAATAACTTATGGCTCACTGGAACAACTTACCCCCAGATAGCAGGCAGACGTTTGCCCTATGTAATTAGTCAAACGATTATCATTAATTAACAAGTCATCTAGACATTGAACAAAGATCAGTTCCATGTCTACTTCTCTATTTTGATAAGAAAAAAAACACATCGCACCTTTTCAAAATGTTATTTGAACCAACTCAATCTGGTATTTTCACTCAGCATCATTAAAATGGCGGCGTTTCCGGTGAGCGATATAGTGCTCAAAATGTATAGTAGGCTTACAATTTAGTCCCTCCGTTGGACCGCCCGAGGCCAGCCTACGTGGGGTAAGAATCGTAGGGCCTACATAGGGCCAACGGAGGAAAACCTATGCCTACGGTTCCTACATTGAGCTTACGGAGCCCTACGCAGGCCCTACGTATGTTTGCTATCTGGGCCCATGGTTAGGGCAAGTTGAACCACTTAAATTCACAACTTGAAATTAAAAAAATTGCTTCTACACTCGAAGATGATGGCCCCAAATGACAAAACAAAAATGTTATGTATTTTATCAGTGTGTGCAGTACCTCTTAGCTACGATCTCATTGTTTGAACAATCATTAAAAATTAAAAAGTGAATCACGACATTTCAGCTTTCCCTATTTACCATAATAAAAACCAGCCTCTAGGCACTGCATTAATTTTTGATCCAGTTTTCAAAAGTTTGGATTGAAAGGTAAACCAAAACACATTTTTGTCACTTCGTGCGAACTCCATGACTGCTAGCGCGATGCCAGGTTATTTGCAGTGTGCTGGAAAATAGGGAAAATGTTTTTTTTCCGGGGTAAATGTTATTTTCTTCGCGATAAAGCGAAGTTACTGGTATAGTGGTAGAATAAGAAATTTGCCCAAAAATAATAGGCCTGAAATTTCCTTTTCAAAAGAGACACGAGAAAAATGCGAAACATGGTAATGTGTATAAAATAGTAAACAGTACCTTTTGTGTGCAAAGCGAGAGCTGCGTAACTGTCTGTTTTCGTACGACGTAAAATAAAAAAGGGCAGCTGGACTGACTTGATTCTTGTGTTATCACATGCCAATTTTTGGGGTAGACTTGTGGTTGTTTCTATTTTCTTTAAAATGAAAGCAAAACCCAGTTGTTGTTAAGTCATAAAATTTTGAGAGTACTTAGTTACACCTATTAAAGCGTGGGATCCCTCAGAGCAGAGTTGGTCAATTTTTTACAAGATGATAAAACCGCGGATTTTCCTGCGTGGCAAGCTACTTTTTGTATAGATATATATATATATATATTGTTGTTGAACGGGACATTGAAACGAAAGACACAAGGAGATCGGCACAAGAACGGATAAACATTTGCGCATTTTGCATCGAAAATTGACAGGTTCTCAGAAATTATGCCTTTTCAAATTTTACACGCATAAGCATATATATTGCATGTGCGCAACGTCGTTTTTTTTTTTTTTGTGTATTTTTTTTTTTTTGTATTTTTTTTTTTTTTTGAAATGGGTCGAAAATTGACAGAAATGGATAGTTTTTTTTTCTTTTTCACATTTTATATCGAAACTTTCATTTTCGTCCAGAAAAATTTTCAGAAACCATGGGCTGAGCCGTTTCAGACGTTACACAGCAAAATCATATACATTACAGGCATGCAGCATCGTATTATTTTGAAATGGATAAAATGCTTATGAAATATAAAAAAAAAATGAAAAAAAAAGAAGAAAATAAACTCATTTTGCATCGAGACTGGGATTTTGTCAGACAAGTTCTAAAAACCATAATCCATAGCCTTTTGGAACTTTAAACAGTGAAAATAAATATGTTGCAGATGAGTAAAGCCGCGTTATTTTTGAAAACAGGCAAAATTGACGCATCACCACAATCGCTAAAAAATTACACATTTTGCATCGCTGCTGAGCGAGGAGGATGGGCTTATCTGGACACGTTCTCAGAAACTGAGAATAAACTTTTTGAAACTGACATAGTGAAAATATGTATCTCTTGCGGATGTGCAATGGCGTGTTATCTTTCAAATTTGCCAAAAAAGGGACACAGTTGCCCTTTGTCAAGAACCGATAAAATTTTAGACATTTTGCATCGAACCTTGGAATTTAGTCTATACAGGTTCTGAGAAACTATTAGGCCCAGCTTTTTGAAACTTAACATAGTGAAGATAAATGAATGAGGGTGTGCAGCTTCGTAAAATAGGAAGCAGAGAATCAGAATTTCTTTCTTTCTAGCTCTTTTTTTATTATCTCCTGCCTCTTTCCTTTTTTCCAGTTGTCCCAATAGCCTTCATAGTCGCTGAACAGGACGTTAAATACCAAACAAACAAACATACACACTTTTCCCAACTTTGTTTTTTTTTTTTTTCTTCAAATTTTTTTTTTTCACGGGGTGACAGCTCAATGGGTTAAAGCGTTGGTCTGGCAGTCTCATGGCACTCAATTTTAGAACTCAAATAAGTTATTTCGGGAATGTGAATAATCGCCTGACTCGTCCATTTGTCTCGGGGTGGTAGCCGCGGTGTACATACGGCGACCGCAGTTTTTTTTTTTTTTTTTTTTTTTTTTTTTTTTGAAAGTGTACAACATGCGTTGTTAAGAGTAGGCGATAATTTCAGATATTTATCATAGCTTGAGACAGCTGTTGTGAACTTCTCGAGATGTTATTCGCTACTTCAGTGACATGCGTATAGATCGGGTATTTTTGCAGAAAATAAAAAAAAAACTTAATTGAAAAATTAGCGTCCCATGTCGACATGAAGGACACCTTTTATATGCCACAGAAATGTGCCCCCCCCCCTCCTCCTCCACCCCAAACGATGTGAGAGGAAGGATGGAGCTCCTCCCGACGAAGAACCATTTTAGGAATAGTGTCATAGCAGTTACGTCAACAGAACGCGCCACTCGTTTCACAATGAGGCGCTGTGCGTCATCTACCTGCCAAGCGTTTTTCACCAGAAACGTATGTACCACAGGATAACACTAAATAAGACACGATCATAGCACGAATGATTTATGTGAGGAGTGGAACAGCTCATTTAAGGCTGGCCCGTGCAAATCCATCCTTTCGCCTTGCCAAGCCCGCCATTCCCGCGTGTGGCAAGGATCCGTCCATTTCCGCCTGTGGTACGGATTCGTCCATTTTGGGATGTCGCACGGATCCGTCCTTTTTGGCGTGTCGCACGGATCTGTCTAATTTGGCGTGTCGCACTGATCCGTCCTTTTTGGCGTGTCGCACGGATCCGTCCTTTTTGGCGTGTCGCACGGATCCGTCTAATTTGGCGTGTCGCTGACTGTTCAGCATGTCGCAGTTGTCATGTTTAGCAAAACGATGCTGTAAAAAGCACAGGGGAATTGCTGGGGGAGAGAGAGATGGGGGGATGCAGTAGGGAGGTAGAATGTCAGTCTACCGATTTGGATATATAATCCTAGTTCCTTGTACTGTCTCATGTATGCAAAAATTTACCCACTAGACAGGTTTCCATTCTGGTTATATGTGCGTGATGACTTCAGACGAAGAGGAAGACGCCAAAAGGGAGATATTATTTTGACTGTATTTTGAGTTTAACAAAAGCCAGTATTTTATTGAGAACGAGCTTTGGAAACATTGTGAAGGCAGCTGTTGTGAACTTCTGGAGATATCATATGGAACGCTTGAGACTTGGGGCTTTCAAGCATATATGAGATTATTTTTCCTTGGTAAAAATATATACGGAAACGGAAATTGTAAGACAAAGAATAATCAAATAAAAAAGTCAACCAAGTACAAAGTGGATGCTTTTGTAAACCAGGGGTGGTTTGAGTTGTACTGAATTCGATGTTGTTCAGGTGTGCTACGACAAAATATTTTAAAATAAGAGAGAGAGAGAGAGAGAGAGAGAGAGAGAGAGAGAGAGACTATAAGCCTTTATTGACTGCCTGCGGGGTGGAGGGAGTTGGTTGGTCAACAGACTATTTCATGACTGTGTGCTTGTAAGGGAAAGAGTAGTATTTGCAGGGTGTGTTTATTGCCCGGAAGAAGGGTATTTCTTCCGTTTGGGTGGAAGAAACATGCTAAAAGGGAAGGAAACATCTTTCTTCCTGGAAGAGTAGGAAGAAACCTCGTGTGTTATTGAAAATTTAGGCTGCGCCGGTGTGTTTAGGGCCTCACTAATTACTTGTTGTTATCACTATTATCTTGGTTCTCAGTAACAAGAATGCAGTAAATAAATACACGCGACCGCCCAGTTTTTAAGGGAAATTTTCTCGACACCCTCTGGGCTATCCTCACCATGTATAACAACTGGACATTGAAGAATGCGATCTGGAAACATACGTCCCTAATAAAAGTGAACCACCTGATCAGTTTCCATGTATGAACCAGAAGAAAAAAAAAAATCACTGAAAATCTGTCGCTTTTTTGCAATAGGGACTTTTTAAAAAAAATAATCGATATTTACACCGTGATGGGGTGTATCGTTGCAGATTTTATTCGCGTATAACAAAACTGACATCGGGATATTTAAAACTCGGATTGGTGTTTTGAGACTCTTATAACCTCAATTATATGTCCATTGATAATTGAACGTGCGAGAAGAAAACATTTTCTTCTTTAAGTGTGAAACTTTTTTAAAACTTCAAACAATAAAATGTTTCATTAAAATATTGTCTGAAACCCTTTGGATTGGAGAAAATATTTGTTCCGTATCGGAAAACAACGGGTAAAAAGCAATGTTTTTTCCTACCTGGGAGAAAACTTGCCAACCCCTGGTGTTCTTGCTTTTCAGTTATCAAAGGGTCCTGCCACGCATCACGTACATATGAAATCGGTTAATCGCACAGCGCCTGATCGAATAAATCGGTTAATCGCACAGCGTTTGATCGCATGTATTGGCCAATTGTGTAGTATTTTATAATCCCGTACCCATATTTACGTGAAAAAATATACCGGTCAAAGCTTATGCAGTTGACGAGTTTCAAGAGCGACCCATTAAATGAAAAGGTCTCCGTAGAGGGCAAACATGAACTAATTTGTAGGAAATTATACCTTTAGATTGGTGCTCGCTCCCGCTGTTCAGACTTGTGCTGCTGATTAACACTGATGAAGGGTCAGTTGACATGTTCGCGTGATTTTAACATTGTAATCATCTGCATGTGCCCCGGATGTAGCAGACGTAACTGATTACTTAAATGTGGAAATTTTAGTCCTGCTAAGGAAACCACTTGCGTTAGTTCCACATCGCTTTGAAAAACAAATTCGATCATGCGGCCAGTAGCTTTATAAATCACCGCTTCATTGTCCGGGTGAAACATTTGACTTGCAAATGATATCTAGTTATATTAATTTAATAATTCTTATTCGCTGTTTCAGGAACGGATAATCATGGCATCGGAGGTACATAGAGATGGGGATATTATTCCCAAGCAAAGTAAAATGTCTTCGTATGTGCAGCTAAAAAGAGAAGATTATCAAAAAATCAAAACCAATTTTACACTTATTAAAGCTAAATATGTGGACATATTACGAGAAAACCAATCGTTGAAGAATTTATATTCAACTTTAAGTGAAAAGGATGAGGATTTAAAAATCTTCAAATCGCAAGCTCATAAATATGAACTGGCCTACATTCGCGCGGAAACGAACCTGACGAATTTGTGTATGAGATTGAGACAGCAGTCAGGAAACCAGGCCTTGGATATTTCCTCGCTTTTGCGGGCTCTTGACGAGGAAAAAAGTTTACCCATCGGCTCGGGGTTACACATCCCTAAACATGTGGAGCAAACGGACAAGGCGTCGATGCCTCATGAATCGGAAAGAGAGGAAAAGAGGCGGGACATTGAGACTGACGGCGTCAGTCAATCCCTTCCCTCGGACAGTGATACAGAGGGAAAGGAAAGGCTAGATGCGGAGCAGGTAAGACCGCCGTATACGTCCGCTTCGCAGCATGGGAATGTTCAGGAGAGACTTGCGTATGAAAATCAAGTGCTTAGTAAAAAAATCCACCAGTTTGAGAAGGATTCAGAGGCGTGGGCAAAATTCAAGGTAAGCACTCAAACAAGGTCCCCTAGACTTACCTTTCCTTTATACCCAGTAAAGGTGCTGAATGGGTGGTCCTGGTGGAATTAATTCTGGACGGAACGTTCAGATCGCAAGAGTATGGTAGCTCTTAGTGGTTTTGTTGTTGGGTTGTGTCGAGTTGGCCGGGGACCCAGGTACCCATGGGGGCACACCAAAAGGGGTCCCAGGGGAATTTCTACCCCGATATATATATATATATATATATATATATATATATATGAGCTAGTTCACCAAGTAGAGATGTTCACTAGCGTGGGTTTCACTAAAACACAGAACGCCATGAAGTCTTGACCATGCCCTGCTACTTTCAGCCCCAAGATTTCCCAGAAAAAAATATGAAATTATTTGGTTATATAAAATCAGGTCTCAAAGAGAAAAGTCCTGCCCCAACCCATCCCTATTCTGTTATTGTTTGTTTAATGGTTGATTTTTTTTTTGTAATGGTTGGTATTTTTTAGGCACAGGAGGAACAATCACAGTTAATAGAAGAATTGAGACTGGAGTTGGCGAGAGTTCAGGTGCAAAATCGCGAGCTAAAACTACTTCTCCAGGCGAAACAAAATAATAACATTGACGCGCTGACGGGCAAGCTAGCAGATAACGTCACACTGGTGAGTACTGTGCAGAAGTCTGCAATATAAGGACGCATGGCAGCGTTAATACGTATGTGTTCCCTTAGTGGAGCTGAAGGCGGATCCACGTGTATCCGATATCTGTCACTTGCACGGATCCGAAACCATTGCACGATACGCGAGTTGTTGTGCTTTCTTGGGCTGAGATGAAACTGTGACGTTCTTTTAATGTGCTGTGTTGATTTTTGATCGAAGGAAACTGCACTCTGTTGAACTGTAAGGTTTGTGCGTTTAGGAGTTCTTTGGGAGAGAAGTTGAAAAATGGGAATGTAAACTTTCTGAGATTTAAGGACACTAGTTCACTTCTCTACTGGACATTATTCGTGCATTAATATTTTCGTGCAGTGTTCCATGTATGCGGATCCTAAGCTTTCGTGTACACGGATTCTAAGCCTCATGTACACGGATCCTGAGGCCTCGTGAACACGGATACCTCTTGTACTGATCGTAGAAACAACTTTATTTCTTATTAAACTGTAAAACATAAATAAATGTAAATAAATTTAAAAAAACTCAGAAAGCCCATTCACTGTGGCCTTCACACCGGAAATCATGCAATTGTGCATTTGTTTCTGTTCAGTGCTTAAGTTTACCGAGCGTGCAGAGCAGTGTACCTAGTTTATCACTCACCCCCCCCCGTTTTTTTCTACATCTGTGGGTCAAAAATGACGTCCTGGTGTTTTCCAGTGGAGCATGTGGACATTCAGTTTGAACGCTAGTTGCCTTATTCACAAAAGTTAGACTGACTAACGAATGCCGCAAGCTGCTCATGTGGCTAGCATAACTTTTGGAAAGTTGATTGGTAAATTTCAATAATTCGTTTTAAAAAGATCACTGTTGGTATTTCTTCAGGTTAAAAAGCTCGAGAAACAACTACTTGCAAAACATGCCGTGTTGAACCAATTGCAACAGGAATATAAACGCATCAAGGCGGAATACGATAAAATGTGCCGGCTTCAGAACGAAGCCTCGACAAGCTTGGTATCGGAGAGGACTAGGAGCGGCGAGGAGTCGTTGCCGGATCGAGGCTACATCAGCAGTGCCGAGGTAGAGGCAGTATAATAGGTTTTGATCTTATGAAGCAAAAAAAAAAAAGGAAGAAACATTAGTTTTATTTCAGTGGAAATGTTAACAGAAAGGAAAAGTGGATTTATGCCGGTGTTGTTCGACGAATCACTACACTCCGTCGTTGTTACAGGCTGTTTATATCGATTGACCAAACAGCAGTAAAAATTCCAAGCTTCACTTTTGTGTGTCTCGTCCAGGGACGTAAGGAAATCGATTGACTGCCAAGCGTAAAATTCGGTGACTAATCAACCGGGGATTTTATGGGCATTTTACCAACCAGGGTTTTGTTTTCCTGCAGTTATAAAAACGTGATGACAAAAGCAAATTGTGCGTGATGTAACTGCTTGAAGGGAAACACCAACAATTGTGAAGGGTATATTTGTCTCCCGTGGCTCGCCGGGTTGTGCAGTTTTTTGGCCAAAGCTGAGAGGGTTTAAGTTCAGACCATGTCTGAAAAAAGTCGTATATTTAAAACGTAAATTTACCAGTATATAGTTTTGTTCATATTGTATAAATTTGGCGCCTTTTCTATTTGGCAATGTTTCATTGTACATTTGTTGTCCATTTTACTGATTGCTAATTTTTAGCCCTCAGTCAATATCGGCTGAAGGCTATTGATATCAGTCTGTCAGTCCGTCCGTCACACTTGAAACTTTTTTGTAAGGGCTATATCTCAGAAACTATCGGATCTTCATCAAATCTTACAGGAAGAAACTATGCATAGTGTAGATGTGCAACGGGGTATAACAAACCTTATAGAAGCGTGTTAAAAAGCTGATGATGAAATGTTGCAAAAAGCAGATGAACTGTAGTTGTGCAAGGTTTATTTTATCTCCTCCCCCCGTTCTTCTCCCCATTCCGTGACACCTAAATGTTGCTTTTCTCCGGGCCATATCTCAAAATGGTAACTCGCCCACAGTGATGTCACTGCTATTGGCTGAGGGCTCTTTGTCGCCGATGCCTATGTTTGACTTTGCAAAGCACATTATTACCCGTTCACTACAGGCAACAAGAGAACTGGCTGACAACACGAATGCATTGCAGTTAGAAAAGGAAAGCGGAAGTAGTTCCAGCAAAGCAGCAAGCGAATCAGAGGCAGAAATAATGCGTTTGAAACAAACGAACCACCATCTGTCGGAGCAATTGGAGGTGAGTTCAGCAGCAAATAACAATGACAGTTATGATAGCATTGATAATTACAATAGTGGTACTAGTGATAATTCTGATAATACTTGTTAATGTGAAACTATTGAAATAGACACTGGTCAACAGCCACAGTCACTCCGTTCTAGCTCCCAAATAATTTTAACGAAGCTAAACTGTGCGTGCGTTCGTACATTTTCTCACGCAATACCCATTGTGTGGAAGCGGATATCCATCGGTGTTAAAACTCACTACCATTCGAAGCGTTCAAAGAAAGCTACTAAAACGTATATTTATGTTAGCTAGTCAGTTTTACCAAATATTTTCAGTATGAGCGCACCACATATTTCAGTATTATGTCAGCTGCTACAGTGTTTTGTTTTAGCCCATCACTTCGTTTACATAGTTTATTTACATAGTCATTTGAGTGAACAACGCTATGAGCAAATTTTATGTATTTGATTTTGGGCGATATAAAAGATAACAATAGTGTATATTCGAACATTTAGTTGTTTCACTTAGACTGGAAAATAAACCCCCCTTTCTTGGCCCTCGGCAGGTTCACTAAGTAGATGTAGAAATATCCAGTAAAGTTTCGTGTGGGTCGGAAGGCATAAAAAGTGCCGGATTTGAACTTTTTTGTAAACAACACTTTGAGAAAATTCATGAGGATGAACTCGTCGATTGCAGATTTAATTGTAATATTTCAGTTCAAACCGAATGATAGCGATACACGATAAACAACGCTCAAAGCTCAAAACATAATGTTTGTGGAAAGTCGTGTTAATAAACAAGATAAAATGTCTGTTGACGGATGGACGGACCATATATTACGTGACACCTCTTTGTTGATGTTTAAAGCATTAGGCAGAGAGGTTGATATACGGGTCAGGTTCAAAAATTGTGCCTTGGTTAAAACATTGCACATTGAACGGCTCTTCAGATCGTGCATATGGTCACGGACACGTGGTTTATACAGGGATCATTTGGGATTTTGGTGAAATAACCGCATGGTATTTGTACAGTCGGAATTGTCAGTTCAATGCATAACGCGTCGTGCAACGTTCGTGCTGAACCATCTTGGTTATCCTTCATTTTAAGTGCGAAGAACATAGTATGTTCTGGTATGACGAGTAGGTCTGAACAGTTCATACGAGAACGCTGTCCAAGTGGCGAAAACGTCATGGTGCTGTCCAACAATCCTCCGTCACCCGTGCGCCCTGTTCTTACTTGTCTGTCAGTCTTGCGTTGTCCGGGCATGCTCTTTTTATGTTTTCCAATTTTACAAACTGACAGTGAAAGGGCTGTAGGCAATTGTCATTAAGTCTTTGACTTCCTATCAGATCGGAAAATAATATTTTATGGTAGTTCATGACCCGGAAGGCTGATTTGTCACCATTTGACAAGATTGAAAGCTCTATTTTTATGTGTCATTCTAGGAGTGCGTGCAGGTGATCAAGGACTTGAAGGATAGTCGCCGGACCCTGGATGATCAGCCGGTCACGATGAGTATACTCCGCGAGGAGAGGGACAAGCTGCGGGAGCGCGTGCGCCTCTTCGAGCAGGAGCTACACGAGGAGAGGACCAACTATGGCATTCTCGAGGGACAGGTGCGTCACGTCACAGTGCATTAAGGGCCTTTGGTACTTGATCTCACTTACATTAGCCAATCCATTAATACCGTCCTACCTCCTCTTCTGCCGCTGAACCAGTCATCCAACTGTTGAGTCCGCCTGCTGTATATGCTGGGGGGGGGGGGGGGGAGGTGGGGGGAAGGATGAAGATCCGAAGTAGCGTAAGTACATGTGTCCATACCACCGGTAACCATTCGTGCCTATGTGACGGTTCGTTCATGCACGCACAGGAAGGTGGAGGGGGAGGGGGGGGGGGGAGAAGTGGTGCATCAATGCTTTAATCAATAACCTGTATAGGATCTGGATTTTGCTTTGGATTTGCAAAAATCTTGCGTGTGTGGGTTGATGTCTCAGTTTTCATGTCATTTTAGATTGCGCTTAAAATCATGTATGCGCATTGTATATGCATTTATACAAATACCAGAAAGTACGTATGCCACAGTTATGTTCGGAAGCGGAAGTAGTGCATGAATATTGTGCGTTTTGCTCTTAGACTCATTTAGTGCAGTCTGAGTTGGCCGACACCAAGCGAGCTCTTCACGCGGCCGAAATGCGAATCAAACAGTCTGTCGGCACGAGTGCAGAACACTTGGAGGAGAAATTAGCGATAGCCGAAAAGAATCTGCGAGTAGCCGAAGCGGAAAAGAACGCAGCCGAAGAGAACCATCGTTTGGCCGAGGAGAAGAATGTGAAACTGAGACAAGAGAACAGCAGGAACAAGGAAAATATAAACAAACTCACTGTCATACTGAACTCCAAATCGCAGCAGGTGCGTGCCGCTTAAGCCGTGAAATAAAATGAGAGCAGTGGTGATGTGAAGCAATCGCTTTTTTCTTGATGAAAATTGTCCCTCGCGCTGTGGTAACAGTTTGTGGGGTTGGTGTCGTTTTCAACATTTCTGCCGTTTTAGCAGATACAATGATGATGATGATGATAACGATGATGATGATTATTATTATTATTATTATTATTATTATTATTATTATTATTATTATTATTATTATTATTTGCATTCACAGGTTGTAAATTTGGAACAACAGTTGAGTGAACAGAAACAGAAAGTGAAAGAATTTCACCTGCGCAATCCAGACGGAGGAACCTCGAGACCGATATACCACGAATCGTATCAAACGCATTATCAGTACCCCTACTCCCACTCCTCGCCGTATTCGCTTTACGAACGGAGCGAACCTCAAACAGTAGCCGATTGTTCGAGCTACTCGTCATCGCACCAGTCGGGTACGTTGTTGGCGGGGAACCAGTCCAACGCTGGTTCCTCGTCCCTGCTCCACTACGAGGTTGCCGATGGCGAGGGGTTCGTCTGCGAGCGCTGCCTGCGCGAGTTTGAGCCCCACGAACAACATAAGTATAACGAGCACATTAAAAAATGCCAGGACTAAGGTGTGCCTTGCTGGATGTGTGCTTCTAATCGGAATTTTGCTCACTTCGACCAAAAAAAAAAAAAAAAAGAGTTTGTGCGAGCTTGATAGATTTAAATTGGGGAAACAAACTCTCGAATGAACTGTATGGAATGTTTGACCGTTGTGAATGCGAAACTTGAGTGCAGACATGCCCAGAGAAGTATATAGTCAGGTGGTGAGAAATGGTGCTAACCTGGGCATCGATTTGAGGAGCCGATCATGGGATGTTTCGCCTCGCATCCTAGGCAAGGTGTGAATAAGCCATTCTCCTACCGCCGCCCCCCCCCCCCACCCCAGGGACTGGGCGGTAGCGGTAGTAGTGTTGTTTTCTCTGTTCCCCCATATTCTTCGTGCGACGTGTAGATACTACAGTATTCATAGACATGTGATTGGTAGTGGACCGTTTTAGTTGGGAGTAGTGTGTAAGCGAGTGCACTAGTGTGTCCTTTTTCTTGGCTTGTCGCTTTATGCACGGTGATAAAGACACCTTCAGTGACGGAGCCACAAGCGCTTAGTAGTAGATGTTGTTATCAATGTGTGAGACACTGTAGTGTATTAATAGCGATTTGTATGCACAAGTTTACTGTCTATTTTTACTGTCAGATTAGGAAAGCGGGGTTTCAAATGCAAAAAAAAAAAAAAAAAAAATTTTCAAGTCAAAACTACATTGAGCACTTGAGACAACAGGTAAATAAATATGCAATTTTGACACAGTTAGGAAGGTGGTGTTCAGCTTCGCTCATCCGTGGTGCTGTGTAAGGCGAGGCCGCCTATCCAGGCTTGTCCATCATTCAAGCCTCCTATCCAGTCTTGTCCATCATTCAAGGACTTCCCTGCAGTTACGCGTACTACGTCATTTGCTTTCGTCATAGGCCTGCATGTAGGAACGTTGCTGAAAGGACTTCCTGTATATAAAACGTGTGAAAATTCATTCTTTCCACCATATTGAAATTTTCAAGTTTATAAAGAAATTCAAAGTGAAGTTGTAAAAGAGCCTTGGAATTCTTAACAATGCGCAAACGTTGTAAAGATGTCAGATGTTCGCTAAACCGTACATTTGTCAGAAAAAAAAACATGCTAAAGAATGTATTGAACAAGAAGACTAGCAGGCATGTAAATAAAATTATTGTGTGTCGCCGAAAAACGGTCACAAGGATAATATTTTTTCCGAGAAGAAGGGGTGGGGGAGCACTTGATATCATTTGTGTTACCGTGCGTGTTCAAAACACGCGGAGAAAGGGGTGATTTTGAGGCCAGACGCGGTCAGTGCTGACTGCCGGTGTGAGATGTAGAATTGACCCCCATGGAGATTTGACCCCCCGGTCAAATCTACATAGCTATCAGCCATGTAATATTGACCCCCTCTATGTAATATTGACCCCCCCTATATTTTTGTCTGTGAATATGTGCATTATCTTGTTATTTTTTGTCGTATGGTTTTCTTAAGTTACTATTTCAATTAATGATAGCTTTGCCAAAAATATCGCGACATAATTTTCTCTGCAGTTTTGTTGATGCGAAGATGGCCAGAGCTTGGTTCAGAATGATAGACTCTGAGAATCCTGTGTTTTTCAGTCTCGGTAATCACTCGGAGGGTCCGTAATTCTTGTGCTTATAGTGCACCGTGCCATTCACTACACAAAATTTTGCACATTTTCTTCTAAAATTTCTTCTAGCGGCTTTTATGTCTTTTTGTGAAAAAAACTGATTTCGGCCAACACTCTCCTTGAGTATTGAGTAAGTAATTGCAATTCGACGCATTACATATAAATTGCATTTGCATCGCGGCATGATCGACTCTGGATATAAAAGCACAATGCATGAAAGATGCGACGTGTTCTACTCCGGCTATATAAGTATAATGGATTCAAAGGACTCACATGGGCCTAATGGAAGATGTGGCAATTGCAATTTCAATGCGTATCATTCATAAAGCAAGTGTTCCGGTTCCCTTTGGTTCAGTGGATTCATATTAGTGCACGGAGTGATGTGCAGGTAACGATAATAATTGGAGAACTTAAACATTACATTGGGGGGGGGGGGGTCAAAATTCCATAGAGGGGGTCAATATTACATGCCCAAAATTGTGACCCCCCGGTCACATCTACATATGTAGATCTGACCGGGGGTCACCATTTAGGGGGAGTCAAATCTACATATCACACCGGTGTCATTACTTACCAAAGGGGTAATTTTCATTCAGTACTCCATGTTTCCCACAAAAAGGGAGTGTTATTTCAAAATTAGCACTCCAAAGTTGAGGGTCATTTTAAACAGCCATGCACACGCATGCTAACTGGGTGGTATGTGAGTGGTCCTTCGGGAATAAAAAATATTCTATAAAGTTGAGAAAAGCCTAGTGACTCACATATAACATAACATAATAGTTCTTATAGAGCGCGAAGAACAGGTCACCTGATCTGTGCGCTTTAATTATATTGACAATAATAGTAATCACATCGTTTTGCTGAGGCGTTGATGTGATCTGAGGCCCTGCATTTTCATTTGAGGCCCTTAATTTCCTAAATGAAGCCCTCCACGTGACATTTGAGGCCCTCGTAAACTCGGCCGTCAAATGACATGTGGCGAGCTTCAAGTAAGAAAAAGCGGGCCTCATATGAAAACGGCTTGCCTTCAATCACATTAACGCCCAGTAAAACGACTTTAATCCTATATAATTATATTAAATACATAAGATAATTTCATGCCTAACATAACCAGCAGGCAATGATGAATAACATGTATTTTCTTCAATTTTCGCACAAAAGCTGCATATGCTTTGGCGGAGATATCTTCGGAGCTTCTCGGTTTCAAAGTCGTCTGCCTCCAGTGTGTCCGGGCAACAGCGAAAGTACACAACTAACTGACGTTGTTCTCACGCGGGTCGATCTATGATGTGGGCAACAAGTCCTTTACATAGAAAGACTTAGAAAAACTTAATATGGAACTGATGTGTTGGTGATAAGATTTGGATTCCGAAATTGGATTCCGTAATTAACAGCGGTATTCATTAGGGATGGGAATTGGCACGATTTATGCACCACGGTTTGCCACACAAGCTGAACAAACACTGCGATTTTTCCGTCATATATTTTCAGATGCAGAAGGCACAGGGATAATATCGCGCAGAAGAAAGTCCACTTTGTGATATTTTTAACAATTCACTAATATTATATATAGAAATAAATCATACACGTGCTTTAGGTAACAGACAGTCGCATATATCCGTGTTATATGGAAAAAAGGTTCATTTTCTTTGTTTTAATTTAAAACTATAACGATAAGTTAAATGTTAGAGGGTACAGTAAATTCAAAACTGTCACGGGATTTCGAAATTCTCTTTTAAAAAAATGTACAAATAAACAAGTAAAAATTGGGGCGGTATCGGTTACCTCCTGTTTGCGGTTCCAATCCTTGGAACTCGGCTGACGTATGCGCTTGACGTTTTAAGAAATAAAATACCATTTATAGGCCGTTGTGATGTTTGATATTCGTTGCATTTGTGAATCAAAGGTTCCAGGAACAATCACTCAGCACAGGCGAAAATATATCACTGTATCCTATCCGTAAAAAAATAAGGCCTGAAAAAATACTCTTGCTACTCTTCTGGCAGATTATAAAGCGGGGGATTAGAGAAGGGACCAGCCATGTCTAAAACATCCTGCTATATCCTGTCCGTTAAATATGGCCTCTGTCACTAAGTATGCAGATGGGAAAAAGATGATTAGAGAAGGGACCGGCCTTGTCTAAAACATTTGCTAGTGAAACTTGGCCTTTCTGAAAGAGTTCTGCGTTCGCTTCTAAAACCGTGGTATTTTATCACCAAAAACACTTAAAAGGCACGAGACAACAGTCGTATAAATGGGTTGCGTAAAAGTGTTAGATAAACGCGTTACTGAATGATTGCACAATGTTAAATAGAATAACAGGAAAAGTTTTACACAAGGCCGGTAAAAATAAAAAAATACAAACTAGTTCGACACTGGCATGTCAAAGACGAAATATTAACTTCCTTAAAAAAGCGATCGTTCCGCTCCCAGGTTTCATGATTAAATTTTAACTTCTGTAGTTCGATTCCTGTCAAATATCAGATAGATGAAATATGTGTTATTTTGTGTAAACCAAAATCGAAGAAACTTAAAAAGTTCAATTTTAACATTAATTTAGATTACATAATAGTCAGCATCGAAATCCACACTTGACTTTCACAAGTGAACTCTGGTTAAATATATTTTCCTGACATAACCAACCTTTAAAATACTTTAGACTAAAAGAGTGTACAATTGGAGTAGTGTATAAATGGGGGTTCTGGCGCACTTTGTGACGTCATACTGTCTGGAAGTGACGTCATCATGTCTGGAAGTGACGTCATCATGTCTGGAAGTGACGTCATCATGTCTGGACCGGAAGTGCTGTCTGGACCGGAAGTGTTGTCTAGACCGGAAGTGCTGTCTGGAGTGGAAGTGACGTCATCATGTCTGGACCGGAAGTATTGTCTGGACCGGAAGTGACGTCATCATGTCTGGACCGGAAGTCATGATAAGCGTTAGGATAGGCGCGACCATCTGTGACGTCATACTGAGATGATGCTGTCTGGAGCGAAAGTGGTTTGGCCGAGTCAATCAACATGAAGCCAACGCACTCGACCTGTCAATCAGTGTAACCATGGCAACAGACCCTAAAAAGCCACGACCCCCCCCCCCCCCCCCCCCCTCGAAATTGTGATTTTTGCATATTTATCCGTTTCAGACGATTCTGAACATTTTTCATTTTTTCGACCCCCCCCCCCCCCCCCCCCCCCTCGAAATTGGGTTTTTTGCATATTTATCCGTTTCAGACGATTCTGAATATTTTTCATTTTTTCGACCCCCCCCCCCCCCCTCCAAATTGTGATTTTTGCATATTTATCCGTTTCAGACGATTCTGAACATTTTTCATTTTTTCGACCCCCCCCCCCCCCCCCTCGAAATTGTGATTTTTGCATATTTATCCGTTTCAGACGATTCTGAACATTTTTCATTTTTTTCGACCCCCCCCCCCCCCCCCCTCCCCTCGAAATTGTGATTTTTGCATATTTATCCGTTTCAGACGATTCTGAACATTTTTCATATTTTCGACCCCCCCCCCCCCCCCCCCTCGAAATTGTGATTTGTGCATATTTATCCGTTTCAGACGATTCTGAACATTTTTCATTTTTTCGACCCCCCCCCCCCCCCCTCGAAATTGTGATTTTTGCATATTTATCCGTTTCAGACGATTCTGAACATTTTTCATTTTTTCGACCCCCCCCCCCCCCCCCCTAGGCGAGCAACATTCTGTCAAGTCAGCTTCAGTTCCGTCAGAGGGGTATATAAGGGATGAGCATACAGCAGTGACAGTCATTTCGGTGAGTGGAGCAAGGAAGTACAATTTGTAGAACTACAATTGGATCACATCAGATCAAGGGATGGCATCCAGTGACAACTATTTCGGTAAGTGTTTATTGAAACTTTATAAATAAAAAGTGAACTTTGTAAACAAACTTTGTAAACAAACTTTGGTTATTTGCTTAATTGAAACTTTGTAAAACAATACCTTTCGTTATACTTGGTCGATTTATATGAAAATTTCACCATTTGATTCAGTTTTATGTAAAGTTTTGTTATAAAGTAGTCATAGGCTATTTGCACAGCTGGCTGTATGCATTTTTACCGCCATTACAGTGCTTCTTCGCGGATGAATACCATTTTGGCAGACCATTTAACTTCACCGTCAGTTAACTTCACCGCTAGATGTCTCTGCTGTATAACAGCTGTACAACTCGACAACTGTAAGTGAGACATTCATATACACAAGTAAAATTCTGCTGAGTCAGCAATTTTTTAACAACGTTACACACCATATTTTGATTACATGGAAGTAGTATAAAAGCATGAGTGAAACATGTCAACTAGTCAACTAGTAATACATTCTGTCAACAAGTCAACAAGTGGATATTGTGTGACGAGAAAAGACTTGACAATGTCGGCATTACTTCTTGACAGATGTATGACTATGGATGACGTCTTCAAAGTGAACTATATTGACTATGTGTTTTCAAAGCTTCCTGCTTTTGAATCGGATTGGATGCTGCAAGTGAAGAATTTACATCTGCATTGGGAAGCTGTTGGAAAGACCATTCCAAGAGATCGTTTCATCCGCTCGTTTCTACGTGAATGTGAAGATCTACATTTACTATCAACTTACAACATTGATTTAGCATTTATCAACGCGAATACAATTTGGGCAACTGACCTCATGTTAGTTGTAGCTACTAGAATTATTCTACATTATGATGACGATGTTCCAAATAATGTATCAGACCTTGTCCGATTCAACCATGGACGAGTTGAAGTGAATTCAAACGTTTGTAAGTTCTTTGAAAAGGGAGCTGACTCAGCAGATAGTTGGGTATAAAAGGGAGTGAACTCAGCAGAGTGAAGTCATTTCTCAGCAGACAGTTGGAGGGAGTGGATCATCAGTACATTGTAGCAGCCATGGAGAACAAGACAAGCAACGCAACGCAGCGCAGCAGCAGCTTTAAAATTAGTGCTAACTTAACCATTACTGTGGAGCATGGAGAATATGGGCCATTTCTACGCATCACACGTGGAGAGAGATGGTGTGCTTATTCACCATCTTTGTGGAAGATTGTATGCCAAAGCTTGAAAAATTTACGCGACATTGGCTTCAAACTGTACTTAACGCAAACGAAGTGGCTTGAAGTCATTTCATACTTGGATATGCGCTATGTGAGTTTTGTGCGCACGTCACGGTTTGAAGGGAAAGAATACACACATCACATCAACATGAATGATGGTGAATGGGAGACACTGCTTCAGGAGATGGACAACATCAACTCAGCCCTATCACCATGTGAGGAATGTCATGACAAGAAAACGATCATCAAGCTGCAAAAGGATGGTCGGATGAAGGTGTCAAAGCTATCCAAGAAAAGGCTGGCTGAAGTTCAGTTGGAGAACATGAACGTACAAAATCAACTTGGACTTACCTGTGACTATTGCGGTGCTTGTGGATATGTGGAGGATTATCATTGCCACTGCCACAAGTATAATTGCAAGTTGTGTGAACCAAGCAACTTCTGCGACAAGTGTGGAGTACTTAAAGTCAGTGAAGCAAAGTAAAAGCCCCACAAGACACTGAAACAAGATGGACGCATGTTTTAAAAATGCTTATATTGACTTGATGATTGCTAAACTTGCTTGCTGTGGCACTCCAGACTATCAACTTTATCATTTGGATGCTTTTTGGGATGTTGTACATCATAGTCTTGATGTGATTGAACTGCATTCAAGATTTCTTGGAGAATGTCATAAAACTGGAATAGAAGAAGATCCTGACTTTGACTTTGATGCTGCACTTTATTCTGCTCGCACTGATGTGGAAGTATATTTCACCGTGGTTGATCATTTGAGAGATTGTTGTAAAGAAGCAGAGGAAACCGAGCAGCTTTATCAGGTAAGAGAACCTTTTTAATCATGTTTATGACAACATAGTGAATTGTTTCTCAAAGACATAACCATGTTTTTCTTACTAGCAAATTTAGTTTTATGTGAGTGGTTTCAACGTAAACAAAGAAAGAATATGATAGAAGAGGCAGCAAATATATTAAAAGATATTTTATTACAGGAAGAAACCGACATGTCAGAATAAAGAAGCAAAGTCAACATGGAGAATCTTGTACTATTCAGCGGTCATAAGGACGTTCTTTCAAATATGTTTCCAACACGACTTGAAAAGTATGGACATGTGTTCAACTCAAGTGAAGCTTTGTATCAATATGAGAAAGCAGTGTTTCATCACCGTCCAGATATTGCTTCAGCCATTGTGTCATCCAGAAATGGATATGAAGCGAAACGTATTGCTAAAGGGATAAAACCATGTCCTTTATGGCATACAGTGAAGAGAAGCAAAATGCAAGATGTTTTACAAGTCAAACTGGATCAGTGTGTATTGTTTCGCAACAAGTTGAAAGAATGTAAAGACAAAACTTTAGTTGAAGCAACGTATGATCATTGGTGGGGAGCTGGTGTGAAACAAGTGTCATCTGAATATCCTGGTCAGAATATTATGGGAAAGTTGTTAGAAATGTTGTGTGAGGGTTAGAGACTTTTTCATTTGCTTGCCAACCGTCATGGTGTGCAGACGTGTGGACATGTAAATTTGAAGTATGTTTAACTTGTGTTGCATTGATTCAAGACTCACAAGACTGCACAATGGCGGACATGACACTGAGACAATATATTATGCAAAAAGCTTATTGTGAAGAAATGTTATCAGCTGTAAAAAAGTTTGCCTATTTAGTCTGTCCTGCTTGTCAACATGAAGAGTGTCAAGAACATACTTGTCATTTTGCATCTGTTTATACATATTGGAATGAAGCTAAATATTACATACATTTAGATAAAGTGTTAGAGAATGCAAATCAACGTTGTGAGAAATATGGTGTAGATGCTATTACATTGGATGAACTCAGTCATTGGTTAGTGTTCATTGAAGACCAATGGTCTCCAGTTATTCATACCATTGTATCTATACTTGATTTGTAAATATATGTTAGTTATAAATACATGTTAGTTATAAATACATATTAGTTAAGTTACTATGTTAGTTAAGTGATGATGGTTGAGTTATAAAATAAAAGCTGTTCTGTTGAGAAGGTGGTTTTCATTCGGTGTGATCATGTCGACGTGGAAAGACTACTTGACCAATATTTACTTCAAACCTGGACAGCCTGGAGCATTTGCTGGTCCTTACAAACTGTATCACATCTTACGAAAACATAATCAAGCAGTCACACATTCACAAGTGAAGAAATGGTTGCAGGATCAAGATGCTTTCAGTTTACTCCAACCTGTCAAATACAGGTTCAAAAGACAACGTGTCATTACACGTGGCATTGATGACATGTGGGATATTGATTTGGCTGATATGGGAAACATAGCTCCCTATAATGATGACATACACTTTTTACTCATTGTCATTGATGTGTTTTCCAAATATGTCTGGGTACAGCCAATACCTAATAAATCACATACCAGCGTCATACAAGCTTTCCAAAAGATTTTTCATGACACACGACGAAGACCGCGAACTCTAAGGTCTGATAAAGGAACAGAATTTAAAAACAGATGGGTAAAAGCATTTTTGAAGAAAGAAGGCATTCATGCTTATACCACAAAGAATGAAACCAAAGCTAACTTTGCTGAAAGAGTCATTCGTACTCTGAAGGGAATGATGTATCGGTATTTTCTACATAATCAAACTTACCGTTACTTAGACATTCTTCCAGACTTGGTGTACAATTACAACCATAGACCTCATGGTTCTCTTCCTAATAAATATGCTCCAGCCGAGATTCGTAAAGACAACGAATCAAAAGTGTGGAAGTATATGTATGTCGACAAACTGAAATTGAAACCTAAGAAGAAGAAGAAGTACAAATTTAACATTGGTGATCATGTTCGCATTTCTCACATTAAATATGTGTTTCAACGGGATTATCACATCAAATGGACGCAAGAAGTCTTCATTGTCACACATCGTTGTAAGAAGCAAGGAATACATTTATATCGTGTGAAAGACTTTTTAGACGAAGATATTGATGGTCATTTCTATGAAGAAGAACTGCAGAAAGTGACCAAAGATATTGAATCTATTTATAGAATTGAAAAAGTTTTGAAAACACGTAAAAGACGAGGTGTGAAAGAATTATTTGTCAAGTGGTTAGGTTGGCCAAACAAGTTTAACAGTTGGGTGAAAGAAACAGACATTCAACAATGAAGCATCCATTTACATGTTTAGTCTCTGGACCTACAGGCAGTGGCAAAACGTCTCTGGTGAAGGAAATTCTAGAACAAAAGTTGATTAAACCCTCTCCAAAAAGCATTTTATGGCTCTATGCAGCAGATCAGCCTTTGTACAAGGGAATGAAAGGTGTGGAATTTTACCAAGGCATTCCAGATGACATTGAAGAGCGTTTTAACCCGAAGAAACCAAACTTACTTATCATTGATGACTTAATGACGAAATGTCATAGTGATGAGCGTATGACACGTCTCTTTAGTGTTGGCAGCAGTCATCAAAATCTAAGCATTATCTTTATTGTACATAATTTATTTCATCATGGGAAAGAGATGCGAAATATTAGTTTGAATACACATTATATCATTCTGTTTAAAAATCCGAGAGACAGTCAACAAATTAGTACATTGGCGCGGCAAATGTATCCTGGAAGATCTCAATTTCTCATAGAAGCCTATCAAGATGCTACTAGCAAACCTCATGGTTATTTATTCATTGATTTAAAACCAAAGACAAATGATCAACTACGTATTCGTACGGGCATTTTACCAAAAGATACACATTATGTATATATTGATAAAGCAGTGTATGAACAAGAACCAACTCATTTGACCATTCGCAGTCAAGATGTCTAAACGTATTCGAGCGAACCAACCGTTTCTTCACTTGCTTGCACGCAGTGGACCTAAACGACGTAAATCCTTGCTACAGCAAGCTACAAAGGAGGAATTAACAAGCTTGTTTGAAATTTGTTTGAATATATTGCAAGGGCATTTACCCTTAAGCTCAAAACGGTTTAAGGAATTTAAACGTGAACGTCATACGCTTCGTACTCTAGCAGATAAGAAGATATCCCTTCGACGAAAAAAGAAGTTGATTAATCAGAAAGGAGGATTCATTGGAGTTATTGCTAGATTGGCATTACCTTTGTTAGCCAAACTGCTGCTAAAATGAAACATACGATGAAAATGGTCCTCATTCCTGAATATGAATACAAACTGTTATTAGAAAAGAAGGGTAAAGATGGTGAAATCAAAACGAAAGTGAATAAACTTTTACGTGGGAAACGAACGCGTGAAAAGGTTATTGAAATGTCTCAACTTCTTGGTCGTCATTTACGAACAAGTCAGTCTAGACAGCAAAAGCCCTCATCATCATCATCACCACCTGAAAAGCCAGAAAAGTTATTTTTAAGTCATTTTCAACCTATCTATCATGGAAAAGTACTACAACTTTTAGCCGAACTGAAGAAACATGGTGTAAAATGGACAGAGAAGAATGAACTTGTGTTGAAAACGGGCGATATTATAGCAAATTCCAACATGGTTGATTTGATGAAAGAAGCATTGGTGGCGACAAGAAGAAAAGAACGAGCCATACCACCATATGGCTGGCATCCGTTTATCCAGGAAATTGTAGATGCTAATATTCCAAAAACAATGTTTAGTAAAAAGACCACTCGTGACGACATTACAACAGAAATGAAACAACGTCAACAAAGACAGTTTCCTGAAGGATGGGAAAATTTTTAACATGGCTGAAAGAGCTATGTTGTTGTTGTGGTCAAGACACAACTATTCCTGTGAAAATAAGATGTGTGATTGCTTGTTGTGAAGGAGAAGTCATAGATCATCTAGATCATCATCATGATGTAAAAGATCATTTACATACTTGGTCGAATGGCGCGCGCTATCGTGAAGTATATAGACAACGTCAACGCAGCTATACCATTTAGTTAGCATCATGGAGTCGACAAGCTTTTACATCACTTTGCCTAGCAATGCGAGTATGACCTATTATCCCAACAACAAGGCTTCGAATTATCAAATTCGTATGCCTCGAACCATCTATCTGAATGGAAAATATGAAGTGGCTTTAGCTGAAATTCAATATCCACATACATGGACAACGATGAGACAGGGCATGAACTATTCTATTGGGTATCGACAAATAGATACATTTGGCATTTGGCATGTTAATATTCCTTATGGGTACTATAGAACCATACAAGAGCTATGTGAGGCAGTCAATGAAGAAGCGGCTAACCCCGATGACCCGAAACAACCTATTCGGTTAAAGTATGATAAAATTAGACGACGTGTGTTTCTATTTCTCGATGATGGTCTTGAAGTGTCCTTTTCCACTGGATTAGCTGAGATTTTAGGATTTATCCCAGAGCAATGGTATACTGAAGCGTGTGCAGCTGAACATAAAGCGGATGTGAAACAGGGATTTTATACACTGTATGTGTATTGTAGCATTTGTGAACCACAAGTTGTTGGGGATTATTATGTTCCTTTGCTACGTTCTGTTGGGATACAAGGCCATGATGGTGACATTATCATGAAAACGTACGGCGAACCGCATTATGTTCCTGTAAACACGTCCAAATTTGACGTGATAGAAATGAATATTAAGGACGACACAGGCCATAATGTTCCATTTCAAACTGGAAAGGTGATCTGTAAACTTCATTTTCGACCAAAAGCAATATGAAAGCTTATACACACGATCCGTCTGCATATCGCAACCATTTTCTTCGTCAAGTGGGCGGGGAATTACCAGGATTCAAAGGAGCGCGAATCCAGTATGGTGATGGTATTGGTTCCATACTGGGATCATTGGCTCGCAAAGCTATTCCACTACTTAAGGCTGGGGCTAAGATCGTTGCGCCACATCTTAAGAAGGCTGCAAAGAATGTCGCGAAAGATGTGACGGGCCGAGTAGCAGAACGTGTGTTTGGTGAACAAAAGCGTATGCAACCGACGAAACGTGCCAGAAGACGAAAAACAGCCAGACGGATAACATCAAAATATCGCAAAGATATTTTTTGAAATCATGTCTCTCATTCATAATCATTCGTGTGAATGTAGTCTTTCTCCATTGGAATGGTTTCACGTACCACCAACGCAAACTGCTGTAGAGAAAAGTTATAATGTTGACTATCAACCACTTACAAGCATTAGAGAAGGCGCTCCAATAGAATTCTACATTCCTGCGAGTACAGAAGAATATCTGGATTTAAAGAACAGCAAACTTCATATTGTATGTCGCATTCTAAAGGCTGATGGAACAGCGTGTGGCGCAGATGATAATGTCTCTTGCATCAATGATGTGTTTAATGGGTTATGGTCTAATATTGAATTGTTTCTGAATGATCGTTTGGTTTCGCATAGCAACAATACTCATGGTTATACCAGCATTATCTCTCATCTCATCCATGATTCGGAAGAAAGTCTGCATTCTGAGCGCTCTATGCGTCTCATGTACAAGGATACTGCTGGGTCGATGAATAGTCATGAGGTGAAAAGACCTAATCATGAACAATATGTACCAGGATTTCATGTCAATGTTGAGGGTGGCGACTTGGCTGAGCAAGGAAACAATGGTTTACATAATCGTTATTTGCATACACGTCTTAGCCGTGATGTTATGCTCGCAGGTGGTTTAAGGATAGATTTGTTTGAGCAGGATCGTTATCTTCCGAATGGCATCAGTTTGAAATTGCGTTTCCATAGACAAAAAGATGACTATGTATTGATGGCTGTAAATAATACCTATAAGGTAGAAGTGAAAGAGGCATTTTTAACCATTCGCAAAGTGAGGGTGAGTCCAGGTATTCAGTTAGGACATGCAGATGCATTGATGAAAAGTCCTGCCAAGATCATCATCACTAGAAAAGAATGTAAAGTCTTGGCCATTCCAGCAGGATTTCAGTCTTTTGTGAAAGATAACATCTTTTTGGGTCAATTACCAAATCGTATTGTCATTGGTCTGGTTCATAATGAAGCTTTTGGTGGATCAGTATTGAGGAATCCATACAATTTTGATCATTTTAATCTGGACTATATGCAACTGTACACGGATGGTGAACCAGTTCTATCCAAACCTCTCAAGCTTGACATTACACAGAACAAATACCTGAACGCTTTTGAAACGCTTTACAAATCGTTTGATCGGTTGAATGGTGAGAAAAGTTCCATTATAAAACGGGAAGATTGGCCTAGAGGTTATGCTTTATTTTCGTTTGACTTAACACCGGATTATGATGGTGATGATCATTTCCCCCTGATCAAGCATGGGAATTTGCGGCTAGAAATGAACTTTGCTAGGGCTTTGCAACCTACCATCAATGTCATTGTCTATGCTGAATTTGACAACATTATTGAGATCAGTGCCAATCGCAGCATCCAATTCGACTACCAGTCATGAACACGAAGCAGATTGATACCATATTGAGTCATGATGTCATGACCAAAGACTTGTTTCAAGGCGTGTTTGCCATGGATCAGTTACCGTCTTTACAACGCGGCGCCTATGTGATCAACACAGACGATCAAGATGAACCAGGAGAACATTGGGTGGCAGTGTATTATGATAAAGACCCTGCAGAATATTTTGACTCTTATGGACTGTTCCCTCTCGATGATCGTTTAGACATGTTTTTAAGAAATGACTATATGTATAATTCTATCTCATTACAAACGCCAATATCATCGTCATGTGGTTTTTATTGTGTCTATTATATATTGCATAGAGCTCGAGGTCAGAGTATGTTTGATATTGTGAATATATTAAAAAGAAAGGATGGTGATTTTATTGTAAAGGATTTTGTATATAGACATTATAAACCATTGTTTTATTAATGTTGTTGTTGTTGTTATATTAGTTAAGTTGTTGTTGTTATATTAGTTAAGTTGTTGTTGTTGTTATATTAGTTAAGTTGTTGTTGTTGTTGTTATATTAGTTAAGTTGTTGTTGTTATATTAGTTAAGTTGTTGTTGTTGTTAAATAAAACAAATCAAGTTTCAAACAACTGTCTTGTTTATTGTGTTGTACATACGTTTATTTACAAATTCTTAACTACAAACACTATTTACAAAGTTTACAAACACTATTTACAAAGTTTACAAACACTATTTACAAACTCTTAACTACAAACACTATTTACACTATTTACAAATTCTTAACTATAAATTCTATTTACACTATTTACAAACTTTTATTTACACTATTTACAAAATTCTTAACTACAAACTCTTAACTACAAAGTCTGTTTACAAAGTTTACAAAGTCTATTTACAATCACATTCATTTTTCAATACATTCATCAATGCATGCCATTCATTAGAATCTAAATTGATATAGGTATCATAGACATTACATCCGTGTTTGTAAATGCTATGAAAGCTCACATAACACACATCACCAAACTTTATCACTTTCACAGTTACATGTTCAGACAGTTTCAGTTCATATCCTTCTTCTAAGTCAATGTCCATCACACGCATAGGTTGTGTCAGCTCAATGGATTTGGTGCCCCGTGTAAGCCATATTTCTGTTTCTTTGAATTCAAGCGTCAGGTTCTTTCCAATCCAATGCTTGTAACAGAGCGTTCCATTCCACGGTGCTGAGGGTGATGATGTCGCAGTCTTCTGTAAGCTCGTCATATTGGCGAAATTGTACAAACACGTCTAGACCGTTCTCAGTCACACGCACTTCTAATTCATTTGAGACTGCTAGGAGAAAGCCGGGTATTCTCAACTTGTCTAGATGATCCTTCAACACGGATTGGTCATCAAGTGATAGGACGAGATACTGTCCAAAATGTCGTAGCACAATATCATCACATAAGTTTCTCATGTATGAGAATCCATATGTTATGGGTTCATAATCCAACACATAGTCGTCTTCCATCTTTCTTATACTCGGATGATGTCGAACAGTGGATGCTGTATCGCTTCTAGGAATCGTAAGATTGCGCGCCAGTTCTTGATATCAAAGAAGATCAACTGTGCATAGGGTGTGTCTGGCACAACTCCCTTATAATCCTTTGGATAATCCTGTAAAAGATTTCTACAGAATGTCACACGTATCTTAGAATCATATTCAGCCACCGTCACTTCCAGTTTATTTTCAAGTCTGCGTTTAAACCCAGCTTCAAGTGGTATGTTTTTAAAGTCTTTCCACACTTCAGGTTTAAACCGATAAGCAGAAATTCTCCGAGAACCCATCATCACTTCATTCCTCTCATTAACTTTAAGGTAAACACCATCGTCCAACATGAGTGCATTCATGATTGTTACCTTGTTATGACTTGTCGTCTTGTCTGCGAAGCCTTTTATCCACTTCTTTCACCTGCTTCTTCAGCATTTTCCATTCAGGTATTGTCAGCAAAATTCCCTTTTTCGTTGGACGGTTTTTTCCAGTCCCCTCATCTCTCAGGTATTTGCGAATGTTTATCACACCTTCATTACTTTGTTTCATAATCTTGATATACTTTCCATTGCCTAGAGAAAGCATTCCATCCCACGACTGTGGTGTTGGTACCGTCGCCGTCGCCGTCTCCACTTTTAATTTCTTGATGGTAGTGTCAGGATGTTTCACATTCATATCTTTGACTGTATCAGCAAGAGTATCCATATCCGTTGTTGCAGATCTTTTCATGTTGACGCTTCAGTGTTCACACCACAACTAACTCTCAAGTTGAAGTGTCTCCCCCTTATATACTGTAATGCCCATGCGCCAAAGTGGAATAGCCATCACTCATCACATATCGCTTGTCATCAAAGGGAGAGAGAGCCACTTTCCTCAACTTCTCCGAGAAGATCTGGTGGTCATGACTTCGAATGATGTGTCCTATAGTCATCGTTTGCGTTTGGTTGAACAAACTGTCTCTATACTGCTGATGTTTCATCCGTCTTTGACACGCGCGAGTGATGCCTTTGGCCGTACGTTTTTCTTTCCCACCATACATCATACTATACATTTTCGGCCGAAGTCCAACAAACTCTTCAATGGGAATGCCCGCCGTCTCATCTTTCATTTTCCCAAGCACTTTCTTGTTCACGTTGGAATGCAGGAAATGATCTGGCGGATAGTCACTTGTGTCGAACAAGTCAGCATCTTCCTGCATGTCTTTGTATATATCTTCCGTTTCTATGTCATAACATAGACTGTCGGTGTCGCTGAACAAGAGTTTGGCGTTGGGATACTTGGTCATGATGTAGTTGTAATGAAAGTGGAACATGAGCACTTTGCTGAGGTCGAGAATGGTGAACCCAACTTGAATGGGTTTATCCAGAAGCAGATCCACTTTGCGCAAATGTACCGCGGTTAAATCTTCGTTGAAAATTCTAAATTTGTGGAAGGAAGGTTTGGCTACAAGTTTCTTGAACCGCTTTTCCTGGTGAACAAGTTCCACATTCATGCGCTTTCTTACATTTTCCATGGTTTTGCCAAACACAGAGTTGTTCATCAGTTTGAAAAAGTCTTTCTCAAACGGGTTCTTGGCCAACTTTCTCTTTTCCGTGTTCAAGGAGATGTATTTTGCCAACCATTTGCTCTGTGCAAACATGATGGCACGGTGCACCTTCGTGACTTTCAATCCCAGTGAGACATATTGCTGTAAATTTCTATAATGAAGCACATATTTCTTCTTGTCACACAGGTTGGGAATGAGCTTTTCACTAGGTTTGCCTTTCATGTTTAGATCTTTCCGTAGCTTCTGACTATGTTTTGACAATTCTCCCACTTTCACACATTTCCGTTCTGGAGCCACTGGATAGTGATTATGATGATCATGGATTGAATATGGGTATTCCAAATCCACTTCTAAAATGTATCCAATCTCGTCATCTTCATCCACATCCATAAAGTCAATGGATTCTGGCTCGCTCACCCACATAAATCCACTTTCCGGCATGCTTTGCGACATAGCCCAGCCATACAAGTTGTTTGCATCCAGGTAAGTCAAGTAGTTGGTTGGTTTCGTGGGATCGTAATCTGGTACGTAGGGGTTATTTGCTTTCGCATACTTGTGTGTGATGACAGATATTCCTCCCCGTAGACCTTGTTCAACCATTTGGTACATGTCAATGTCGTTGATCAATTCCAATTTCACCTTTGTCGCTTTTAACATGGCATCCCACGACAGTCCTGGCGCTGTATAGTAGTGAGCAGGATCTAATTCATATGTGTTGAGACATACGTGACGAAAGTTTTCAAACACGTCAGCCAGCAGCAACACATCTGATTTCAGGTACAAGTCATGGTATTCGCCAAATGTAGTACAGTGGAATGTCTCCCACACCTTCTGCGCATGCGCATAATCCTCATCGCTAATGTCTTCTTCACTGAGTAGACTGTAAAACTTGTCTTTGGACGGCAGTTGTGTTTCAGCAAACTTGGATGGCTCATCCACGTAATCATAAGGGTACACTCCCTTTCTCAACAGTAACTCTTGTTGGTCACTATCGTGAATGTGTGACGTCATGTGATAAAAGTTGTCTTTCCCTTCTGCTGCCAGGTTGGAGACCAACTTCTGTAGAGAAGTACTCATGAACTGAAAGCTGTCTGTAAATTTCAGATTGCTCATGGTGAATGCAATATATTTCTCAACGGTGTTGGGAATGACTGTAATCGTCTCATTTTTGAACTTTCCAATTTCTTCCATGATCAAATGGCTGTCGTAGCCTCGTAAATTGTGGAAAAACACAGGAATGATGAAAGAATCTTCAACATCCTGCTTATCCTTTCGAAATCGGAATTGTAAATTGCATTCATTATGTGCAGCTCCGCGGTATTTGCCATTGATATGATCATGATCTCTCACACGATCTGCTCCTAGAGGCTCATGACAAATGTAGCAATCTGTGGCGTTCTTATAATGCTCTTCATCTTCATGAGTCATGACCATTTTCTTTTTCTGCTGTAGACCATGCACAATACGATCACGTTCATATACCATATGGTCTAAAAAGACTTTCACAGCATTATCGCCTCGATACAGGACTGGCGCACGTGTCTCATACTGGCTCACAACCACATAGGCAAAGCTGTTTGGACGATGATGTTGATACTTGTCTCCTTCATGCTTTTTCGTGAAGCATTCAAAGTCTGCATAAATGACAAACGGCGCTCGCTGTTGTTTGGCTACATTCTTGAACTTGATAAAAGGTTCCTTGGGGAATGATAAACGTTGTGCGCCATGCTTGCCACACACTTCACGATGCTTGTCTAACAGATCTTGTCGTATAAACCCGTGAAGACAGTTGAAACAATAAAATGCTGCAGCCTTATGCTTTGATCGATAAGCCATCAGTCTGCTGAAATTCTTGATGAGGCAATAATGCCTTGTCTTGTCATTGCTAATCAAAAGCAAGTTGATTTCTCTCGCACTGGTGTTTCGGCTGAGTTGTATGGGAACAACGACATCATGTTCATATCCAAACACGTTAATGGACACATCATTCTCCTTTTCAAACTTTGGAATGTCTGTAATCGGTGTTGGAAATGTCATGCCTTCTACCTTCAATTCGTTCTCAAATGCTTTGTATTGATTCACACGGTATGGGCTGTTTGTTGAAGGGTGAAGGTGAGCCAATACAGACCATAAGAAACATTTGTTGTCTTTATTCTGAATGTTTAACACCGCCTTTGTACTCTTTACTTTCTTCGGTAGTGGGATAAAACTGCTCGCTTCCAGTGGCGCTGACGTAGCTGTATGCACTTCAATGAATAATATGTTATCCAACACCCAGCCAGAGCCTTGTCGCTCATGTTCATCAAACCTGGTAAACAATTC